>OY735209.1:11168313-11243313 GCA_963457665.1 Thysanoteuthis rhombus
TGGTCTACTTGGTAAGGTAGGCTTTGCGAAAAAGAGGGTTGCTTCTTCTCAAATATTCCCCGTCCCACAGGGGACAGGAAGTCCATGTCTACAACCAAGCCCTTGTTGCAAATGAACAGAAAAAAAAATTCTCTATACCAAAATTTACGTCCTAACCACGGCCACATCTAAGACAGTCTCAGACTCCTTAGCAACTGTTCTTGTCGAACATGTCCTCAAGTCAAAATTCTAGGATAACCATCGGTCTACTGCAGGACTGACTCTTGGCCCTTCGGTCACATGACAAACCCCAGCTGGAATGATCTGCCTAAAAAGAAAATGGTTGGTCGAAGCAAGCAAGAAAGTTGGCCTCCACATGAACTCCAGCAAGACAAATGTCATGTACAACAAACGACAAATGACAACGATCGAGACTGAAATCGAAAATGCACAGCTGGAGAAAGTAGACCACTACATCGACCTAAGACAGCGAGTCTCCAAGGAGTCCTCAAATAGGAGAAATAAAGCAAAGAATCACACTAGGTTTGCAAGTTTTCAGTAGAGCAAGCTCGACTTTCAAGAACACACAAATCCAACTACTCCTAAAAAGAAATGTATACAACCAATGCATCCTACCGATAGTTACTTATGGAGCTGAAACATGGAACCTAACCAAAAGAATGACCCTCGAACTGAGAACCATGCAACGTGCACACGAGAGAATCATGACAACCTCACATGGAGAGATCATAAGACAGCACTGTATTTTAGAGAAGAGACAATAGTCTGAGATATAAAAACAGAAAGAAAACTCAAATGGCAATGGGCTGGTCATGTTGCAAGAATGTCAGCAACCTTTGGACATCACAACTCAACGTGGATCCCCAGAGATCATATGCGAAATAGTGGCCGACAGAAAGTAAGACTGCCTGACGAGCTAGATAAATTCATGAAGTACTGGCTCTGCAATTACCATGATAGAGAGGTCCGGTGAATCTTGGGGAAGGACTATGTTCAACGACGGACGCTAAAAGTCTGCTGCTGCTGATGATGGGAGCCGTGGAGGGCTTACTAACCCTTGACTCATTTCGGGCATCACTAAAAATTGTAGTTCCCTATATCCAAGTGTTCTCACTCAAGACCCTCTATCTGACCCGAAATTCAGAATATATCACGATCTCTAGGGTTCTATGTAGTATGAATACGTTTATCAAATCGCCACGTTCCATATTTTTGGTTTCTCATAGTTAACACCCTTGTACGAAATTAACCAATTATAGCGGCAAAATCATTATAGCGGCACACTTAAAAGCCGGTAGGCTACTGTATATCAAAGGAATCAGAAACCGCATTGCATATTTCCAAAATAGCCTTGTAACACATTTCTCTGAAAAGATGTTTTTTTTTTCATTTTCACGGAAATAAATAACGCATTAGTTATAAGGAAGTCATATAATTACAGAAATCTCAAGAAATAACGTAGGCACTTGAATATGAACGTGTGGAATCGCTGACCTGCATCGTTTATAAAATTGATTTAACTTGGGAATTTCCGTCTCATTATCAACGAATTTCGTTACGTAAACGTAATTATTTTTCTGAAACAGAAGTTCTCAAATTGTGTGCCACGGTGTGCCACTAATATCAACCAAGTGTACTGCTTAATTTTTTCTAAACATGCGAACATGTGTTTTTGAGCCTTCATACGTGTACAGAACGGGATTTTTTTTATGTCTGTTCCAAGTAGCCAATCTAGTAATCTTATCACTAGGATTAGGGAGATCAGAATCAATGTAGCGACAGATGGGAAGAAAAGGGGGGGATGAATATGTTTATCAGTATGTTGATATAAAAGTTACGTTCATTCACTAATGAAATGATTTTGTCTAATTCATTTTTAAATTTATTGCACCGTAGAAGTCAAATTTATCAATGTGTCGTCACACAATGAGGTCTGCGAACCACTGGACATGAAGTATGAGATCATTATTTACTGTAACAATAAAAATGTATAAAAATTTGCTTTGTAAGCATACAAAATAAAAATCACTAATTTATCAAATTTCCTTTAAGGGGATTTGAACCCACATCTGCTTAGCCAAGGGGCAGGGGTTTAGCCCGGCCTACTTTACTAATTAAGCCACCGAAACTCTTTTTATTCTGTTAGTTAATCACAGTATTCAATACATTTTTCCGTTATTGTAAATCATTGGTATTTTGTAAATTTTCATGACCACTTTTTACTTCCATCGTAATTTTATTAGCTTCTGTTTATCGCATTCTGATGCAATTTTTTTATTTTCTGATCCGCGCTACAGGCTCATTGTCGGAGGGTTGTCGCTCTGAACAAAAAGGTTATGGTAGAAAAAAAAAAAAAAAAAAGAATTAAGATGAAGGTAAAAAGAAGTCATACTAATTTCAATGATAATGATACTTCATTTATTTAAAAAGGAAAGAATCATGAAGAATAAATGTTTCATTAAGATTTGTATTAAGTTTTGCCATATCAGAAAATTCAGAAGAGAGGATGTTTCCGAAGACATCCTGCCCCGGCCCGATACACACACTTAAGCACTATGTAATCTTGAAGTGGCCGCCATGATTAATTTTGCAGGCTTTTGAAAAGACCTTACAGTTAAAAATTTCGAGACTTAAATGGAGGAAATGTCCGGGAAAATACCGAAGTCTGGCAACTCTATCAGAAACCGTCAAGCAAAACTGTCAACGCAGCTTTCTTTCAGTTTTTATGCAAATGTAGCTAGCTATGTCTGTCTGTCTGTCTGTCTGTATGTATGTCTGTATGTATGTCTGTCTGTCTGTCTGTATGTCTGTCTGTCTGTCTGTATGTATGTCTGTCTGTCTGTATGTATGTATGTCTGTCTGTATGTATGTATGTATGTCTGTATGTATGTATGTATGTCTGTATGTATGTCTGTCTGTCTGTATGTATGTCTGTCTGTATGTATGTATGTCTGTATGTATGTATGTATGTCTGTCTGTATGTATGTCTGTCTGTCTGTCTGTCTGTCTGTATGTATGTCTGTCTGTCTGTATGTATGTCTGTCTGTCTGTATGTATGTATGTCTGTCTGTCTGTCTGTATGTCTGTCTGTCTGTATGTATGTATGTATGTCTGTCTGTATGTATGTATGTCTGTCTGTATGTATGTATGTCTGTCTGTATGTATGTATGTCTGTCTGTCTGTCTGTATGTATGTCTGTATGTATGTATGTATGTCTGTATGTATGTATGTCTGTATCACGCGTACAGGCCGCACCAAGGAGGCTTATAATTAAAACACACACTCCTTTTTATGTCTAGAAAAAAAACCCCTCTTTTTCCATTGCACCCTGCCAGGTAGGTTTTTAGTGGATGTCTAGTTTGCTATGTAAGTTTATGCTAAATCAATCCCTTAGTTTGTATTTGCCTTTTTTTTCTTTTTTTTTTTTCAATTCAAAACTTTCTCGGTGATTACTGCTCAAAAAAGACAAGAGAAGTAACTTATTCATTGATCACTCTTTTTTCCAACTTTCTAATTGATCACCCCCAACATTGCATGTCGCCAGAAGACATCGGTCGTGAGACGAACCAGACCCGTTTCATGTAAAGTACCATTTCAGTTTTGATAAAATAGACGATTTTGTCCATTTTAATCCCTCCCGACGAGGAAACTTGCTTTTCATGGATTAAATTGGTGCTTAGCAAGGCGATACTCGAGTGGATCCGTATCGCTTTGGTGTTTGACAATTTAGAATCTACAAGTTAAACTCCGTGGGAAAAACAAAAACAAAATAAAGATAAGTTGCAGATACAGCTCCCCTCCGATACTGCGTTTCGTAAGCTGAAATGGCGTAAAGAGGGGGAATTTGATTGCTGCCAGAACCCAACGTAAAGATGGTATGTCAGGCTGAGTCATCAGAGGATTGTGATGGTAGAAAGTACAGGAGACTGGGGTCTAGAAGACAAAGGGGAAGAGGGTATGTGCTGCCTCCATAATGATTCGCAAAAAAACTTTTCGAAAGAGCAAAAATGGGGCGTAAAGCGAACATTCCAAGAGCGGAATTGGAGTTCTATTAGATATAATTTTTATTTTCAGATATATTTTGGGCGAATAAACATCCGAAATTATAATACCTTTGTTGATCCCAGTAAATATTTGAACTTTATACTTAGGTATAATGCTACCCACCAATTTTGACCGTTTTTTTTATGATAAATTCCATGCATTGAACTAAGTGAATACGGTAATTTTTGACTCCCATTGTCAAACTCCTAGACTATTGACTTCATTATCACAATCATTCAGAAAATAGATTGAGAGAGGGTGAAAAGAAAGAGTAATGTTATGACGTCATGTGGTGTCAACTCGCGACTGAGAATAGAAAGAAAGGGAAATTGGACATTTTTATGACATTCTCAGAGAATTTGTCCGTTCCAATCACTTGTTCTTTTGGAATATTTTGTTCTGACAACGCTTTTTTAGCAAGTTATTTTTTTCACCTGACCTAATTCATATTTAAGCTTCAGTCAGAGTAGGGCTTGACTCCCGAGTAGCAAGTCTTGTTTATCCTAGTCTCCGTTTTTTTAGTAATGTTTTTTCACGTTATGGTTCCTTTTACCAGTAAAAGCCAAAAAAGCGTATCAAAGATTTGTTTTACGAAGAATTTCTGAGTGCTTTCAATCATTAACATCTGTTACCTTTGGGACAATGTCAGTTTAAAAACAACAAAAAATAGATTGGTGTGGGTTTTATTTACAATGTACCTATAATGCTAAACTGGTCACTTTTCGTTTGTCATTATTTTCTGAGAACGCGAAAATTCGTCTAAACATAATTAGGAATTAAAAAGAGATTCTTCACAACGAAAAGTTATCCAAATACTTCAAAGCTGTATTTTTTACGACTGACGGAAATGGGTACATTCCGGCTGAATTACTGGTAGAACGAATATTGACAGTCCCCCCCCCCCACGTAACTCAGGCCAGGGTAACTTTTGGTGTAAATAATCTTTTACCATTTGTTCTGTTGTGTAAGAAGAAATGTATTAAAAAGAACATTAATTCAATTGTCTTGTCAAATTTGAAGTTATCCCCCTTCCCCGGGTAAAGCCGGCTATCCCTGCTAATGATTGTGTGAATAATCTAACATCAGTTGAAAATGCACTATACTCAATATTTTAGTAAATAAATCAATAAATGTAATTTTAGTCTCGCTACAATATGATAAATTGTTTCAATGTCTTCACGCGTTTCCAAACGAGGATATTTCGAATTATTATAGTGAGTGTGTGCACGCGCTCGTCATCATTTCATTAATCAGTAAATCCGTAGCTTGACACATTTTTGCTGAATTTTTATCTGAAAGTTTCACTGTGATGTCGGCTCACTGTGATTGACATCCATCACTGAATTAAGTGCATTTATAAGGGAGGAAATTATGTTGAAGACGGAATGTTAGTTTTGAGGAAAAAAAATGTTTTTTTCCATCATTAGGCTACGGAGCAAGCTAATACATAAGTACGTTTATATGTAGACTAAATTTCATGGACTTGACCTACTTAGGTAAAAATAAAAATGTCTCCAAAACGCCGACAAAGCATTTAATTAATTTTAACAATTCCATTTTTATAGCCACTTATATTCATTTTTAAAAATAAAAATAGATGTCGTTAGTTACGAAGGATTAACTCGTATGGAAGAAGATCAAATTCTTTGGAGAAAAACGATTACAAGTCACTCACGAGCCCAAGTAGGCTAGAACAGAGTTGGGGCCAGGTGGACCAGTTGACGTAGGCCTAGGTTTTTGAGTAGGGATACTCCCCCTGACAGAGTCAAAGGAGGTACCCAGTTGGGTAGAATATTGATATCGTGAAGAAAGTCAAAGGGGGGACTCCATAGCACAGTGTATTAACATTTTAAAGACGGTTCATAAAGAAAGTTAATACTGACAAAATATCTACTTATATAATGAACGGAGTGCTTTTTCTGGGTTCTATCTGTAACCATGGACCCTTTCACTGAAAGGTAACTAGTTTGCCGAGAAAAAAAATCTCCTAAGCACCATTTCAAAGGATGAACTCTTCCACCGAAACAATTTTTTTTTAGTTTCTTTCCTGAAAAAAAATCTTATAGAATTCAAACATAGGTAGTCCTCGTTGTTCGGAAGTTCGTTCGACGCCATTTTTTTTTTTTTCGGAGAAGAAAAAAAATGAAAATTGTGTGCAACTTTTATTTTGCAGCGAGCCAGCACACGCCCTCGTATTCTCTTTCGTCTACATCCCAGTGTCCTGTGAATCCCACCAACACAACCTCCGATGAGTCAGTCTGACAAGCCATCCAAACCATTTTTTTTCGTCTCGGAACGCTCAAAATCTTTCCCCATCAAAATTAATGGTGTTTTGTTTCTTTTCTTCCTTCTCCGCCATTTTGGTTTACGAGAGGATTTTTCTAGGAACGCTCTATTTTTCGTATAGCCGTGAACATCTGTATATACGTGAATTAACTAGTAGATTAATAGGTGAAGATAGCTTGAACCTATGTTCCGGATTCATTATGCATATCTCTTCATTGAATTTCAGGAAACTTAGCTTTGACTATCGACGAATGCTACCGCTTAAAGTAGTTCCAATGCTTGTTGATGAGAGATACGTCATTCTGCTTCAAATTAGTTGTCAAACTCCTAGAGTTGACTTATCGTAAATTCGTCGGACAATGGCATAAACTTGGATTCAAGACATGAAAAGAGAGAGAGAGAGAGAGGAGGAGGAAAAGGAAGAGTGATGCCATGAGTTTATGTCATTTCTGCTCGCGTTTACAAGTTCTCTGTATTTGTTTGTAAACATTGAATGTTTGTTATGAAAGGTTTTGTCAAACTCTTCTATTGAGTTCTGACTTTATTTTGGTTTCTTACTAACTTTCTGGAAAGGATAACAGAAGGAAGACTCGCTGATTTATAACTTCTAGTCATTTTTTTCGGGTGCTAGTCCACAAATATAAAATGCCACACACACACACACAGACACATATATATATATATGTATAATTTTAATAGATCTATTTATGATCACGCTCGTTAAAATAACACTTAAAATGTGAATATAAAATTATTTAAAAAATACTAATTACTCTTCAAATACCACTGCTTCACCTTTTTTGACCCATGACGGACGAAAGATCTCGAACTACCCACCTAGGAACGTTTTTAAAAAGCTTCGAGCACATCGATAAAGAGGTTTGTACACAAACTAGAGAAAATAACAAATATGAGCACTCTTTAAGTGAGGTAACTCATCCATTGTAAGCTTACGCAATGCTCTTCCATAGGAATAGAGCACTCTGGAGGATGAGGAATTTCTGTGTGTAAATATATATATCGCTTAAATTCAGCCTCGCTGACTGTCCAGAGGTAGGACATCGGCCTCCGGGTCAGTTGTGAAGGTTTTAATTCTGCCTCGCGATACTGGGTGGGATAATGGAAAGTCTATAGCCACACTGATTTTGATATAATACATCGAACCGGTTGTATGAGGATTATATAAAAATTATATATATATATATATATATATATATATATATATATACACCTATTTTTTTTCTCTCACTTATCTCTTACATTCATTGATCCTTGCTTGTGGAATAGATAAGTAAGAAAAAGAAAAACACTGATTGGAGATGTTTAATAACTTGGATATTCAGTAAAAAAGGTTCATGGTCTCTTTATCTCTCTCTCTATATATATTTATAATACATATACATATGAGAGAGAGAGAGAGAGTGAGAGTGGGAGTGGGATATCTTAGAGAGAAGAAATGGGTGTATAATCCGACAGAAATAATTGTAAATTGCGTTACATTATTTCAAATTTCTATTTGAAATGATCTCCCGTTCTTTCACAATGAATGTAACATTTGGCCTACCAGTATAAATAGGATAAACAATTAGAGAAAATGAGGCTGCTATAGGAATCGAACCTGTAACCGATAGGGTAGCCGCTTGCATTACCGGTGGCTGTTTAGCTCAATGATAAGGACATCGCTACGTTAAGCAGCTAATTTATCAGTCCCATTTTTAAAAATCATTTTATATACGTTGTCTTGGCCAAGTGATACATTCAGTGTGATAACGAGAGAACATTTCAAATATAGTTTCAATTCAATATAACGCAATTAATAAACATTCTGTCGGATCGTATACCTATTTCCTAATAACACACACAAATATATATGTGCATGTTTATGTATGTGTTTGTTATTATACATTCACTGTGTAATAATGGGAGAGTATTTCAAATAGAGATTCAAAATAATATAATGCAATTTACTGTTTTTGTGTCGGATTATATATCCATTTAACACACAAACACACACACATAATATTAATGATGACTTGATCGTTGAATGAGTTGAACGTGATTTTCCGTTTTGAATTTCTGTTAGACTGACCCAGCAGTTACATCTGTTTCACCAGGCTTTTTATAAATAAAGAGCCTGGAGAAACGGGCCGGCCATTTGATGTGTCTAACAGGAGATGAATATCAAATGTAACTAGATCAATGCGTCGCTACCCGCGAGACCTGACAGGGTGGGGCACGCTTCCGGGCCGCGCAGTACTTCATCTAATGCCCATAGTCGCCGTGTGGGATAGATGAGATTAAGAGCTGAGGTCTCTGGAGACATATTGAACTTTTCAGCATCAAATTATGCTGCTTTTCCAGACACATTCTCTTATATGTGTGTTAAGGTCGTTTTTGTTGCTGTCATTAAACCTCTTGTAGGAGCTTGATTAACATTAAAAGAATCGTACGAGTCCGTATTCAGGCTCGGGCAATCTTGTTGATCTAGTGGGTCACATGAGACATTTTCATCTTTATTCAGGCCACACATGCTCTTCAAAAAAGTAGATCGTATTACAGAAGGTATACTTAATTTCTATTTTAGACAAACATAAATTACAATTGAACAGTAGTCACTTAACATGGTGAAAAGTTCCATTCCCTTTTCTACGTACGTTTGTTTGTGAATGTGTTTATGTGTGCCGGTGATCCTGGCCATACTGTTTTGTCTACACGTTTGAAAATTGGCATCAGTACTTCACTAAACCTGTTAAAAAATTTTTTTTCTGATTTTTGGAAAAAGCAAAAAACCCCCCAAAAAACAAACAATCAAAAACAACACTTGAACCTTTTAGGGACCTTATTTTGACGGATTAAATAATAACATTTAGATTCCCCTGAATCTAGATATTTTAAAGTGTTTTTTCAGCGGAAAACGCAAGTGATGCCACTATTTTTTCCGACCATATTTATTCTTTGATGGAATTTTTTTTTACGGGACTTCAAATTTTGATGCAACGGTTGTTCTATTATTGACTGTGATGGCGAGTTATTTATCTTCTTATTGATTTGTGACGCCAAAACAACAGTGATTCTACAATATGAATTATAAAATCGACTTTCTGAAGGAAAAAAAATTAGATAAGATTTTTAAAAAATAATTAGATTGGCAACGGGCCACAAAAAATGTTGCCGCGCACCAAATCTGGTCCGCGTGGCCATATACGAAAGCTATTGGTAAAAGCTCTGCCACTTTCCCCAGGACAGGGGCGGCAAAAGCACATATTTTCAGGGGAAGGGTATAAAGGGTATATTTGTAATCTTGTTACAAGATAGGCGTCCCCACCCCTGGAAAGGTGCTGCACTTGTCACCATTCAGAGGGTTAGCAAGTACGACCCACTGTATGATGATTCAGATGGTGCACTTGACTGTTGACGGAGACGCATGACCTGGGGTGACACCTAGAGAGCACCAGTGAATACTAATGATACAGTCTCTCTGTATGGGAACATCGAGTAAGGATTACACAAAACAATTGTCGGTTGGTTTGGATGTTTAGCTTTTCTTTTTCTTTTTACAACTAATAAAATATGGAATATAATTTCTTTTTTTTACAAGAAATGAAATATGGAATAAACTTTTTTTTTTTTTTTTTTTTTTTTTTTTTTTACAAAAAATAAAGTTTGGAATATAGTTCTTTTCTTACAAGAAATAACGTTTGCAATATAGTTTGTTTTTTTTTTGTCAGGAAATTAAATCTGGAATATAGCATTTCTTTTACAAGAAATAAAATTTGAAGTATAATTTTTCTTCTTATGCAAGAAATAAATTTTGGAACAGTTTTTTTCTTAACCAAAATTGGGAATATATATATATATATATATATATATATATTATTTTTTTGCAAAAACTGGGAATATAGTTTTTTTTTATTTACAAAAAATTGGGAATGTAGTTTTTTGGGGAGGGGGTTTGAATAAGGTTTGTTTGAGTTTTTTCCTTTAACTGTAAAACAGTTGTACTGCACCATTATCCATTACTGACTATACAGGTTCAAACTTGAGTCAATAATTGAACAACCGTAGCGTCAAAATTTGAAGTCATGAAGAAAATATTCCATCAAAGAATAAATATGGTTCGACTAAATTCTAATTGTGGCATCACTGGTGTTTTCCACTGAACAATATTTGAAAATATCTAGATTCTGGAGTATCTAAATGTTATTAATAAACCCGTCAAAATAAGGCCCCTCATAGGTAAAAGAAAGTTCGTTTTTTTTTTTTACAAAAAATCGGCAATATCCTTTAAAATCAAGTCTAGTGGAGTAATGATGCCAATTTTCAAATGTGTAGGCAAAACGGTATTGCCAAGATCACCGGAGCACATAAACACATCCACAGACAAACGCACATATAAAAAGGAATAAGACTTCTATTAGCATTACGTAGAAAAAAAACAACCTAAGGCGTCGAGTATTTTTCGAATATCTATGTAGTTATATTCTCAAAGGCATTGTAACCGTATTTGTCGCCAGAAAAATTTGTCTATATGCGAGGGTGCATACTGGAATGTACCCCAGCCATACTTGTAAATTTCATCGTACAATTTTTCCACGCCACTGCATTTGTATGGGTACTTGTATTAGGGTCCACGAAAAGCTCAAACACTCGCCGACATTTCCCGGGTTCAAATGCAGTAAGCGCTAAAATCTAGCCATGGGTGTTTCATTTCCCCCAACTACCAGAACTAGCAATGAATGAAAGTGATTGAGAGTCTTGGCATATTTGTTTAATAAATCATACCCGTAATATCACAGGTTACATAAACAGCGAGTTGAATAAATAATCAAGCATTAATCATCTAATTTTGATGATTCATACATACCAGGAAGCAGCCAACGTGAAGAAAGACTCTGAAAATAAGTGTGTTCCTAATTAGGAGGAGTCAATGAATCTGACCATGTGTCAGAGTTGGGACAGCTGAACAAGTATCCATTTAATATATCAGGTCAGTTTTTTGACATCTGCTTACTTCATATATGCTTCTAATAATTGCTGTGTCACCAGCCCCGGATTACACATTAGGAATAATAAGCACGTGCTTGGGACATCAAAAGAAAAAGGGGGGGCATCACATATTTTCTTGCAGATTCCAGCGTTGAATCATCACAAGTTGTTTGAACTGTTTAACACGAAACTTTAAAATTAAAATTCAATTTCTCTTACATATATTGTTGATTGAACATTCAAAAGACCCAATCGTCCACACGGATACTATTGTAGACAACTAGTCATGGTGCAAGCACAAGTTTCGTTGGTAAAGATTTGGTTCATTGAAGTAGCATATTTTGGTGAGGAAATGTACTTTTTCTAACTTATTTTAATGTATTTAAAATTAATATAACCTCCATTTTTCAGGGGGGTTTCATTTCAAGAAATCTTGTCAGTTAAACAATGGGGACACTATTTGGGGACTGTATGCTACTACATACATAATCTCAGCTATGGGTAAAATAGAGCAGGTGGAGCCCTTCATCCTTGTAAGGCAGTTCATCTAAGAGAAGGATACTCTGACAAAAAACCTACAGCTTGGCAGTCGTCTTGGTCGTCTTGACCCACCAGGCAACTGAGGGAGGACAGCAAGCCTAAAGAATGGACACGGTGTCCATTAAGAAGAAATTCAGGCGACATGGTAGTCCTATTCTGATCTTTGCAAATTGTAATGAATGTTTTGGTGGGGAGAAGTATTTGTCTCATACATATTGTTCATGATAGTCAAAGTTGGATAAACGACTGGTTTAACTATAAAAAAAATCCTAGATTCTATTCTGATTATCCGATCTACTGTGAATGATCGTAGAGTCATAACTAAAAATGTATAGCAAAAATCAAAGCATAGAATTTTCTGTCACTATAACGTTCAAGTCAGAAGTTTACACGCTGTGAGGGTGCTTTGCTGCAAGAGGAACTGGTGCACTTCACAAAATAGATGGCATTGCGAGGAAAGACAATTATATATATATATATATATATATATATATATATATATATATATATATTGAAACAACGTCAAGACATCGGCCAAGAAGTTGAAGCTTGGTTTCAAATGGGTCTTCCACGTGGACAGCAACCCCAATCCAATCGAAAATATGTGGACAGAACTGGGAAAGCGTGTGCGAGCAGAGAGGCCTACAAACCTGAATCAGTTATACTGGCTCTGTCAGGGGGAATTGGCCCAAAATTCAAGCAGTTAGTTTCGAGAAACTTGCGGAAGGCTACCCGAAACGTTTGATCCCCAGTTAAACAATTCAAAGGCGATGCTACCAAATACTAATCAAGTATATGTAAACTTATGACCCACTGGAAATGTGAGGAGAGAAATAAAAGCTGAAATAGATCATTCTTTCAACTATTTTTCTGACATTTCGCATCCTCAAGATAAAGTAGTGATCCTAACTGTCATAAGACATTTAATTCTAGTAAAGGTTCCCTATCAAGAATAGTGAAAAACTGATGTTAAATGTATTGGCTAAGGTGTATGTAAACTTCTGACTTCAACTGTACATGCAGGTCTCCCCAAAACTATGAAAATAAGTATATTTCTAATTGGGTACTCAATGAAATTGACTATGCGTCAAAATTGAAACGAACGAACATGTATCAATTTAATACATTCCAGATCAAGTTTCAGCATCAGTTGGTTTCTTATACTCAATATGTCGCAATATGTGCAGTCATTAGTGTGAATGGAAGTTTTAAGATGTTTGTTCAATAAATCCTATCGGTGATTCTAAGGGTTGTGTAAACAACTTGTATCAAAACAATTCGCAATGCATTTATATATTGAAATAATTTGTTGTACATTTTTATGATTAAGCCATTAGCTATTAATTTACATACCAGTTAATAACCGTGAGAGAAAAAAATCATTTATATATTCGAATTTCTATGTAACGATTTTTTAAGTGAGAAAAAGTAGTGAATGTGTTTCAGTTGAAGAGTCCATACTTACAAATAATTGGTAGGAGGAATTTCTATCATCAATTTTTTTTACCCCCGAGTGAAAGAGTCCAGTGGCACGGATAGAGAAACAAAAAGGTGGCACTGATCGTACAAGTTGCAACTTAGCACAAGTTGTGTATCAGACCGTATAGATTGGAGATCAGATAAAGATCAAACTCACTAACAACAGCCAACAAGATAAGCTTACTGATCACTGCTATCAGATTTGCGTCCAGATCGATTATTCATAAATATATTAGTTTTGTATAATACCGTCAATAGTGGGATATCCAACGAGTTCAGAGCTTAAAATTCAAGTTGATTACTCTCGTAGATCGAGCAATGGTCGGCAATTATTCATCTAATAATAATAATTGCAGACCAAGAGTGCCAAGAGGAGGACTGGGGACTTGCTGTCACTCAACCCTAAGGAACGACCACCAAGCAACCGGAGTGAAAATGATAATGATAATATCATTTATATGATATTACTCCCAATATTACTTTGATGAATCTGTTTAATAAATACTACCCGTGATATCAACGATTACATGAGCAGTTATCTAATTTTACAGGTACTCCTCGTTTACCGAAAGTTTGGTTTACGCCATATAGATTTTATCAAATACGAACTACATTAGTGCACGTTTTCCCAGTTATCTGAAATTGAGCAAAGCGAAGAAGAAATTGCTTTAATTTATATGGGAAATTTTTGAGCCTTCCCAGACCAAAAATAACCTTCACCTATGCCTGCCCGCTTTGGTACCTCAGGTCAAGGTTTCGTCGTCTGCGGTAGCTGATGTGGAAGGCTTAGAATACTGCATTATGCTTGACTGCTCAGCCTCACGCATGTATTCTATCATGCAGTTCTCTATGGCACTCAAAACATCCTGCAAACCTGACCTAAACCTTGGTGACCTTTCAAAATTGAAGTCATACTTTTCTGCAATCGTTACAACATTGTCAATCGTAGCGAAAAATCTCACATAGGTTTATATCAGGGATTTGGGAAAGTTCAAAAAATTGGTCCATATAAATTAATTGTAATAGCTTCTCTGCTTTACGTCATTTCGGCTCACAAAAAGTTTAGAAATGCTCTACTTTCGGATAGCGGAGGAAACCTGTATATTATTCAGCTAATATCTACAAAACAGATTGCTCAATCCTATTCTTTTGCAAGTTTATCGACTAACGGAAGATAAATATTTTATATATATTTGGCAAGAGTTGACTCATCTATTACTACAAATCATCATTAAGTAACTCAATATTCGTATTATTCGCAGAGTTTCTGTGTAATAGTTTGTAACTAAACCACGCAAATATAAGCCGAATCTGTTAATTTACCATAACGTCGTCATTAGAGATATCTCCTTATGAATTCACCGTTTATGACGCCTGGGTGTCACCAAAATATGAATTTCTTGAATCTTTAACACAGCGATCATTGTTTTCTGGTCGTAAGAGTGAAATTCTCATCAGTGATAACAAGTCTACCAGAAAAGAAAAAAAAGATTTAAAATCGATATTACGCATCAAGGAATGTTGCCATCCAGTTTTCTCTCTACAGACAATGGAACGTCCACTGAAGGGTGCGTGTCTAGGCAGAGCGTATGGAGATCCCCGGATGCCAAGTTGTCAAAATCCTCCCCTCAACCTCCCTGATATAGTCCAGAAGGAAGCAGAGAAGAATACGTATACTACCTTCATAGCATCCCATCCAAAACCATGGTAATTAGTTGCTCTTGAAACAATCGCATTTTAGCGAGCGATAATGCCATTGTCCATCAACGCTGTGTTCGTGTAAGAAAAAGCCATTTCTGACTGACTAGAGAATAAGTCTCACTGCTTACTTGAGGTAATTTTTTTAGTAAAAAAAAAAGCTAAGATTCGTCTTATATTCATGAAATGTATATCTTGAAGCACTTAGACCAACTTTCAATCATTTTTTTTTTCTCATCAGCGGGCCCATTTACCAGATGAATTTTTCATAAATAGGCATATTTATTTTCGAATCAGACATTTTTTTCTCATTTTTATTACATTTGCGTCTCTTAAGATTCGTTTTTCCATCAACGATTGCGGAAAAGAAAAGTAAACTTATAAGTAATTTGAGTGAAGAGGGAAAAAAAAACTTGTTGAAATTCAACACGTTCCGAACACGTTTGGGGTTTTAAACTACGCGAGATGAGCTTGTAAAAAAGTTCTGCTACTTAAACTCCATTGAGAATATATTTTTTTTCTCATGAGCCATTCTAATCCCATAAACAGGATTCCAGGAAGATCGGCGTAACACAATCTTTCCCCTCCTCGTCTCTTCCCTCTATCTGACCTTGTGTCGTACCAAATTATGCTTAGTAAATATAAACATCGCGGCTTCATTTCAGACATTTTCCAAAGACGTTTTCCACTTGGTCGGTTTCTCAACAGCCAACACAACTTGCAGGTTTAGTACGGTGGTTAGAGACAGAGAGCAACTCAATAAAAAGTTTGAGGTTTCAATTCCATCACTTCAAACCAAAGAGGGTTAGAGCAACTTTTATCATAGCTGTCTGTTTAATTTTTGTAAAATACTAGAGATATTTTGACTTTGATAAGCAGCAACAATTCGTCCGGTGTAGTTAAGGTTCTATTTATCCGTTAAATATGAATGTCGCACAAGGCCAAGAACGGAGAAGCTGCGAAGCTGGTTTCCTGTTGAGCTCCGGACGGAAATTTCCGTCATTGCTGTTCTATGACTAAATCAATAAAAAATTCTGTTTTATTGTGATTGATGGCAATTTAATTCTTTCGGCGAGTTAGGGCTTTTATCTTGCAATTGATAACTATTACATTTGCCACTTTCCGCAGGTAACGGGTTAATTTTATTACGCCTGTAGTTCTATAGAAGATAGCAGTGTGGGAACATTTAGTAGTTTGTACAGAACAACTTTCAATCAAATAAGGTATCATCGAATAGTATCAAAGCGTTCAGACTTAGTCAAGGAAAAGCAAAACCTTTGCAATGACGATATGCATTTTGGTAGAAAGACCAAGACCGAAAGACAGATACAACAGGAAATATCACAAAATAATTTGTAAGAAAAGTATTGAAACTATGATCGGTTTTCTTTTCAAGTAATAGGTCAAGTTTGACCCAGTGTATTGATTTTTCTGCTTGTGGTCTAATGAAATTACATCGTATGAGACAATATAAAGAGGATATTTCATCCTGCAGTTTTATTACTGATTGGAGGAACATTTGAAAGGGAGATATAGATGAACAAAATTATTTTAGTGGGGGAGTTCAGTACAAGTATCAGGAAAGTTATCAAGTTATTCATCGTATTTTACGTCATCTGACATACACTTTTAAAAAATGCACAGAGGCCTTTTGTTACATTGACAAAGTGAGCTGCCCTAAAAATAAGAATAAAATCTGTAAAACGAATAAGAAAATAATGATAGGGAAAATACTTAATATGAAATATTATTACAAGTACAAACAATTTGATATTCATTATAAGGTATATGAATACATGTGATTGAGAAATGGATCTGACAGAATGATAATAAACTGCGTTATATCATATGAGAACTCTCCTTTGTAACCATCTCCCGTTACTACGCGATCAATGTATCGTTTTGACCTGGACAACGCCAAATAGAGAAAATAAAGAAAATGAGGCTGCTGCAGGAATCGAACCTGCGAACGATAGGGTAGCTGCTTACAATTGAACTAATTTGCGTTCTATTCTATACAGTGTAATAGAACGATATATATATATATATATATATATATATATATATATATATGTGTGTGTGTGTGTGTGTGTGTCACAGGCAGCTGTTTCGATGTATTACATCTCTTCAGTGTGGCTATAGACTTTCTATTATCCCATCCGCGAGGCAGAATTGAAACCTTCACTTCAGACCCGTAGGCCGATATCCTACCTCTAGACCACTGAACAGGCAGTATGGTTTCAATCCTGCCTCGCAGTACTGGATTGATGGGATAATGGAAAGTCTACAGCCACACTGAAGAAATATGATACATCGAAACAGCTGTCTGTGGATGACTCATATATATATATATATATATATATATATATATATATATATATATATATAAGGAAGCGACGTACAGCATGAAATACAGTATGTGCAACAGGATAATTAATCAGAAGTATGGATATTGCAAATAACCACAATGACCCACTGAGAGAGTTGGGCTTCATTTAGTTCTATTTAAATGAAAATATGATAATTTCTGCAAGGAACTATGCAATACTATTTTTATCAGCGGCTTCAATGAGCGAAATAAATAAATGGTCTCCTATAAATAGGAAGGTCATTCACGTGATAACCAGATCGCTACCTTGTCATTGAAACCAATAGATATTTCCTTTCCGTGAAACTTTTTCCAGTATTAATAGATCGTGACTTGTTCCTTGATTGATTCTCCAGGACCAATATTCTGATTGTAAAATTAACGTAAATAATTAACGTAATCAATGATTTGAAGCTAGAAGCAAGATTGGGAATTTATGGCTAAATAAGAAAAAAAAAGCCAAATCTAGTTAAAAAAGAGCTGAATTGGCAACATAGCCCGTAACGTATGCTCTACTGAGCTAAACTTCTTCGACTGAACAGCCTATGTGTCTCGGAAACATGGGTCTTACAAAAATACCAATTCATAGTGATCCATTACATATTTCCCCAAAATTTCATCCAAGAAAGTTGCCAAATTTTGAAGTAAAAGGATTTTTATTTTTGAATTATTTTCTCTTCTTTCCATGTGGAAAGGCTAGATTCCAAAAATTGCAACTTCTAACTTTCGTATCTTTTTTTTTTAATCAATTGAGTGGATCTTGGTCAAATAAAGTATTTTGTACTCAGCAAAACGCCCGTTATCTTTTACAATGACTTTCAGTAACACTACTCACACAAGTAGAATTCACCTGACTTCCATACTATAAAAGCTTACGAGTAGTCGTTGACATAAAAAGATCAAAAACGAAAGATAACCTCTGCAAAACACACGACGTGATAAGATATTTTTCTGTTAAAGCCCAAAACGAAGGGACGCGAGAATTTACTGAACTGGAAATAATTTGGGGGCCAAAATTCTCGATATAACCCGTTTGGAAATCGAGTTGTTCTGTGCTCTGAAGGATCAGCCATGAATGAGCGAAAGGTTACCAGTGTCAAGTGCAGTGAGATATTCTGAGAAAATTTGTATGGACGGAAAGGCAATGGGACGAGAAGGTGAGATTTACTTCCAAAGAATCTGATGAATAACTTTTAGCACAATCTTCGTGTTTTTTTCAAGTTGCCTTCCAACGTATGGATGATCGGCTACAAGGTTCTAGGTGAAAATTTCATCAGAAAATGGCACATTTAGTTAAAACACTCGTGTACTAATCCCACCCAGGAATAACCATAAGCTTAAGCCTAACCCTTATTTCTTAGTAGCTACGTACAATGCGCCAATTTTCTGTTACCATTTTTCCGCGGGGAACCATGCTATGTAGTTGCATCTAGGGAAACAAATGCCGATTTTAGGGCCAATCTAATTGGAAGCTGGCGTAACACACTCTTATTCTATCTGGTCTGATGCCAAACTAAATAAAGATTGATTGATATGCGTAAAAAAAAGTTCACCTTTCTTATTGTTATAAAACTTGTAATTCAACTTAATTTTGCTATAATTTGCCCTGAGCAAGGCACACTGAGATCCCATCAATTTGACAAATTTTACTTCTTTTTTTTCAAAGAGATCTATTCTTTTTCGTCATATTGAGATTCACTCAAAAGCAAAAAGTAGTTACTATCAACAGCAACGCAAACAAGGAGTTCAATCATCCGAAAAAAAAACTCATTCAAAGTAAAATAGTTATATAGTAAGGCGCACGAGACGCTATTTTTGTTTAAGATGTCATTAATAACAACAATCAAAACAGAAGTATCATTGTTAATAGTAATAACCACCAAAACAGATATTAGGGTTGTCACAAATTTGTATTTTCCCGGACATGTCCTTCATTTGGGTCTTGAAATCTTCATCCGTAAGGAATTTTTCAAAATTCTTCAAAAAAGTCCACAAAATTAATTATGGTTGCTTCAAGATTACATGGCATCAAAGTGTGCGTCGGAAAGTGACAGGAGATCTCCGGCTAGTCAACTTTTTTTTTTAACACCAAGATATGGCAACCTCAACAAATATGTGGGGCCATGTGGGATTGGGAATCACTTCTGAGCAGTAATTTATCTGCTAGATTAGCTTGTTAACCAGTACACTACGAGAAGGCACCAAAAGCAAAGTCAAATATATAACCAGCGATGAATTATTTATATTTTTAAAATTTAGCTAATTACGATACAAGGTCGGATGAATATAATCCATTTAGAATAAATATGATTTTTTAAAGGGTCAAAAATCATTTATTATTGTCCATTGATTACAGTCTAAAAACTAACTGCAAAAAATTGGGACCTACCAGAATATTTCATTTTTAGAAGGGGTCCTTGAGTTTGGAAACCACCGCTCTGGTAGTTGTGCGATTCGTACGCTCACTATAATATATTTAGCAATTGAAATAATTTTACGATAACTAGAAAAGTTGTGTTCAAGTTAGATTATCGCTCCTAATCTATCTACAACAACAAAGAATGGTTACAAGTACCAATTCTTCCTGACTTCCAATCATTTAGGAAAGAAAAATAACTTCATTTTTTCTAATTCTCCTTGAGATACGCTTCTTAGTTCAATGGTTGCTCAATTCTCTCCTAGTAATCATTAATGAGAATAGATATGATGGCCATTTAACGGTAAAAGTCAGATAATCTTTTTTTTTTACCACAATCCCACAAAAAACGGTGGGTGGATTCTGCACGCGTGCGCAGCGCGAGGGAAAGCTCATCTAGAGGGGTCATGTACGTCTGATGTGGTGGTGGCTACGAAGGCAACATCTGGATCAGGCCTTCTTACCAACAGCAGGAGATGAATGTTGGAATTTTATAGTCAATAGGGTTTAGGGGTGCAGTGCAATTGCTTTATCTAACCCTAATCGCACGTTCCCATATTAAGAGACTGTACAGCATCATTATTGGCTGGTGCTCGCTCCATCCTATTGCCCTGAGGTCAGGTCACGCGTCTGTCTATAATCAAGTGCACCATCTGTGACATAGGGTTGTACTTGCTCACACTACGAATGATGGAAGGTCTATCGTGTAACAGGCTCACCACTAATATATATATATATATATATATATATATATATATATATATATATCATATATATATACATACACACACACATCTTGTTTTGCACCCCTTTATAGAAATATGTGTTCAACTTCGGACATAGACCTTCCCCAAGATTCGCCAGACCACTATCATGGGCACCGTGAGGCCAATAATTTCCCATATTTACCGGCTGCGTATTTGCATATGTTCTCTGGGGATCCACGTTGTGAGTCTGGATGTCCAGTGGTTGTCTAACATTTTTGCAGCATGGCCAGCCCATTGCCATTTAAGTTTTCTATGATATCTCTGTCTTTTCAATCATATAATGTCGTGATTTCTCCAAGTGCAGTTGAGCATGATTCTCATGGTTCTCAGGTTGAGGGTCAAACTTTTGATCAAATTCCATATTTCAGCCCCATGGTATTCTTAGTTTGTATACCCTTCTTTTTTTTTTTTAAGGATCAATTAATCTTGTTCTTGAAAGTTGGGTTGACTCTATAGAAAGCTTGCCAACCTTGGGTGATTCTACGCTTGATTTCTTTTGAGGATTTTGCAGATATTCATTATCCTATGTAGATGTAGTAGTCTACTTTCTCCAGCACGGAATTTTCTCTTCTGGTCATTGCGTCTTAGTCCTCTGCGTGTTCGTTGTACGACCAGTCATCCCTGACCAAAGATTAAATATAGTACGTTTGTTTATGCTGAACATATCTCGGGAGAGAGTGGACACTAGCTAATTATCTCTAAGTTCTCCTTTATTTACTCCACTGTACATTGGATGACCAAAAAAAGCAGCGTCCTCTGGAGAGGTGGTAAACTGAGTTTCGTACATTTCAAGGTGGAGAGATAAAAACAAATCTTCTCGAGTTTTTTTCCAACACAAGGTCTCAACATTAATTTTCAGTCAGCCTAACCTTTACTAACAATTTGTAAATAATTTACATTTAATGTTTTTTTTTCAAATTTTATCTAAAAAGATATAACCAGTCCTTTACTCAAATACAGTATACAATATAGCATATTGTAAAAAGTTTTTTTGCCCTGTCATCGAGAAACTCTGCTACCTACAACAAGAGTATTAACAAACTTAGATTTAAAGAGGCAAAATGAAGAGAGACAAAGTGAAGGAAAAGAGAGACAAAGTGAAGGAAAAGAGAGACAAAGTGAAGGAAAAGAGAGACAAAGTGAAGGAAAAGAGAGACAAAGTGAAGGAAAAGAGAGACAAAGTGAAGGAAAAGAGAGACAAAGTGAAGGAAAAGAGAGACAAAGTGAAGGAAAAGAGAGACAGAGAGGAGCATATGGAAATAGACAAAGAAGCGGTGGGAGGGGGAAGAAACAGTCGGAAAAAACAGTTGGGGGGGAAGAAATGGTGGGGGGAAAAAGAGACAGGGGGAAAAGAGACAGGGGGGAAAAGAGACAGGGGGGAAAAGAGACGGGGGGGGAAAGAGACGGGGGGGGAAGAGACGGGGGGAGAAAAGAGACGGTGGGGGAGAAAAGAGACGGGGGAGAAAAGAGACGGGGGGGGGAAGAGACGGGGGGGAAAGAGACGGGGGGGGAAAGAGACGGGGGGGGGAAAGAGACGGGGGGGAAAGAGACGGGGGGGAAAGAGACGGGGGGGAAAAGAAACAGGGGAGAGAAACAGGGGGAATGAAACTGGAAAATGAACAAGGGGGGGGGGGGAATAAAAAAAGAGAGTGGAAAAAAAAGAGTGGAAATTTCTAATAATATCTTTTCAGGCTTAAAAAGTCCCCAATGAAACATTTACCAAATAAACCTCAATTCCAGTAGAAGAAAAAGGGTGGACAGGGTTATCAAACGGACATTATCATTGTAAGAAAGAAATAATGAATAGCTTTTAAAACACATCTATCTTCAAGTGACTCAGCAGCTGCTCTCAAATCAAGTTCATGCGAGATAAACCAAAAGCGTAATAGACATATTTGCGGAGATTTTACTTAGTTTTAAGATCAACATTTAAACCCTCACTTAACGCCATAGAACAAAACCGACGGATGAACTGACACTTCCGGTTTTGAGATACATGAAAGGATCGTCAATGGGTGTTGTGGATGTTTCAACGTCATCAATCTTTGCGACTCAGCCAAGGTTGATAAAGGCCTGACTTGTGTCCCAGGGGCATTAGTCCACGGTTAACCTCCTTCTGACCTAAAGCCACCTGGGGACCCTCTCTGCAGCCTCCATGGCTCTGTTGGAAACCTATTTAATGCCAATCTTTGCATAGCGATTGGCCAGCAAAGACCCCTACAACTCACTTTAATGGGTTCACAACGGGCCTTCCAATCCCTCTTACCTTTGGCTCGGCTCGGCTCCACAAATTCCTCGTACTTGGTTTGTTTCCTCCCGTTGGCTTCCCCTCCCGCGGAATTGTCAGCTCTATGAGGATCACCCACTTCGAAGAGTCAGGACTAAGTCTGGCCTCAGCAGAGTTGTAACGACTCCAGAAACCAGAGCTGCCTCCTCGTCGAATCTCAGCTCTCTGTCCAGCCCAGAGGCAACGAGATCGCCCACTGATATTGACCGTAGTTGATGCCGTTCTCCCGCCTCGGCAAAGAACGATAATACTCTAATCGCGAACATGCTTGTTACTGCCAATGGCTTTGGAGACGGTATCTGCAACCGTTGGCATCGCTTGGTCAAGCCAGCGGCAGCAGCAACCCTCCCCCATACATGTTAGAATATCGAATTGCTAGTTGTGAATCCCTGCGTGTCCCGGGGAAAGGTAACTGAACTTTTGACGATAAAGAAATAAAACATGTTCCTTAGTATGTCTCTCCTTACACAACACAACACAACTGTGTGGGTGGGGATGGAGCCAGCCAGAAATGGAGTGAATACTGAGCGTGCTAACAATTGCAAAAATTATAGTAATCTAATTTTTTCGAATATCCAACTTATATCTTATAAAATTATAGTTTCACTCGAAATTTTTTGTTTCGAAAAATCAGAAATATCCATAATAAGTGAAGGTCAGAATCAGTATATAGAAAGAATTTGATTAACAAAAAAAAAAAAAGGAAAAAAAATTATGCTTACGGTTAATTGGGAAGACGAAAAAAAAAAAAAGACACTTCAGAGTCACATCACTCGTTTCATCTTGAAACTTTCCGTAAGATATGAAGGTCGAAGGTCAGATTCAGTCAGAGCAGATCTGTTTATAGTGTATGACTAGTGTTACAATTTTCAACCGATGACTGGAGTCAAGAACTGAATTCAGATACCCATAGAGCAGCTTTGTTGACGTTATAAATTGAAATTACGTTTTTAAACGAAATCTTGACCGAAAAAAAAAAAAAAAAAAAAAAAAAAAAGAAAGAAAAAGAAAGAAAAGAAAGAAAAAAGGGAAAGAAATAAAAGAAAAAGGAAAGAAAAAAGAAAAAAAGAAAAGAAAAAAAAAAGGACAAAAAAAAACACGGACAAGAAATGTCAACTTTTATATTAGAAGTGGAGGCGAGTGATCAGGGTTTGAAGCATGACCGCCCGAGGGGGTTGGTGCGAACGAGGGTGCCCCTTCTTTACCACCTGGGTCAGGTCTTCTCACCAAGTGCATGGGTTGAAAGGAAAATCATAGTCATTGAACGATAATAGAGCAGTCCAATTGTTTTGCGTAAGGTCTCCTTAAGGTTAACATAAAATGAAACGCGTGAAGATTCACATCGGTTGACCATGTCAAAATCAAATAGGAAAAAAAAAATTAAACTGTGATATTTTGTGCTTCTGATCCAGTAGACACTAACGATCTTCCTCGAATTTGTCAGTTAAAAGACGAAAATAGTCTTTGCGAGGGGTTTTCTATTTACAATGTAACTTAGGTCAAACTGGACCGTTACTTTCATCCTGTCGTATGAAAGTGAAGCTTCGAAGTATGTTTTTACTTTCCCTGTGAAGGTTGTTATATAGGTTTGATATTTTTATAATTTCTGTGCATTCGGGGCCCCCACACAGTCCCATGCGAGCCCTGCTTACCATGCTGCTTCGCCCCACCCCACCTTTTATAAAAGCACGAAAAATTGTCATTGGAGTATCAAAGACGCCTCACAAAGGGAAGTAACAGAATACTTCCAGGCCTTACTTCCGTATAACGAATGGAAAGTAACAGCCCACTTTACCATTACATTTACATTGTAAATAAGACTACGTAAATCCTGAGATAATTTTTCTTTTCTGAAAACTAACAATTCCCAGGAAGTTAGTCAGTGTCTGATGGATTGACAACGCCAAAAATTTATTGTCAATAATTTTTTTCCCGACTGTTAACTGATGTGACTCTTGAACATCCTGTGTTGTTATTCATTAGTAACAGGATTATCTCTAAGATATATTCCGAATATAAAGGAAATATATCGTTTGCACCACCAACCCTGGAAAAGTGGCAATGGATGCCTTTGCTGTCGAGTGATATGTATTTTCTCTAATCTTTCTAGGAAGTCGTATTTATATATAAATTCAAAAAACTCAATATTTCTCATGTGACTGGATTTGACTTTCATTTCGATGACGTCACGAAGTCAGAGTGACATCGTCCTAAAGTGAAGAACCTCTGGAATAGCAAAAAAACAAAAAACAAAACTGTTTTCGCAGTAATCTTTGCAAACATTATCTTGCAAACCGGAAGTCTCGTGACGTCAGGCATGACCCACACTTTCTTCTCCACTTCGTCAAATTTTAATTAATTTTGACATTGGGTATGTATTTTTTCCGAAATAGCATAAAAAAAAAGAGTATAGATGATAAAAAAAGAAACAAAAAAACAAAAACAAAACAAAAAAAAACCTCTTTTTTTACAAACAGAGCGTCTACAACTCAAAGTTTGTGTTGGTGGGGAAATTGCAAGGACGTCTGACTGCTTACAGGAAGATCGCACGTTCAAATCTGAGTATGGCCCCGATACATTTTGAATTTATCTTTGCTTCTATTTCATTCATGTATGCACACAAACATACATCCAAATTTTCTCATAAAAATTGGATATAACCGCACCTTTTCCACATGATCGACTTTTTACCATCCTCCTCCAAGTACTGCTCCATACAAGTGATTTCTAAATATTTAATAAACTTAGGTTAGTGCAGCTCGATACAAGTTAAAAGCAGTCCTGCAGGGATATTAATAGCTGTATGGCTTGACATAAAAGAATAAATCCTTCAGTACAGTAACCAATTCTAAAAAGATAAGTAATCTTGAAATGAAACTTTCTCACCCCGAAAGTATTTTTGCTGTTTGAATTTTTGAAGTATTTGAATTCCGTTTAGTTTTATCTGTTATGAAATTATAAACAGACCCGCTTGGATCAATTCTGCTGTGTTGCACATATCTTGGGAAAAACAAGTAAATTTTTAATGTTGATGGTGACAGGGAACTGACCTGTTGTTTTCAATTTGTAATAGACACTGAGAAGTCGTTCTACGTCAGCAGAGAGAGAGAGAGAGAGAAAGATCTCGTCTCTAAAGTTTCGCTAGGGAAATTTCAATGACATCAACTTCAGAACTAGAGGTATCAACGAACAACTTCATCAGCATTTGGATAACTGATCGATATTTCAAATCACAATTTTCTGCAGGCTATTTAAACTCAAGACAATATCAAATCTTCAATTTCTTTTGAGGGGCTGCAGAAAATTTTTCACTTGAAAAATTCTTCCTGGCTGCAAACCAGAAACTCATTGAGAATTTCTTCAAATCTCTTCACGATGGAATTTTTTTTATTTCTTAAAGACAGTTCACTGACAAATTTTGACGTGTCTTCAAAACATTCCAGAAATCTTCGATAAATATATAAGATTTCAACTAAAAAGGCATGCGAGGAATAAACACCCCTCCACATTCTGGCATTTGTAGAAGAAATCCTTTGCGACTTTCTCTTCTGAATTTTCAAAATACTTCGTTGCAGCTCGACAATTTTCAAGTGCTCCTTCTAACAGCTTGGTAGTAAATTTCACCCATCTCATTTCAAAATATGGTGGATATCGGACTCTTTAGTTCTAATTCTTCACAACACCATTCAATTATTTAGTTCATAAACCAGAGCTATGAAAAAATAATGTGCAGTCTCTCGAGTTGAGCCTTTAACTCCATTAACTGAAGATGCAACAGACTTGCAGTCAAGGTTTATCCTGTATACTGCACACCAAATTTTCAACAAAAGTTTGTCTGTTTCAGACTGATCTCTTTCTCTTTGACGAAGTGTCAAAACTATTTTTATATCCTGTATTCATATTTTCTCCGCCTGTTACAATCTACATTGTACCATTAAAAACATCATCCCAGCTACATGGATAGACGACAGCTATCTTTGTTGCTAAGTACCCTCGTGTAACTAGACTATTTGGTTCTTTAAATCCAAGGAAGTAAAATTCATCTCTACCATCGAGTTTTATAACTTTCGCCATGATGGGGTTTTGATGTATCTGTCTTCTGTCAACAGATACATCTGTTTACAGGCTAATGGCTAGAGAATGATTTGTTTGCATTAGATTTGGTTTCTCAGTTTCAGTAATATAATGTAAGAGTTGAGAAGTTTGACGGACAAACAAATTGCACATCATCCTCTTGGGATGTGATCTACAGGTTATATTCAACACCTTCAGAGATGAAACTTCGACCCATCGAAAACGATACATGTCTTGGAGGCCATTATCATTGCACTTACTGTTCCTCTTTTTACATCATTGAATGTGGTTTATATATATAGTAGAATGTAGATTCGCTACACAAACTAGCTCATATTTCTGCCCTCTCCGGTCCTCGTCAGGCGCATAATGAAGCCAGAAACATGAGCTAGTTTGTGTAGCGAATCCACATTCTATTCATTTCCAGCTCTAGTCTAAAAACTACTCAACTTCCATAGGAAAAAAGTTGTATGTATCGAGCACTCTATGAAATAAATCCATTTCAAATCAGAAGTTGCTTTATATCATCAATATATTATTATACTGCTAGCCTGGTCTGTAATATATATATATATATCTTGTTCTGCCCTCTAGACTGTATCCAATAAATCTGATTGTTAGCAAAATACGACGTTGATCTCCGTAGGAGTATGCTGGCTCCATAATAGCATTTCTCAGGCTGATGGAGTCGCTGGGTATGGGTAATCTCTCCAGGTCCTAGGCAACAGTTTGTACTGGGGGTACATGGTATAACATGCAAGGGTTAATACATGACTTGTTGGGACGGTGGGATTCATGACATGGCGAAAAAAACGAATTTGAATTAGGATAAAAGATTCCACCATTTGTGCTGCTAACGGTTGTGTGTATATATATATATATATATATATATATATATATATATATATATAATACCCATCTTTTGAGTTTTTCACTTCATCTTCCTATTATCATCTAAATATATGTGTGTAATATATATATATATATATATACACACACACATACATACATACATACATATACATATGTATAAATATACACACATATATACATACGTTTATGTATATACGTACATATGGATATACACAAATACGTATGAATGTATGTGTACATATGTATACACACACACACACACATATATATATATATATATATACATACAAGTATGTATACATATACACATGTCTCAAGATTTTCTATTTTACAGGTGGTTTGTCATTCATTTTGTTCCTTTTCCAGTGATATGTAGATAATGATGGATTATTTTTATATTTTTCGTTCGTAAATGATGATGATCATGATGATGATGATGGCTAATCTAAGTTTAAATGACGTTTCAGGTATTCCGATATATTTTACTTCTAGGGGTTCTTCCGGGGTTGATAAGACAAACCTATGTATGCCAAAACATGGAAAATCCATGTTACCCTTTGTCTAAATGAGAAATTCGAAATACTCAGTTTTGCTGAAAAAAACTAAAATAGATTAAACAGGAAAATGAAATAGCATAAAAATGCTGGCATCATTCAAAATGTCCATTAACAAATATAACTCAATAATCCATACATTAGTATACTAAAAGTAATACGTACAGTTTACCCACATAAGCACCTGGAAGAACCGCCTAATCAACATGGTCTACTTCCCCCTTTCTGAGTAAGTCAAGAACAATACAATCCATCATGGTCATAATGAACCCTAACATAGGTAATAAATCTATGGTGAAAATCAAGACATCCCCTTATAACATACAGTTCAGTATCCACTTACAGATAACTCCAACACCCAGACCATACCCCTTGACGTGTAACTTATAACAACAAGCAAAACACACACACACTACAAACTCAATAACAATAAGACAAAATAAAACTCCCACCATAGCAGCACCCACAAAAATTCCCCCCCCAAACAGGAATCTAAAACATTTGTTTCGCCTGAAGAGACCCAAACAGGACAGAATCTCCTGATATATATATATATATATATATATATATATATATATATATACACACACACACACAAAAGCACACATATATACACATACATATACTCACAGTGCTTGATACATTCTACATTAAGTTGATTTGGAGATATATATATATATATATATATATATATATATATATATATATATATATATATATATATATATATATATATATATATATATATATATATAAAATCAAATAATTGTGTCATCCACAGACAGCTGTTTCGTTGAATTACAACTCTTCAGTGTGGCTATCGA
Organism: Thysanoteuthis rhombus; assembly: GCA_963457665.1. Classification (NCBI taxonomy): domain Eukaryota; kingdom Metazoa; phylum Mollusca; class Cephalopoda; order Oegopsida; family Thysanoteuthidae; genus Thysanoteuthis; species Thysanoteuthis major. The sequence continues at coordinate 11,197,510 of OY735209.1, forward strand.
TTATTCATTATCCAGCCAGCATCACAAGGTAGGATCGAAATCTTCGCTTCAGACCCAGATGATGGTATTTTACCTCTGCCCTATGTAGAACTGGACGGTCAGTAAGGTTGAATTCAAGCTATATATTTACTCACGCACAATTCCCCATCCACCAGAGTTCTCTATTCCTAAGTTTGAGGAGCATTGCATAAGCTTATAACGAACGAGTTACCACACTTAAAGAGTGCTCAACCCTGGGTCAGGGAGCGTTAATTGTATATATTGTTCAGTACTTTGTCATTGCTAGTTATCTTTATTATTTACTGGGGATGCTGTGCTTGTTGGTCGCTATAAATCATAAAATAGTATGGTATGGTATAGGTATCTCTGTTATCAGTATGTTGTTGTTCCATTGGAACTTTGGGTATATTTCCTCCCTGAGAGTGTTTTATTCACACTCAAATCTATTTTTCAATGTTTTGGTTCCCTTTATATGACATTAGTCGTTAATTTAATCATTCTGGTTTCGGTATGTTTCCACAAGTCTAAGATAATTATGGTGATTGGGTTGCTCTTCAAAGTGGTTGGGGGAACATCCATGGTGGTTAATTTCCTGTACATCTATATGTGAGTTATTGAATTATGTCTGTCAATAAAAATTTTGGGTGATGCCAGCATTTGAACACTACTTCAATTTTATGTATAATAATTTTTTTTTGTTCTTTTGGCAAAAGTTAGGATTTTAAATTTCCCCAATTAGTTTAAAGGGGTTTTTCGATATTCTTAGCTAATTTTCGTTTTGTTCTTTTCAAATAATGATTGGCTGAAGGTGAAGTCAGTTTTTACTTGTAGGTGTCTACCAGGTGATTTTTCTACCTTTATTCTTTTCGTTTTTGTTATGCTTTTCTCTATTGGATTTGACTTTTTTTTTATCACATTTGAAAAAAAAACCCCACTGTTCTTTAGGGCTTTAGTATATTAATTATACATCGAATATTAATTATAAATTATTATTTAATATCAATTATACATAATTTGCAGTTTTGATGTTTCTATGGGTAGTCTCGATCCATTCGAGATGTCGGAACTAATCAGTTTATATATTTTATATAACCTCACCTGAAAACGATACTCTAAAAATATTAGACTGTACCGGGACGACGGTCTACTAATTGAAGAAAACAGCAACGCACAAAAATATGAATTTTAAAAAAATACATAAAAGAAATGCAAGTTTAAACCAAGGCCAACGTTAAAATTCTACATTTTTCAGAAGTTACTTTTAATTTAAATAGTAACACCCAAAAACTGTATAGAAAAAAAAATTCTGTAATTACATGTATTAACATTTATTCAAAATCATTAAGAGAAACTAGACTGATACATAATTGCTCAAATGAAGCAAAATTTAACGATGTTAGAAATAAACATACTAAAGCCTTAAAGAATAGCGGTTTTACCGAAATTAACTTCGAATATGATGAAAAAAAAATCAAATCCAATAGAGCAAAACAAAGCAACAACTAAAGAGTAGAGGTAGGAAAGTCACCATTCAACCTACAAGTAAAAACTAACTTAGGAAAAACATTTATCCAATTCATAAAAAAACACTTCCCCCTGAGCAAAATATTCAGCAAGAACTAAATAGAAATTAGCTATGGTTGTATGGATAATTTTGATGAATTCATAAAACAATAATAAAGTGATTAGAAAAAATGTTAACGGAGAAATTACGAATAAACTAGATTGCAATTGTATAGATAAAAACAAATCTCAAATCGAATATTATATACCAAGCTGAAATATCAACCCAAGAGAAACTCTTCCAAGTGAAATATTACCTAGGAATATCGAAAACATCCTTTCAACTAAGATTAGCCAACCATACATAATCATCTACAAACGACAAATATAAAAACAGTACATCACCGTCGGCATATCATTGGATGACTGATAGCAAACTCTATCTTACAGTAAAATGGAAAATCAAAACAGACATACGTATGCCAGAATATTAGAAACCCCATGTTTCCTAAGCCTAAATGAAAAATTTGAAATCCTCACTTTTGCCAATAGAACCAAAAAATGAATCGTTAAACAGAAAATTGAAGTAGCGTTCAAATGCTGGCATCGCCCAAATTTTCTATCATCAGACATAACCCAATAACCCACACATAGATATACTGGAAATTCCCCCAACCACTTTGAAGAGAAACCCAAACACCATATTTATCTCAGACATGTGGAAACATGCCCAACCCAGGATGATTAAATTATCAACTAAGGTCGAATAAAAGGGAACCCTAACATTGGGAAACAGATTTGAGCGAGAATAAAACACTCTCAGGAAGAAAATATACCACAGAGAACCGATGGATCAACTACAAACTGATAACGAAAATGCCTGTGCCATAACCGACTCATTTATGATTTGTAGCTACCAAAAAGCACAGAATCCCTACTAAATAAAACAAAAAAATATATAAATAAATAGTATAAGAAAAGGGATCCGACCACCTAGAAAAATATACTCCCCTCAGAAACAGACGTTTGTGTAGCGATCCTTAGTCCATTATATATATATATATATATATATATATATATATATATATACACACACACAAACCAAGTTTTCCACCCTCAGACCGCTCAAACTCCTCCTCCACCACCTTTCAAAAACACTTTATGACATCATGTACCCCTCTAAATATAGCATTAAATCTACTCAAGAATTTCTACAGACATTAAACACAGTACAACGTGCTCAGGGCGTTCTAGCTTCGTTAGGCACCGTAAATTTGTTTACTAACGTCCCCGTTGAAGAAACCATTGATATTATCTGCAATTGCGTGCATAAATACATAAATTCTCTACCACCTCCCTAAATCAAACCGGCTATTCTCCAAAAAAACATTACGTGCATGCACTGCATAAGTTCTATTCCATGACCACAAAGGTAACATCTTCACACAGATCAACGGAATATGGGCAGAGCCTTAGGTCTTACATTTTCTGATTCTCGCATGTTTTTCAAAAGTTTCCCAAACCAAAAATTTACGTCTGATATGTTGATATTTTCTTAACTAAGAATTTAGATGATGGAGAGCTCCGAAAATAACTGTCTTCAACATCACTCATGAACTTAACATTAACAATTAAATCTCTTTTCTCGATGGTGTGGTCGATGCTAACGAAAAGAAAAGCTCTTTGCCACATCTGCACATAGAAAACACAAGTAAAAACTCTTGCTTTCTCAACCACAATAATGGATGCCCCACCGTTATGGAGCTGTCGCCATTGAAAACTTTATTAATAGAGCACAATTAATTTCCTCCTCGTGCACATTATTCTATAAAGAACTTTCAAAAGATTAAGGAAATGATTATGAACAATGGTTTCGCTGTGTAATTGGCGACCAAATAAAAATAGCTTTGAAAATGTCTCCATAACACTAGAGCAAATAATAAAGATGATAAACAAAAAGTATAAACTTATATTGCAATCAGATACACAGAAGATATAAACAATATGCAACTGTACTGAAACGGAATACGCTAACACCTTTCCCGTTGAACCCGCCGCTCACATAAAATTAGTGATTTGTAACAAAAATTTTAAAACGTCTGACTTTATTATAAGTAACAAACCCTGTCGTCTGAAAACTATAAACTAAACCAAACCAATGTGGTATGAGAATTCACTTACCTTTTATGAGAAAGTTTCTCCCATTCACTATCTGTGCTTACGTATATTGGACATACCACTACCACATCTAGACGTCTCACTTGCCATCTTTCTGATCAAAGCTCAATAAGAACCCACTTGAACAAGCATACACCATTCCAAACCTCTATTCGCCAAATGTTCGTCAACAACACCCGAATACTTTATAAATTCAATTTAAAATAAAGACTTGCAATATTTGAAGCTATTCTAATAAAATTTAAGCATCCAAATCTCCTATACACGTAGGCAGGGAACTGGATATGTTTAATGAAACACCACCAAAAAGAATTAAATCGCCCACCACAATAAAAACCCACTAGTAAAGAATTCCTCCCATCTCAATTATACGAATTTGTAAGGAGTGGAATATATAAATTGTGAAAAATAATATTAATTCTAAAGATCTTGATAGTGACTGGAAGAGCAGTCGGAAGCGCTAGATAGGAGAAAGAACGACGTTTGGTCAATTTTTACATTTGTTTGAAACGGGAACAGTTTGAGATTTTATACAAAATATATATACAGAGTGTGACTTGAAAGTTCGGGGACTTTGAACAGCTCGTGAAAAGCTAATGTAGTTTGCGAGCAGTACCTTCTGTGAACTGCTGTGTAAACAGGAGACGACGAACTAAATCTTAGACAGGGAAAAATAGGTGTTTGGCTAAGTAACTTTTTTAACGGTCTAATTGCCATAACTTCTTGGCTGCACATAGTGTGTGCTTGTGGATGTATGCAAATGTATTCATGCGTGCATGTATGCGTGTCATCATCAGTCTTTCAACGTCCGTCGTTGGACATAGACATTACCCAGGATTCGCCACACTTCTCTATCATGGGCGTCACGGAGCCAGTATTTTCTGAATTTGTCTAGCTCGTCTCTCCATCTAATATTCTGCCAGCCTCGGTTGCGCATGTGATCCCTGGGGATCCATGTCGTGAGTCGCAATGTCTATCGGTTGTCCACCATTCTTGCAACATGGCCAGCCCACTGCCATTTGAGATTTTTAATGGATTCTATGATGTCCCTGACTCTTGTCTTTTCCCGAATTTACTGTGCTGTCTTGTGATCTCTCCATGTGAGGCCCAGCATAATTCTTTCATGTGCACGTTGCATGGTTCTCAATTTGCAGATCGGTCTCTTGGTTAGGTTCCATGCTTCAGCTCCATAAGTGACTATTGGGATGATAAATTGGTTATACAGCCTTCTTTTTAGGATTAATGAGATCTTATTTTTGAAGGTTGAGCTTGCTCTGCCGGGGGCTTGCCATAAACATTTGTTTTGCCTTCACGATTCAAGCAGCTATGAGTATTCCGTAAAACCCCTTTAGCCAGAGTTGACCATGGAAGAGCAACTTTTAGGTGCGATGCCCGGTATGCTTAGTAAGGAAGAAGTGACCAAGTTCCACCCGACTCTCGACCATGCTGAAAGCTTCCAAAGGAAAATTGTGTTCAATACGGTCGGAAATCCGCATAGCTACTGGAGATGTCTCTATAGCTGGTTGCAGATCCTAATTTTACCCAGACAGTCACCCACCTAGGTACTGACCAAGCTCGACGTTGCTCAATTTCGGTGATCGTACGAGAACCGTTATAACCAACGTGATTTGGCCGTAACCACTGTAATTATCATTGCCTACAGATTGTTCTTGGACGATGTCACTTGATATTTTACCTCAACCAGCGAAGCTGGAAGAAGTATATGTATTCACTTGTCTGTCTCTTTGTCAACACAATACCACCATAAGTTCGCAATGAATTTGAATGTGATTCATTGAGAACTTTTGGATATATAGAGTGGACGGGCAGGAGCGAAAACATGAGCGTATGAAGAACAAATGGAAAAGATCTCAATCGAAAAAGAAATCCCTAGATCTGCTCCAAAATTTAATCACTTTCTTATCGCATGGCCACACATTTGCAATGAAATTCATTTAAAACTTTTAGAGATATCGTGTGGATAGACGGATAGACACGGGGTAATACATATACCTCTCTAACTTCGTTGGCAGAGGTAAAGGAGACCGAATTACTCGAGTATTATTAATCACCACAAACAAACGTGCGCGCAAGCGTGTTTATGTCATATGCACGATTTATTCAATTAAATACTTAAAATCTGGTACTGATAAGAGGAATGAAAGTTTTTGACTGGTGGCCTTAAGCTATATTAAGCTTGGAGTTTCCATGTAAGAAAAATTACGCAAGAAGGTCTCAGAAAACTTGAAAACATGCTTTTTGAAATTTTTGAGGCCCCTGCAGGTTTTGAGACGCTTAACTGTAGCTTGTGACTATATACGACACTGCCTCTTTTGATTACATACTTACTGACAAATTCCAGCGGTTTGGAAAAACAATAGTACCAGTTAGTTATCTTGATTTTTCAGATGTGCCCACACATTTCAATAGCATGCTTTTTGACCGGTTGGTCGGTTGGTTTCGATTATGTTAATCAACGGAAAGAGGAAGGAAGGAAAGGAGAGGTGATATCAATAGAGGGTATGACCTCATCAAATGAACATCTTTTCCGATAATTTTTCAACAGGCTGTTATTTCATGGTAGGAAATAAAAGATCTGCATTTTTATATCAAATGAAAGACAAAATGACAAAAAAACAAAAACAAAAAAAACAGTAAACGCAAAAATGGCCATTAACGATTCTCATTTGAAAGAATACTCGCAAAATATTTCTATACGGCAATATCTCACAAGTATGACAATCATTTGACTCAGAGAAATACTGCTTGCTTTTCTTCCTCCTCCCTCAGCTACTGCTGCCATTAAATACCACAGATGGTGGACGCATCGTTGAACTTATGGTTCTTGTTTCATTGGACGAAGCCTTGTCAACCATTACCAACTTTTGGAAAATATTTCCTTTGCCTCAACCACTGTTGCTTTTCATTGCAATTACTCAGACCGTCATTCTACGACCGTTAGTAAACAGCGTGGATCGGAATTAAAGAAACTCTGGGCTTGCATCCCTTTCATGGGAAGATGAGTTTCCCGGGGGCAAAAGGGATGGGAGTCCAAGTTTCCACTGAGAGTTTGTTCTTTCCCTCTCTGCATTATTTACTACCGGTCATAGGATGATAGGCTGAGTCGTTGCGATGAAAAGCAACTGGAATTAAGATAGAAGAAATTCTCGTCAAAGTTGGTAATGGTCATAATTACTATTGTATTTTATCACCGACTGCATTTGAATGCAGGAAGGTTTTACTATTGCCACCCACACTCAACACTCAATACATTGTATGTGTTACACTGAATCAGCGAAATAGGCGAAATTTACTTTTTTTTTTGTAAAAATGTTTGATTTCACTTTAATTACTTTTGATCGTAAAAAATGGTTGTTTCATATCCTTGTTTTGATTTAACAAAAATTATAATCAAAATAAAACTAGTTAGTCATTTTTTGTAAAAAAGTGAAAAATTTCGCCAATTAAGCAATCTCATTGCCTCGGCGTAACATACGAGTTAGCAAAGTAAATGTCTCTGAGAGTACCTCGTTCTGGGGTAATGGTTAGCGAACTAGTCCTAACGGATTATTACTACAGAATTGTGAGTTCGATTCTCGCTGCAAGCGCTATGGCTCAGTGTCAATACTAAGCACCGAAATTTTACTTTTTTTCCATCTTGACCATATTTCTGCACTCATTCTGTATGTTGTGCAATGGAAATCAGAAAGGAAGCGATTGTCGATGGTCAGGAACCAATGCAAACGTTAATGGCTGAATGGGGTATGATATGGATTTATTACTAATGATTAAACTACAGAGAAGCATTGCTAATGATCTTACCGATTAGGTCTAGAAAGCCAACCTACAGGAGGCCTTAAAATCTGGCCATATAGTTTCTAAAGATAAGGGATGTTAGTTCGTGTCTCACCAGAGGGTAATTCTCTATTTCCGATCTGCGTTGCTTACTAACGGATTCCAGCCCCTCGAGACAAGTATGGCGGCTCCTAGGAGAACTCCTTGTTGTGCGTCCTCCATGAAGCAGCATGCAGGTGTGAGAAAGGAACCGCGTGCCCAGTCCGGTCCTAGCTTGGCAAAATGTCCCATTAATCGGCGACAGAGCATAGGCAAGGACTAGGCTCGACATCACTTAACTTCGGCGATCTCACGAGAACCGGTTTACCTAACGCAATTTGACCATCGTAGAAAGACAATCTGGAAGTTGCGATAAAGGGCAACACAAATTAAGATAAAAGGAAATACTAATTAAAATTTAGGAAGAATTTAGATATTTCCGGTTTGTAAAATTCGTTCGGGAACGCCGTCGGTTCAAAATCCATTCAAGTTTGTTTTAATGAAGACAGGTAGGCAGGAACTTCCCACTAAAACAAATTAAGGTAATGCAATCTCCCCGAATGAATCATTAGCTGTAGTCAAATTTTGCGTTGAATTTATATCAGTATTTACCGAGCCATCAGGTCCACTGTAATGATGTAAATTCAACACGGCAAATATTCACGGAGCTGAGATGGCAAGTTCTTCTACGTCAAGCGAATTCTGCTGATCTGGCACTTTCAGATTATCACGTTTCGCTCCAAGCAACACTCCTTTTTAATGTTACTATTTTTACTATTACACTATTACTGACTTACTATAACGTTCCATTACTACTTTCACTATCGCTACTCACTATTACCATTTTCACTATTAATGATATCACTACCAGTATTTCTATCACTTACTATTACTCTTTTTACTATTACACTTTTCTCCATTACTATTTTTACTATTAGTATTTCTTTTTTCACAATTAGTATTTCTTACATACTATTTACTATTAATTTCACAATTACTTCTATTACTCACTACTTTTACTATTAATCGCACAATATTACCATTAATTACTCACTTACAATGCCTCTATGGACATCTCCGTGAACTATTTTCACTTACAATTATTTACTATCATTTCTACCATTACTTACTTTTACTCTTTTCACTATCACTTAATTTTACTATATTTACTATTTTTAATATTACTTATTTCGCATTAGTCACTCTTGTACTCCTACACACACACACAGCTTCTGTGGACATCTCTGTAAATAATTTACATTAAAAATGCGTATTCAACATTTGTTAAGTTACAAAAATGTATGAAACCAAATAAAAAAAAATCACAATCTCACCAGTACAGAGAAACATTAACAAGGCACATTTTATTTATTCATTTTTCCTAAATTCTTCTATATACTTCAGCTGATAACTCCTAGAATTGCACTATTAATTTATTTTCTATCCCAGACGAACTTAATCTATCACTTAGTTATTCTTGAAATTACTTTTATTTTCTTGCTACATAAAGATGGTAAACTGTTCCAGTATTTGAAAATTCCTTGTTTGGTCAGGGGGTTCCAATAAGTCCAAGATATTGAGACAATCTTCGAAGATTTCATCGAAGCAAGACAGGAATCGTTCTAATGATGCCATGAATTTATATGAATGAAAGATTTTGACCAAAAGATGCTGAAAAGTTTTGCTGTGAACTCATACTTAATGCAATTATTTGCTCTGTTGTTTTGGGAACAAATTACAAACCTAACAATAAAATCCCTAATTAGTCTCGCAGGACTTTGTATCCGCACCCGAAAAGTCTTGCTTTAAGTCTCTGTAGGGTGCAGTCTTAGGCAATGTTGTAGGGGACACTGCCAGCTAGACTCGCATCTCCTAGACACCGATGTTGTCTTAGGGAAGGACAAAGACTGATTCAGTTTGATAACTGTGTTGTCGCTGGAGTGGCCAGACCGAGGCAGAAAACATCGGACTGTCTTACGGATTCAGGAATTCAGAGTTGTCCTCCTCATCGTCCAGCGGTCTTCAAACTTTCAGTACTTGGGGAAACTCAATAGTTAAATTTTCTAGGGAACATCCTTTATCTCCTAAATATCTTAATATTCATATTAACGTACATATGTAATTACTGTATGTTGAGCTTGTTTATGGCATTATCCAGATGTGTGTAAACCAAGGCTTTTCATAACAGGTTACAAGGTTTGAGGTTCTCGTTCTGATATGTAACTTTATCTCCGTGTGTACCAACAACATCAATCATCTAAGAAAACTGTGTCCACTTCCAGTCAAAGACCCCAGTCTGTCAATGAAAGTCTTGGTATAAACCCAAGTAAAAAATGCACACTTGAATGTAAAGTAAGAAGTTTACTGAGGAAAAATAGACATATGAAAGATTACTGACTGAACAGCGTCCGTGCATGTAAATAACCAAAATGTTTTCGATTTCAACATTATAATTAAGAATAACTATTTGGAATTTAGTCAAGAGTCATAATATGTTAAGATTATAAGCAGTCAAATAGCACCCAAGATGGAAATACGAAAGTTCTTTGTTTCGTGGAAACCCTGGAATTCCAAGGAAAACAGTTTGAATACCGCTGTCCAACACTGTTTACCTCCTCAGGCTAAAGAGCCTAGAGGCTGGGGAGATGGATTCGTGCCTTTTCCTTGGGTATTTGCGAAAAGTACCATCAACAGTTACACTAACTACTACTTAGTAAGTATATTAACTCAAATCCACGAACTGCTTGGTACCGCTCCTGGATTTCGGGGAACTGAATTGAGAGAAAAAAACTTTAAGGAGGTAACTTCAGTCAGCAGTTATTTCCCTTGACATTAAGATTTACACGAAAATTCTGAATAGTAATATCATCAACTCAATACGTGTATCAGTATACTTCGACTATCATCAAGTCAGTACATTAATACTCAAATTCTGTTCCAAAATGTCAATGGAACTCATGAATAAAGTAAAAAATAATGGGACTCTTTTGTGAATCGAATTTTGAATATTACCCAAAGGTCTGAGAAGGTGACTAATCAGAAGTTGTTTCCCTTCACATTACCATTCAAAATTTTAATGTGAATTTAAGAGTTGATATAGTTCAACAATTACTGAGAATTAATATAGTGACTGGGTAATGGTTGAAGTTTTCCCATATTTTTTCAAGAAGGGCTAAACCTCTTGGGCGTGGCTGGAATGCAGAAACGATATAATTTCATAACCCCAATTCTAGCCACTGATATCCAGAATTACTCCGTCTCCCCGGAGGCTTCCACTCAGGTTTCCACAGTGAAATAATGTGAATACTATTCATAATATTCCACAATAATGAAACTTAGGCTGAATTTCAAGTAAACAAAGTTTGGTGGTGGCGAGCTGAATTCCAAGAGTGTGAAATGTTTTTCCCTTTTTTAAAAGTCTTTTTTTTCGTTCTCCCCCAATCGAGGGACATCAAGATGCATGAATAAATCATACCACGGCAAGAGGAATATGTTCTTTGGCCTTTTACATAATGTTATTGGATTATCTTCATTCAGTTTTGAAAAAAACTTTATTGGTAGAGGGAAGGGCGGATTCACGTATATAAGGAAAGGCACAGAGGGAGAAGGAGAGAGAGAGAGAGGTATATATAAGGAAAGGTAGAGAGAGAGAGAGAGAGAGCACGAGAGCACGGCTATATATTATATATATATATATAAGGAAAGGCTGAGAGAGTGAGATATATACATTGAGAGAGAGAGAGAGAGAGAGTGACATAAAACATAAGAGGAAAGGGTGACTTAGACTGATATATGAGGAAAGGGTGGAGATGGAATAAGTGGAAGGAAGAGAAAAAGAATGAAATCAAACCACGTCAGTTACACGTACTTAACGATAGGCAATAGCAAACTGTTTCTCCCATTCCTGATATCCACACAAAATACTCTTGTCAAATTTTCAACTCTATGTGATTTATAAGTGACTGAAACAGTGTGTCTTAGCCAGAGACATGGAATGAAGGTACTCAACCAATGCATCCTCCCGATTGTCACCTAGGGAGCTGAAATAGGGAACCTAACCAAGAGACAAACCTGCAAAGTGCAAAGCATGCAGCATGCGCATGAGAGTATGCTGCTCAACCTTACTTGGAGAGATCACAAGACAGCACAATATATCAGGAAAAAACAGGTGTCCGAGACATCATAGAATCTATAAGAAAACAAATAGCAATGGGCTAGTCATGTAGTGAGAATGAAAGACAACCGATGGACTTCACGACTCGAAGCATGGATCCCAACAGATCACATGTGAAACCTAGGCCGACAAAATACAAGATGGAGAGATGAACTAGATTAGCTCAGAAAATACTGGCTCCGCGACACCCATGATAGAAAAATGTGGCTGATCCTGGGGAAGGTCTATCTCCAACAATGGACGTCAAAAGACTGCTAATGATAATGAAAATGCACCAACTTGATAAATACAAAAAATTCAAATGTTTTCAAATAATAATAATAATAATGATAATAATGTGCAGTCTCAGTCCATGCTCACACCTTTGTATATTATAATGACTCATTTGTCAAGGGAGATAACTATTCATTACTAATTATTGAATAGTCTGTCTTATTTTTTATTTTTGGCAAAAGCGCAAATCTGATTTCCTCTTAAAGGGTGGCCCAGCGGATCACAGGACGGGTGAAGAGATCAATAGATAAATAGGAGAGGTCTGGTTAGTCACTTAATAGAAACCTATGTGATCAATTAATAAATTACTTATTTTGTCTTTTATTGGGCAGTAATCACAAAAGTCTGAAAGGCGTGAACTTCGCTGGAGACAAGCTAGGGGATCGATTTAGCATGAACTAACATTGCCAACCCAACCCCACTGAAAAACTATTGTGGGGGGTGGGGGTGGGTGAAAAAAAAACCTCAAATCGTTTCTGCTAGAAGAGGTAAATTTTCAGCCTTTTAGCTCCATTACTGCAACCTATACGTATGATACATAGCCAGTCAGACTAACCTAACTGAAGAAACCTGTTTTGGTTGACGGTCTTTAAAAGCCGAGTTTGTATTGAATAATTGATTTTTGAAACAAACCCTTTCGTAAATAGATCCGAGTTGATATCCATGTTGTGAGATAATGTTTTACTCGTGTATAATGCGCGAGAAAGTCAATGAATTTTGATCAATTTGTCGATGGAGAAATAGATTAGTGTTTTTTTTAATTAGTCTCTCGATCACAAAATGAGCATACTAACTGCGCCTCAGAAAATGTGCTGGAAAAATTAATTTTTGAATATGAATCATCTGCGTCTGATTTTCGAAATCTTTCATTTCCAACACTAAAACTTTTAAAAATTGGGGACCCCCCCCTTTTTTTGTTAGGAAAAAGCTGTACTATGTTTTTCAAGGCATATTTTATGAGTCAGTGTAAGTAAAAACGTTACTCACAATAAATTTCTCTACAAGATATGAATTTTACTAAATGGATTGGGGTTTACAAGAGTTGTTACAAAATTAAAATCGTCAATCAGTGCAAAAACTCAACTTACTAAGCGATACGAGTGAATTTGTTTTACGGCAATTCAATCTTTCGTCTTAAATTTACAAAATGTAATCATGTAAATGAATCAGATACTTGAGTTATGCGGTTAATATATCATAGAATAAGTTTCAATTAAGTATTGGATTACTCAAAATGTTCATTCTGTTTTTGTCGTTAGATTATATGACTGCAGTCACAATACAATCGAAATGGATATTTTTGAATGAAGTTAGTTAATACTAAACGCTCTGAATACCATCCAACAACAAACAAACACAGGCCAATTTTCTGTAACCGTTTGTGTCTGCACAATAGAACGTACGCTCTGATCTATTGAATGTAAGAGTTGACCATCTGTCTTATGGAATCCAGTGTTTTTGGCTAAGCAACGATCCATTTTCAAGGTCGTCGAAGAACTAAGGTATTATTGTTTTTTTTAATGTCTGTTACGATTCAATCAAAAGCGATATTTTTGAATGAATTTAGTTGATACTAAAAAAAACGCCCTCAATGTCATCTAACAACTAACACAGAGCTTTCTTTTTGGCCAAACAAATGAAATTTTTGTGCTATCTTGTTTCCAACGCAAGAGAACGTACACTTTGATCAAGTGAGTGTAAGAGTCTCATGACTGTTAGACAACCAAGTACTTTTGGCTAAACAACTACCTATTTTCAAGGTCGGTGAAAAACTTGTCTGTGTTTTTCTGCATTTTCATTTATTAACCATACTATATTCAGCTTGCCCATCGGCGTTGATGTGACGTATTGAGTGGTTGGCTAAGTGAATTATTAGATGCAGAGGGGGTCTGATTGCTGAATACATTCAAAACATCCAAGCCGAAGAAAAAAAATATAAACAAGACTGGTTGCTGCCGGGTCAAACTCATCTCCAACTTCTATCCCGACAGAAGATGATTACTGCAACTTGTGTATTGCATATAAGATAGAAAGATTTTTTCTATAAATGTATTTATTCATTAGAATGAAATAAGCCCTTGCATATAATGTACGATGAATTTTCGTTAATATATATGACGTTTCAAAGTAGCTCAGTCAGTAAGACAGCCTCCTGGAAAAAAGTCCGTCGTGAGTTCAAATCACGGTAGAAAATGTGAATTTTATGCATCGGTTTACAACCCTAATCTCGGTGAGGGTTGTTCTTGTTACGGTAGAAAAATAAAATCAGCTCTAGTTTTGGAGTGTGACAATAATCCATACATGTATGCAACCTAGTATATCTACTTGTATAATTGTACGTCTGTATAAATGTTATAATGGGTTGGTCCATGTGGAATAGATTAACAGAGCGAATAAAAACAATGGAGAGTAATAAAGTGACACTGTTATGACATAATGAATTATACACTACTGAAATGCTCAAGACTTTATGTCCGATCACACATTAAAATGGAGTTGAGATGAGTCTCGTAGCAAATTTATCACGTAATCTATTTTTAATAATCCAAGTATTTCAATGTTCACGTAATTCGGTTAATAAAAATGATAGAAGCTGGTTAAAGAGGTGCGAGAAGCCAATCGTTTAGTAGTGCTGAGAATAGGATCGGCGAGCCGGGTTCAAATTTGGGATAGGCATGAATATATCTCTCCCACCCCGTTCAACACATCATGGGCCAGCGTGGCACGGTAAGGCCCGCCATCCACTCCATGTCTTATACTTACTTGGGGAAAAACTTATAGTAGTAGTAGCAGGAGGAGGAGATGGGGGAAGTAGCTTTTTTTGAGTCAATCGATTCTCAAACTTGTAATATATTACGATATGGTAATATTCTGCAATATTTTCAATACAAATTGTAAATGCCGATTTTTGGCGTTTTTATTCGAATGTGGTTCTTAAGATCCTGTTATAATTACTATCAATTCGTTTATTTATTCGAATGTGGTTCCTAAGATCCTCTCGCAATTACTATTAATTGGTTTATTTATTCGAACGTGGTTCTCACTAACTACATATAGAATGACGCTGGAGCTCTTACGAATATCATCTATTCACAAATCCAATTCATTATTTGTGGTTAAAGTAAAAAAAAAACTATTCAATTAAGAAATTTTCAAAATGGATCAATATGATGGTTTTCGCTATGCGAATTCGAGAAGGAGAGTTCAACCTTTTTCCCAGTCCTAGGTCGGTGGGGCCGGTACGTGAATAGTCCAAAGACATGAAGTTTTACGATGAGATGCTGCGCGCGTACTGCCAACCCAACTCTTTGAGCCAAGGGTTTGCATGTCATGGCTAGCGGAAGGGAAAGAATGGGAGCGATGTCACTCAGTCGTAGGTTTTGTTGGGGTTCCCTTCGCCTGGCAGATACCTGGGCTGGCTGTGGAGATCTGTCGTCCCTTTATGGGAGTATCCTTGGCAGACGGTCCATCTGGACAATTGAAGCTCGGGTCCTTGATACCCCACTGAAAGCTGGGGAGGTTTGCTGCCCCTTCAGCGGAGTAACTCGACAGCACCACTGCCTATGAGATTGAATTTAAGGTTCAAGACACATCACTGAAGTGGATGCCCAAGTAGGTTGTAACCAGCTCAAAAATAAACTTATTGTTATTTGATTGGACCGTACTTTGACAAGCATGTATAATATAGAATTTATTGGTTTGCAATTGATAAATCAGATCTTTATAGAGTGCTTGCTGTAGTGCAGTCGTTGGCTAGTTGGTCTCACAGACCAATTCATTGATGTAGAGATTTCGTGTGCTCCACTGCAGTGGTCTTGTAACAAACCCAAGCTTTGCGTAACCCTTTTGAGACTCCTACAACACACATTATATATTAGATATATATAGAGAGAGGGGTTTCTATGACTGCTAGGATGTATATGCCCTGATCTCTTTTACGAGTCTACAGGGACGATTGTGTCACGAAATATAAAAACTTAAACAAATGTATACCGGGACAAATATGTCCCGGGGATAAATATCCAATTGGACAAATGTATCCCATCTTGATTTTGTTTTGTTTTTTGAATATTTTTGATTCAATGAAAATAATAGATTCCTTTAATCATTGAATAAAGATTGCCATGTTTTTTTGGTCTTTATATCCCTGTAAAATACAGTCATTAAGCACCTTGATGGATTAGTCTTGGGAGGGTTAAATTCAATGAATAAAGCGATACTCAATGATTTGCTATACTGTAATGGTTTGCAAGTCGACACTTATGACATTTTGTCGTGCTAAGCTAACCTAAATGAATATCAGTATAACAGGTCTGGTTAGTCACTCATCAGAAATCATCACGCGACCAATGTCTTTTGGCAGCATACGGGGGTATAGAGGGGAGTGCAGTCAATATACCCCCGTCGGTTAAATAAAGGGTTCGGTTTGTTACTTCCCAACACCTACCAGATGATACCTGATGAAGGCCGTAGAGTACAACGGGCGAAACGTTGTACGAAAAACAACCAAGATGAGGATAGTCCGAATAATAATACAAATAATAAGGCGTAAATGTTCAAATTTTCAGCCCTCTAACTCAATTGCTGCGGTCTATACGCGTCACACATACATGAAAAGTTAGCTAACCAAACTCAAAAACTTAAGAAATATATGTTGACAGTTTTGTTGATGGTCCCTAATAGATCAAATCTTTATGATAGTCGAGAACCATTAAAATTCATTCCAACAAACTGATCTTCTCGTCAATGATTGGTAATAGTGTAAAATCCCAGGAGAGATTCCTGAGATACTCACGAAACAAATTGAGATTTGATGTTTACGGTAAGCGCCATAGATTTTGCCCCGGAGAATTAGGTCTAACATTAGAGTTAATTCTAAAAGACGATTCTTTTGACAGTGATAGTTTATGGTGTATAGAATAACATACTAAAAGCCCTTGAAAACCCAGAGGGGCTTCCCGAGATTCTCACGAGATAAATTGAGATTTGATGACTATAATAAGAGCGATAGATTTATGATATTGATTTTGTAAGTTTGAGTTAAGGAGGGTTGACATATTTGTTTTTTTAGTGAGAAATCTCAGGCATTTCGGTTAATCTTTTAAGCCACACCTGCAGGTGGTGATGCGAAGGGACGGAGAATGGACTCAGCGAAAGGAGTTCAAACTCCAGCTTAGTTTTCACTACGTACCCATGCCCTCGGGAAAGGTATGAAACCATTTCTCACCTCCGCTATGGGTAAAACCACCACCAACACCTATCAACATAAGATCCTTCAGTTTTCAAGTTTGTTTGGCTATGTATGCACCATGCGTACAGGTCGCACCAATGGAGCTAGAGGGCTAAAAGTTCAAGCATTTATTCCTCATTATGTCTAAGAAGCGTTTTTCTTTATTTCTCAGAAATTCCCCTCGCCACCAAATAGGTTTTCAGATGGAAGTTCAATTTGAAGTGTAAGTTTATGCTAAATTGATTCCTTTTAATGTCCGACTGCATTTACGCCTTTTTGTTTTTTACTTATTCTTTTGTGTCATTGCGAAAATCGGATTTTGTGATTACTACCCGCAAAAAGCGAGAAAAGTAACTTATTCATTGATCACTCTTGAATTTTTAAAAAATTGATCACCCCCAAGACAGCATGCTGCCAAAAGACGTTGGTCACAGGAGAGATTCTATTGAATGTTTTTTTTGGGTTTTGTTTTTCGAACTTTATGTTAATTTTTTTCCCTTCTTGTTTCAGAAGGCATACATTTTGGAGAAAATATCTGACATCTGCCAGATACCGTTTAGCCCCACAAATGGCTCGAACGACTAGCCAAGTAGGCGATAGATTCGTCCACCTCTGAGCGTGTGTCTTTTTGTGTCTTCGGGTGCTCCTAGTCACATTTTTTTCGCTACAACCTTGGAACTCTGCATGAGTATACCACTGGGCACCACCTAAAATGGTTTAATTTTGTCCTTTCGAAAAAGTGCTCTTTTAATCTCTATGGTCATTTTAGAACTAAATAATGCCATAATCTTGCAATGTAATGTATTTTAAAAGAATGATTTGGATAATTAGTTTTGCTCCACACGAGGGCTATGGTGATTCAGTTTAGCGAGGTACGGATTCTATTTTGTGTATTTTTACTTGGGACAGCCACTGATCAGCGTTTGATATATATTGTTTAATTCTGAGAAATTATAAGGGGGGGGGGCACTTGGTTCCCAGAATAGAAATTTCCAAAGGGGAAGAATTTTAGCCAGGGAAGAATTCAGGGAGAAAAAAAACGGTTTGGAGAGGAACGGGTAAGGGAAAATATGACAATTCAAAATAGCAGAGGGTTTTAGGGAACGTAAGATCGCAAAGGTGGGGTGGATATGACCTTGGATTCTGAGAACCAGTGGTTTAATTGGTATAGTTTGGTTCATCGTGGCATCTCTAGAGCAGGCAGATTTACTTCGTGGTGTTTACTTCCTTTCTGAGTTAGATGAATGAAACGGATAGAACCGAATTGGAGCTCACCAGTGACAGGCAGTGTTATGTAATATTAGAGAGAATGTGCAACCCGAATCCTTTAAACGAGTAAACAATCAGAGAGCGCATACCACTGCCAACACCAATGCCAGGTCATATCACACTATTCTTCCATTATGATGACGACACCGTGATGATGACGTCATCACTGTGTTGTTACGTCCGAAAAGTTGAAAAATATCTTATCTCGCAATGTTAACAAAATCGAAAAAAAAAAAAAAAAAAATTGGATCCGCTCCAAAATTTAATCTATTTGTTCCTTGGCTTATGTAGCACCCTCCCACAAAAGGTCAGTGAAATTCATTGCGAACTTTTTGAGATTATTTTGTGGACAAACAATCGTGCGTTTATCACTTTATTGGCTGACGTAAGAACAGCAAGTCGTGTGTACAACAAAAGTTGGTATGTGCAATATTTACCATGAAACGGAACTGCATTTTTTTCTTAGATGATGCACCCATTCCCGTGATTCTTTCTTTTTACGTAAATGAACGGAGGTGTCATAACAACGTCTTGACATTAACCTACTATCAACTTGACCTTATCAGTAGACAATACATTTACTTTTTTGTATTGCTGTGGGTTTCGGCTTCGTGAATAAATATCTGAGAAAGCATTCCGCTTCTGATGTAAGCTCGCGGATAGCTGATGGGGCCAGTACGAAACAGACACGTCCTACCACAACGGTTGCAGGATAAGGTATGATAAGTGGGATAAGGGTGAACTTTTACTGAAGGGGCTACGACTAGTCTCCTCAACGCAGAGTCTAATTTGGATATTTTTAGAATGTTATCGAATACGATACACGACTGAAGGCCAGAACGTACAACGGCGAAAACGTTGTGACATTAGCCTACACGTTTGGTCTTAAAGAGTTAAAAATCAAGTGAATTATGTTTAAAAAAAAAAGAATTATTTACAGGAAAAAGATGTTTGGTGATATATTTCTAGTGTTGTTATTATAATTATCAGTTGTACTAATAATAGGGGAAAGAGCAGGTCAAGTAGACTTTAAAGAAAGAATCATAAAATAAATTACCACCAGATAACGAGGGAAAAATATTGCAACATAGTCCCATAAGTAATATGTGGAATGTATTGTCCCCCTGCTCCCATGCCTCACCATACTCCGCACAGTCAAGGTCTAACCCATCAAGGTAAAATCATTATCATATTATTATCATCTTGATTTATTTTATTATTTTTTTTGATCGGACGAAGCATGGTCAGTCTTTATTCATTTTTGACTAGTATTTACTTAAATTTTAACTTTAGTTGCTTTTCATGACAACAACTCAGACCGTCAATCGACAGCCATCAGTAAATCAAAATAATTTTACTTGTAGTAGTAGTAGTAGTAATATTAATAGTGCGTAAAAACAATGACAAATATGGTATCAAGCGATCAAGGAGAATACAGAATAGATTTAAGGGTTAGGTTTGATCTTCTGCCTTAAAGGCTCTGGTAGCTCAATCAGAGGAGCTGCTTATGGTTTATTCTTTCTGTCTGATCCACACTGTTTAATGATAGACAGTAATCTGACAGTCTGGGTAGCTGCGATGAAAATTGAGATAAATGAAATACTAAAAGAAAAAACAATAACAGTTGAAATTGTCCGTTTCAGACTTCCATAACAGATATAGCAAGCTGGTTTTTATTGACCATTAGTAGCGGGTTCGATCCTCATTATATGCTTCATATCCGAGGTTTTTTGCTTAATTTGCATTGCGCTTAGTGAATAAGTATTCTAAATGATTGTGTTGGTCCAATGTCTCGAGATGTTGGGGGAAACATATCTCATTAAATTCAGCCATCAAAGCTTGGCCTTCGACTAAATTCGAACACTGACCGCTAGCAGTAGAGGAAATGTACTACCGCCTTTTATCAAGGCACACACGTCATTAGCCATTTCTATAATACTTGAGTGTATTTCCTTCGGACATGTTAATGAGCTTTACCAAACAGACAGGTAACCACTTGCGATGTGAGACTTGTTTAGTGGCAAAACCATGTTCAGTCGATTATTCTTTGAAGTGCACATGTTAACAAGTTTTACTAAACAGTACTGGTGTACACAGCTAGTTTTACAGGGGGAAAGGATATATTCGAAATATATCTTAGCGGCAACCCCCGAATAATAATGTCATTTTAATTATACATGGATACATTGCGTTTGGGGTAACATAAAACAATTGTACAGCACCATTTGCCTTTATTGACTTGAGTTTCAACTTTCACCCCCACCCTCTAATCTATGTGAGAGGACCTGACAGAGTTGGCAAATGCCTTATTTGCTACCCAGCTGAGGCCCAGGTTTGTTTATAGTAATAAAAATACTTTACAAGTTCTGGAATTTTTAGCACCCCTATAAGGACGCTCCTGCCAAATAGTCGTATAAAATGGGATCTTTAATTGTTCTCTTATCATTAGGGAAAGCACAGCGGGTGAACAGATTTTTGAAACCACTTGTATCAATATGCAACGTGTTGCTGAGACAAAGGACGAAATCGGATACCCAAAACAGGGTTAATTATAATTAGTCTTTCTGAAATATAATAATAACAAAAAAAGAAAAAAAAAAGTAAGTAAACGTTACTACATTATGAAAAGCAAGTAAAATTAAGATGAAAGAAAAAAGTTAAAATCTAATAACCCATTATAACTGGCTGTCTAGGTTCAAAGAACACGTCATTACGGCGCTGGGCCGTTTCTTTTTATTTCTTGGGCTGATGTCAACTCACCATCACAGATGTATCAGCCCTTCCACTTAAAAACCGTGAGGTCTGCACATGATTTTTTTTCTTTTTCTTTAATGGCGGAACCCGACGACAAGATGAGAACATCTGGAAGAAATATGTTGTTTTCATACTTAGCTACATTCGTATGTATAACTGGGACAAGGAGTCCGTGTGAAACAACAAATGCTCAACGCACATTACACCCTACACAAAAACACATACCCGAACGAGCATATGTATACACTGTATACGTATAGAGTACACATGTTGGGCTGCTGTCTTTTGTTTATTTATTTTTTTTAAATCTAATTTTTTTTTAAACACTATATGTATATTTTATTAATATTTTATAGACACCCAAGGGAAATATATGAAGCATAATAGAGCCACTCCCCACATTTTGGTAGGAATTCTTGCCGGACCATGAGAAATGGACGTCATGTAGGTATTTACTTGGCTAAGCTCAGCCAAACTCTATGCCACAAATATAGGGCACTCTATGCGCATCGAACTCACTACAAAGTAGTAATGTTCTGCTAAACAAGCTTGTTCATGGTTAGGTGTCCATGGTTACTGATCTTATTGACATTTAGCACGTTTAGCTTAGTCTGGCACAAGGCCACGAGTGTAGAGCATCCAATTGGTATAGAGCTCACTTCACAGCGGTAACAATCTGCTAGATTAGCTTGCTAACATTAACGTGTAGCGAGGCCCCTGATAAGAAATATACATTATTGGTATTTACTGAGTTTAGTTCATAGATATATTTATAATACTCAAGCTCAGTTTAGCCTGGCACATGGTCACATATGCGAGTCATTTCCTGAACGCACCAAGATATTCAATGTACTTCTGGCACAAGGCTATGGCAGGCGACATTTAGTAGAGAGAGTTCGATCCTCACGAAGAAATGGTCTAGCGAGACTACCTGTCTAACCAACACTATGTCATGGGTATTTACTAAGCTTAGTCTGGCACAAGGCTGCATCGAGGAGTGATAGTCTGCTGAACTAGTTAGCTAACCAATGTACGGCATATAGTCATACAAATTAAGCGAAAGGTACTAGTATGTATCAACCAGAAACAAAAAAGAAAGGTTGAAAGTTGAGGGTTTGGTTTTTTTTTCACTAATTTGCCCATGCTACCAGAAATGGACTCCTCCTCATTTCGAGAATCTTGCGATAGTAAAAACAAGAACCATAAGTTCAACGATACGTCCACCATCCGTGGTAGTGGTAGTAGTAGCAGAAGGGGAGTGTGGAATAAGAGCAATAAGTCTTTCTTTTTTGATCCTCATACTTGTAAAATGTTGTTATATGCAAATATTCTTCAAGTATTATTTTCAATAAAAATCGTAAATGGCCATTTTTGGCGTTTTGGGTTCATTTTTTGGCTTTTTTATGTGGACTTATTATTCTATATTGACATCATTAGCAGCTGGTAAAAATTGATCGAAATAGATCTTAATCTTTTAATGATGTCGCACTTGTTCATGACATCATACCTTTTAATGTCATCAGGCTCTTCCTTCCTATTTCCGTTGTTTTAACATAACTGGGACCACCCAACGAACCGATCAAAAAGTGTCTTATTAAGATGTGTAGACACGTTTAAAACTATCAAAAACATTATTATATCCCGATTTTCTTGGTAATATTCAACCAGAATGAACAGGGATTTTTTTATGCATTTTCAAAATAAATAATGGAGATTACATTTTAATTGACAATTAATAGTTATCTCCCTTCGCCAAATGCTACAGACAGGAAATACAGCCAATCACGTGGCGGAACATAAGTAGATACTGCCAGTGTCTCCATAAATGTGATTATTAGAATTTATGAAAGTCTTGAAGTAAACAGCTCATCTATGATATCATGTACGAAAAAAATTTCATAAATAAATAATGTAATTTGTTTTTAATATATCATTACTCTTTTTGGATCATACAAGTGTGGGTATATCAATTGGTCAGCAGCTAAATAATGAAGAAAAAAATTATTTTACACACCAAATATTCATTTTTCGACGTAATTTGCTTTTAAATCGGTGGGGAATATTAATCACACAGATCGAACATTATACAACGAAAAATATCAGATGAAAATTCGGCTAATAACCGTAACTAGCTACGGACTTATTTATCCACCCTCGTAAGTCAAATTGACGGCCCCGTTCTTCCGGATCTACAACGTATTTCTATAGTTGCATTGTTAGCAACAGGTTTTCACCACACATGATGATATGATGGCGTGGCTTCACGAACGAAGATCTGGGAGGGTTTTCCCCGTATTTACATGGTTTTAAGTCGACAGGGCCTGTACGTGAATTTTATTTCATGTCTCCCTTTCCTTCTTCTATCAAGTTTGGGCAGCCCTTTTTATTGTATCTCTTTCTGATCTCCTTTACCATTTACCTATTTTAGGAACAGCATTCTAACTAGCGTGCATAAGATTTGAACAGATCTTTCCACGAAAGGAAAAGTAGTTGAATTGTTCATACGTGAAAAATTGATTAAAGTTAATTGAAGTAATAAATAAAGATTCAAAATCATCTCAGTTTTCACAGGTACTAGGATGGTCTGGCAGAAGTCAACTGTTAGCAGCTTGACATTGTAATGAATACTTTTGTGTAAGCCTACAACTGAGTATCTTAATATTCCCCTTCCTTATTTTGTCAGAAACACTAATTCCTAACCAACGACAGTTCCCCCCCCCCTTCATAATTTCAAGTGTACAACACACAGATTGAACGCCGAAACTTCAATTTCAGGCGAAAAAAAAAAAAAAAAAAAAAAAAAAAAAAAAAAAAAAAAATAATAATCAGACGCTTAATCATAAAATTTCTTTTCGCCTAACGCCAGAAATGTTGAGTTAAGCATAAAAGCATAAAAACGCGAGGGAGTGGTGAAGTAGCAGTCAAGTCAGTGGGCCACGGTATGAAAATCCGAAATCTTATGTACGTGTACAGAGTTCAAACGCAGTTGGTATTAAAATATAGCTACGATTATTGCTAAATAATATCTAAATATCTTTAGAATCCATTTTGTTACTGTATATGTAATGATTAAAGTGAACGGAAGTTTCAATATATTTGCTTAAGAAATCCCTCCCATGATATCACGGGTTATATAAACAGTAATTAAAAAAAAATATGGTTGTCTTTTCTGTTTCTTCCGGTAAATTTGCCAGTACATCGTTCACAATCCATGTCAATTAGACGTGGATAACACGTGTAGATTTCTGAGAATATATATATATATATATATATATATATATATATATATATATATATATATATATATATATATTGGATGCTTGTTTATATAAATAGGATAGGATTTGTTTTTGGTCTGTTCTTTTGCAGGGCTTGGGGTATTACGCACGCTTACATGCATGTGTGTGTGTGTAATTAGTATGATTGTTTATATTTTTAAAGGGTGTAGTGTGTATCATCTACCCCCTTGTGTTTTTTTATTATCGAAGCTGCACTTATATCTGTATGCTGAACGATATCTCAAGGACATGGACATTTTCAACAAGCAACGACCCTTAATGAACTGATTTTGAGACAACACCACATTGAAATGAAAAAAAAAAAACAAACATACACAGATACGAGTAATTGGATTATACACACTAACCCGTTGAGAATAGAAAACAAACAAACATACTGATCACGAATGAATATACACGATTCGCCCTCCGACCTCCCAGAAAAAACAAACGGTCGGAAAAGTCAAAATGGGATTGGATTTCGAATTTGATTTTAAAGAGAGACAGGGTCTTCTCACTTGGAAGATTGGTGCATATTCCCTTTGGGATGCCCTAAAAATGAGGAATTAACCTTGACTCATCCCTTAAAGTGTAATGGGAAGGTGCAGCCTGAGAGGACCGGCCTGGAATTAGACATTCATTTTTTTTCTTCAAAAAGGCCAAGAGGCAATAAAACGCTTACATACTTGCCCAAATTTAAGACGAACCAATGAAATGAGCCGACATTGGCGCCTTTCATTCTGATCCTTTGCTAGATAGAATTCAAGCTGCTTTGTGGATGACGCAAACGATGCGATAAAATAGTGTTTTACTACATCTTAACACAGATCATCTCCAGTTCGGTAGGTCGTGGTTCAACCCATCGCCGACTCGTCACTGGCATGCTACGATGGTTGATGGGGAAGGGAATGGGTGAGTTATGACTTATTCAAACCATTCTATTATTAAACTCCAGTAAACAGTAAAATATTTCGACAACTCTTGTCAACCTCGACGGCGACTTGTCATTTCACGGATGACATTTTACAGGGACCCGAATAATACTGTCTTGTCTCGTGGCCGAGATAACTACGTACACGTAAACAGTAACGCGCCGGAGGTCAGTGTTCAAGCCCAGGTGTAAAAAGAAAAAAAAAAGAAAAAAACAAAACAAAACAAAAACAAACAGGCTTCCAAATGCTGATTCTCTGGGCAGATATGCCATCACTACCCGGAATATTGACGTAACACTATCTTTGAAACATTTCCGTACTTGGCTTTGCATAGTAAATATCAAGAACTGAACGTTATTTGACCTTTAATTTGTTTTTTATTTTCATATATAGTACAAGGAATCGCATATTTTACAATACTAGTAGTATTCATTGAGTACAGAAGTTCTTAAGAGTCTCAGACCATATCCCTCCCCTGGCGATCCTAAATTTCCTCAATACCTCCCCCATTTTGAACTATAATCTTGTAATTTTTGCAACATTATACTTTCCATAATGTGTAACTCCCTTGACTGGAAGTCACCCCCCCCCCGATTCCTCCCCTAGCTAATATTCCACTCATTTGGAAATTCCTCCTCTGCAAGCCAAGCGCCTCCCGTTTAAAAACCACTTGTCTCTTGCATTGTGAATAACATGCAGAGTAGAAGTATTAGTAAGCTTATTGACTAAACTTGGATTAGTTTAACACAAAGCTGCAATAGTAGGGCACCCGGCGGGTATCAAACACAGTTGTTTCGGAACTGGTGTCCGTGAAACTCTGGGGGTCCGACAAATAATGGCTAGGGCTCTGCAGCAGTGTCTCCTCTAAACCTGAAATTGCAAATCTCAGTGACAGAGAAACAACGTCATCCATAGCACAGCTATCGAAAAACAGAATTGTTATACACAGACATGTATCATATATTAGAATCATTCAGAATAAATGATTCTTAAAGGTTAATAAATGGCTATCATTGCAGTTCATTGATTACAGTCTAAAAGTTGAATGCCAGAAATAGGGTTTCACCAGAATCTCCTTTAAAAATAGGGGTCCTTGAGTTTTCAAAGTTTCAAAATCATTGCACTACAAAGTACCAACGAAGTACTTGACGTGCTAAACACTGCACCACAGCGATGCGCCCACATGAGACTTGCTGTATAAGTTTTACTAAGCTTAATTTGGTTTTGACATGGGGCCACAAGTACAGGGTAACCCAGTGGGGATCGAACCCACGACCTAGTAGTAATGGTCTAACTAGAATAATTTGCTAGCCATTACTCCATGGCTAGGAACCCAAAGAGCGCCTCTAAGTATACTATAATGATTAAGAGGTTAGAGTGAAAGCTATAGAGCTGAGGTTCGATCCCGGTTCGCAGTTATAAGACAAACATCCGTAGTGTTCTGCGTGGCAGATAAATTATATAATACACGTTGATGAAAATATTCGTCAGTATAACAAAAAAAAATGGGAAATACATCTGAATTAGTAATGATGCATTATTGATATCAAATCTTTTCTGTAAATCTAGTGAGAGTGGGGCGAACCCAATCGTTCACATTGGTCTACGAGTGATTGCAAAAGAAGGCCATGGTAAAATACGAGAAGCAACGAGAAACAACGACAAGCGAAACAAAGATATCCATTACCAGTAACAATTGCTCGAATCAATGAATAGCTCTAACGATCAATTCTTTAATTATTCAGCACAAACCTCCGTATAAAAGTTTTTTCCTCAAGATTACATTCCCTTTGCCTCTCGCTGCTTCTCATTACTTCTCGTATTTTACAACCTCGCGCAAGAGACGCCAAATGAGAATGAGCAGAGAATCCACGATTAAAAACGTTAAAAGAAAACAGATTATTATCAGAAAAAATGTAGTTATCCAATGCTCTCTTTATTAGTTAATGAACTCGAAAAAGAAAACTTATGAATGAATCAAGTCGGTAGTATGGATATTTGTCGTGTACAATAGATGCTTTTTTTTTTCATTGTTAGGCTATGAACTTATCGAGCAAATCATGGCGACCATTCAGGGATTTGAAGTGTGCACAGAACTCAGAAATCGTCAGATTCACTGGTTGTGGAAGATCTTCTCACGGTCTTGGTGGTCAGGCTCGAACCAGATTCATTTATGTCGATCGTATCCTTGCTTAGAGTGAGACTCCAATACAGGAGAGTGGTTATCTATCTACTCGTACAAAGGAACGAAAATGAAATTGGAACTAAACAATGTGACTTCTCCCTGGTGCGATTGTACATATGTCTAGGAAGCTTTATAGTTTAAACACAAAGCATAAAAAACTGATTTTTTTTAATTTCACGTCAGTCACTTATTTCCCAATATCTATTAATGAAATTTATGAAATTTTCTTCATTGGTTTCATTTTTATTTTACATATATTTTGTTATTATGGTACGATGTAAATTTCCTTTAGTTGTGGTCATCAGTTGTTTATCGTGTAAGTGTTTCGGGGATTTTAAAAAAAACAACAGTTGTAATAATATGGCACTCCAAAAGTGTTGATTAAACAGCACCACCCTTTCAGCTATGATTTTAATATATAGCTTATGTCACACAGGTGGTTTGTTATTTTATATATTATATATATATATATATATATATATATATATATATATATATATATATATATATATATATATATATATATATATATATATATACTCAAATAGAGTTTCAATATGATATAACGCAACTTATAATCATTCTGTCGGATCATATATATATATGTTATTAAGAAATGGATATATGATCCGACTATGATTATGAATAGCGTTATATTATATTAAAGCTATTTGAATATATATATATATTATATTCTATATAAAATGAAACACCTGTATGACTCAAGCTATATATCAAAATCATAGCTGAAAGGGAGGTGGTGTTTGAATAACACCGCTAGGGTGCCATGTTAAAATAATTTTTGTTTCTAAAATCACTAAAATAGTTATACACACACCCACATTCATACCCAACCACATATATGTTTCTTATATAATTGTTTGGAAAAGTGTTTTTATATATTAATGTTGAAAGCTGTAGTGTGTGTGCAGGTCTCATAAACTTCGCACGTTTCCGCTGAAAAAAGAAATTTTCTCTTAGAGATTTCATACATTTTACACAGTCCCAAATTATCGTACGATATTATGTCATGCAAGTCAGTTATTTCCCAATCGCTGTTAATATACTTTATTCAGAGTTTTCCGTGTTTTATACAGACAAATCGATTTTATATTTATATATATATATATATATATATATATATATATATATATATATAAACCGTCTGCTTTGTTTGAGTTGTTAACATGCCAGCGTCTAGTGATTATCACGTGTAGACTATCTATAGAGGAAAGAGAATCTACACAGGAAATGTTTTTAGGCAGTTCTAAAATCGGTTAACGCAGGTCTGCGGGAAAATCACTATTCCTTCTATCAAATGCTGGGTAGTATCAACCCTTCGTTTCCAAACGAAAATAAAACAATTTCTTTTTATAAATGTATTTATTCATTACAATAGAATATGCCCGTGATTTATCTTCGTTAATATCTAAGATTAGTCAATTTAGCTCAGTCAGTAAGATAGTCATACGGCAATCGGTTGGTCGGGAGTTCAAATTTTACGTATTGGTTTGTAACACAGATTTTGGCGAGGGTAGTTACGGTCTAAAAAAAAAAAAAAAAAAAACACAAAACAGTTTCGGAGTTTGCCAAAAAAAAAAAAAAAAAAAAAAAAAAAAAAATCCCTGCTCAGTTCATATCTTGTTTCATTATTACAAGTCTATGACCCGTCACCTCGCTGACGGTTATCTCAGGTGTATAACGGTCTCGGCCGATGGCTGCTACTGATAGTATAAATGTGACAGACACAGTCGGTGGGGGGGGGGGAATATAAGAAAGAAGTTACTCTAATAAACGGGTGAGAAAGAAGAGGGTAGAAAAACAGATTGTTTAATAGGAGGGGTGGTGGCTGCTACTAATACTACAAGTGTAACACGTACAGCTCATGTATATGATGATGATTAATATCATTAATGTATTTGCATGTTCCCGCCGCTTCAGATGGAGTGACAGCAACTCTCATCAAATCCCCAGGACCTTTCTCAGTGTGATCGCACATCGCAGCGTACCCGTGGTAAGGACAGTCTCAATTCATCTAATCTCGATTCTATTATGATTCTAAACTGATGGGCACAACATATTGCACAGAGTCTGTTCCCGTGCAAGGTCCTAGTGATTTTCCAAATTTTTCTTCTCCACGATCTGGCAGGACTTTTTTTTTAACTAATCATTTACAATCCGATCTTCTCACTTGGATAAGGTGGTCTGTCTGGACCCCAAAAACACGGAGCATCTTATTCTTTTATTTTTAGGCCAGGGTACCACTGCCCCGACTGTCTACACGCGTCTGTATTCCTTCTAGCCAGCTTGCTATGTCATCTATTTTGAGCTGACAATTTGGGAACGAATTGACTGCAGTTTACAAGGTATACCTGTACAGCGTTATAATCTCTTACGACCATTACCAACGTCACTTCAAATAAAATGAAATGCGTGAAACATTCCAGGGAAACAGCAAGCAATGATATTCGTTTCTATTCTAATTACTAAAATAGGCGGTGGCCCTCGAAATGAGGTCAAATAGTGACCTTTACAAACGGCATTGCGTTAGTTGTGGAACGAGGTTTTATCTATTAGCCATTATAAGTCATTACCCATAGGAAAAAAAAAACATTCAACGAGAGATACTTTAATGCAGTGATTTGGAAACTTGGGAAACTCAAGGACCCCTCCTTTGAGGAAAATATTCTGGCAGGCTGCAGAGTCTTATTTTTGTTTTTAAACTGGAATCAATGCATAATGATTTCCAAAAGAAAATAATTTTTGACGTTTAACAATTATATTTTTTTAAAATGTATTACATTTATTTGAATTCTAATATATGGTACAAGTCCATGTAGTATATATTTTTTTTGTTGGTGGTATAATTGATGATGATGTTTGCAATGTCAGGTTTAAAAGGGGACAATTTTGTGGGACACCGAGTATTATTTATGGGGCCTCCCAGGGTTCCACGGACCCCAAATTGCTTTTATACAGTGGTCCATAACTTTTCGAAATTTCAAAATCTTTCTCGCAACCCTCAATCTTGGGGCAAAAAATTGAATAAAAAAATACCATGATTGTCAGAATTAATATTGAAAAGTGTGAATAACAAAATTTTTAAATTCATCAGAAGTCAAAATTAAAAATCTATCAAGATATTACTAATTAAACCATTCAATGTGCTATCTGGATTAAGGTTGCATGACACTCCTGGCTGCAATTCAAACAGGAGCCCTCTCATCAAAATGATCACTAGTGCCAATAAACAAGAAATTCTATTGTATTTTATCCATACACTTATTACTATATCGTACGTTTAGGAACTTTTCTCATGGCAATTTCTGTCAACTAATTTTTGAGGCCCCTGGTTTCAGTACACTCAAAATCCCCTCGCACACACTTTATTCCGGTACTTTTGACTGCTGTTGCCTTTTTTCTATCAACTACAAAATGCACGAACACAACTTAAATAAACCAGTAATAAGACGAAAAATATTTCGTTTCCCCACCCTGTCCTCGTATCACACAAATTGCCATTCGCACATGCAACCAAGTTAAGAATCACCGCTTTAATAGAAATTAACCACCGAGGAAGATTCTTTTTTGACAAAAAAGACTGCTACTCCCAGCTCGATAATTTTGTTATTGAACAAGACTGAGATCAAAGATTTTAAGCCAGATTCCGAGGTGCCCCAGCCACAGACATGTAAACAGTTTCCAAATCACAGCAAAATAAATTCGTGCCAACTCTGACCGAAGTCTCAGTGTACCTGAATACCACCAAAGCCTGCCCACCTGATGCCATGCAAAAGACTGTTTAAGCATTTGGGGTCTGGTTCACCTAGTGACTGTCTGGTATCCCTTTTTAAGAACCCAATGAGTCCTTTGTATCTCATTACAACTCGACACTGCCTAACATCTTCAAGCATCATGAATCCTCTGTTCCTAATTACCGCCCGACACATTCTGACACCCGTTTCAGGACTTGTGACCGCCAATGTATAATAGTAACAAAACCTTGTCTCAGAAATTCAAGAACGGATCCAGGTTCAATGTGGAACATTGACATCTCTTATCTAGTTTCCAGTCATTCGTAAACCCTTTACAATTTAACAGAGTCTGGTCCCTGTGTATCCGTCTCCTGGACAGTACCTCTTCATCGTAGTAGCAGGGTTGGGTCAGAGTTATTGATATAGGGCAATTTTTGCCCTAACCCACGGTTACGCAGCGGGGCCCCAGAGTAAACATCAGTGTGTTGTATTTACCCTCGTGGGGGGCTAGGGCCAATAAATACAATCTATATGCACAAGATAATCATGTGTTTTAGGGTTGAAAACAAAAAACAGAATGGCAATTAGGTTATGATCACCACAACGATGTTACAAAATATCTACGAAGGAATCGCGAGAACCGTGGTACAGAAATGTTGAAGAATTAAAACAAGAACCCTAAGTTAAACGATGCGTCCACCATCTGTTGTTGTAGAAGGAGGAGGAAGGGGAAAGGGAGCAAGTACGCCTTTTCTGAGTCTATTGATTGCCAGACTAGTAAAATATTGTCATATGGGAATATTCCGAGAGTATAATTTCCAATAAAAATCGTAAATGGCCAATTTTGGCCTTTTTAAAATACAAAAATGCCAAACTCGTACATTCTATGATGACATCATGGCAATCAGTTTCTTAATGACGTCATGCTTTCAATGACACACACCCCTTCCTCCCTATTTCCATTGTTTGACGTAACTGGGACCGACCTATAGAAAATTGTCTTATTACGATGTGTCGATACATACATAAAAAATAAAATAAAATAAAATAAGATAAAAAAATGATAAGGTTGTTTTAAACTGTTTCAGATGAATTTTTAAGAATTGATTTCGAGGTATGTTAAGTAGTGTGGTCCCCAAAGGGGATTTAGGTCCCTCCCACAGAGCAAGTGGTATTGCTTTTTTTCCCCCGCATCTCCTACTCCAATGAGAGTGGTCCTGAATTACCTAAGCCTACCCAACCCAACCCAAACGAGGTGAAACAGGAATGTCGGGAATGTTTTCGCTATATGTTGTTCTACATTTCTCAATGGTAGGTTACGCCTTGAATTGTATTAAAATAAATGAATAATTACTGCTTGGAATTCATTTTCATTGTAACGCCTTGGATTGTTTTTGAAATAAATAATTACTGTTTGTAATTCGGGACCGGCCATTCATTGGAATATGCGATGCGAAAATAAAGCAACGCTACAGGCTCTGTAGGAGGGATCACAATCCTTTTTAGGGGTCACATTACTTGTACAGATTTCAATTTTATCAGTCCAAGTATTACCTAATCCAGGGGTCGGCAATAGCGAATAATTGAGACGTTGTATGTGGGCCGAGGACCTTTTCTAAAATATTTTCATATTTTATATTTGTGGGCCACTGAACAGTAGAAAACTTTTAGAAAGTATTTCGTGTCATATGTTTAATTTTTGATTATATAAGCATTGCATTGTATAATTTGTTTACTATGTCGACGGATACACCTAAATTTTAAAATTCTACTAATTCTATAAATGAATGAATATAAACTCTTTTTGCAGATATTTTCATTACTATTTACTTTCAGAGTAAATACCTAAAATGTATAGTTCTCAAAGGCTAATTTTTATATATATACGTGGGCCGTGGGCAGAACTAAAAATATCAAAAGTGGGCCATTACAAAAAGAAGTTCCTGATCTTATCTATTCTATCTGTCAAAACTTGTTCATATCTCTCTCAGCTTGTACATACATATTTATATCAATTTGTCCTACATATCAAAATTTGCTGTGATTTATGTAGGTTTTATTTAATGAATTGATCTCTTTTAAACAAGTGATAGCAACAAAAAAAAATCTAAATATTCCAAAAATATACTTAAAAATTCTAATTTTCACTCAAGTTAAACAATCAAATGATATTGCCGTTGGCACAGATCTTATAATTCACCAAATGTTATGACTCAAGGATGACTGGAGATATAACCATCAAATTTGGGGCGGGGGCGTGTGCTAATGGTACCCCGTAACATGTTTTCGATATGTTAGTTTCTGAACTTCCCCACCAATAATATTTTGGGTCAGTGTTCGTGCTCAGACCGATAATAATGACCTGATTTCTATCTATCTACCTACCTATCTTACTTATTAATTAATTCACCTATCTTTTGTTGTCCTTCACGCACATATCTAAATTGAATGTGATCCAAGAGTTCATAAGGGTGGTGGTTTTCCAATGAGGTTTGATTCAATGAATACAGAGTCTGGATCCCTGGACTCCTATTAGAGCCAAAGGCTCTATTCAGACTTTATACGGGGATTAACAGATAATCCTGTTCGTAGGGTGGGGTTATCTGCTAGTCCCTGAGATTTGATGGAGATTAAAAAAATATGCTGTGCATGTTAGTAATGTAATTATTTGATGGAGAAATTTAGGTTTGATGAAACGATTAAATCCAGCGACCGATTCGGCTTCAACAGATCAGTCATCGAAAAACAATTAAGTGCATTAACACTGACGACCTATTAAAGGGTTTTCAATTAGAGATACATTTAAATAATCGTGCTATGTGTTATTAACTAGCTATAAGAAGAAAAAATATGTTTAATGCATTTACTACAGCCAAAATACGTTGAGAATCAATGGATCCGTAGACTTATTATTAGCTAAATTTTTATCATAAAATTTCTGTATAATGTCCGTTCTAATGGATTAATATTCATCACTGAATCAAGTATATTGACAAGAGAGAGGATCATGTTGAAAAATGAATATTGTGTAATGCTTTTTTTTTTTCATCATTCATCTGTGGACTCATTGGTGTGCACATATGGCTGGCTCCTGTCGAAATGCATCGAAACATGCCAATGGAATAAATATTAAGGAAAAATTGAAATGTAACGCCTATCTCTTGTTTTTCTCTCCATCTTCCAATTGTCATTTTCATTAACCATCAGATCACTTTATATCCACAATATAAACAAACACAAATAAGTATAAATCAGTAAAATATATTTCTCATGCAAAAGTCATTGAGTGCAAATAAGTTGGTAGTTCTAAGAACAGCAGAAATTTCATGTTGAGACCAAGTTCGAATAGGTTATCAGCGTTTGTGAGTAATCAAATGGTCCGAAAAGAGATTAGTTAAAGAACGATAGACAACGTTCCTAAGGAAGAAAGCTGTTATTTTAATAAGCAGGTGATAAAAATATCTTTTTCTTCCTCTTATTATGTCACACTATGGCATATGCTTTTTTTAATATGATTCAATTCTCGAGATAAAAAGAAACGGAATTTATAGAAAGGAGTTAAAAAGAAAAGAAATCAGACTAAACAGTGTTTATAACACACACACACACACATTATATATATATATATATATATATATATATATATATATATATATATATATATATATATTATATATGAGTTATACTGTGTTCCGGGCGATATTTTTTCCTTTTATTTTTGACATTTTAACGAGGATTAACTTGAAAGATCAATCGTAAACAAATATTTTTTTTTATTTAAGAAACGGATCTTGGCAAAAACTGTATTCACAACGTCGCAAGTTTTGAACAGAGTGTTCTTTTTCTTGTTTTAAATCTTAAAATGCATCATATTTTGTCATCTCAAGAGTTTATTAATTACAGGGAAATGATAGCTAACTTATTATTCGCATGCTTATTCCATACTGTAAAATAACAGATTTTATTTTCGCGAATTTACGAAGAATGGATTTAATCTGATAATGTAATAAAAGCAACAAGAACTCCAAGGAAAATTACGGATAACCGTCACCTATGTTGGCTTCGTTTTGCCTCGAAAGGAGGTGGGGAGATAAAGTTACCTTAATGAAAATGTTGCCAGAAGATACATTTGTGATATAAAGAACAACAGAAAATGGGTCTGGTTTAGTACACTCAATATGTTACCAATGTCTTTTTGGTGGCATGCACAGCTGTGGGTAACCATTGAATAAGTTATTTCTCTCTGCTTTTTGTAAGAATGTAATTACTAAAAAGTCCGAACTTTCTAATAAGTCAAACAAAAAAAGCGTTAACGCTGCCGGAGTCTAACTAAGAGACCAAATGAAATTACATCGTAAACTGAACGCCAATCCCACTAAAAACTTATTTTGGTGAGGTATTTTCCAAAAAACAAAAACAAACATTTTCTGTACTCATTGGGGAGAGTGTGTGTGCAAAATTTCAAGTTTCAATTATGAACAGTTAGGGCTGGGTAACGTCCGGATACATAGATACTCACAAATGTTAGAACACATGCATAACCTAAACCCAGCAACAGTGTTTAGGCAAGTGGGTAGCGCTGATTGAGAACAATAACAAAATTATGCGAATAGACGAGATACATGTGAAAATGAGTTTTTCCCACCTTAGAGGTGGCTAACGTCTTTTTGGCAGTATGCAGTGTATGGAATGATCAATTAAGAAATGAAAGAAAAGGGTGATCAATCAATAAGTTACGTTTTGTTGGACTAGAAAAACTAACAGTGTTTAAACCGGTATGCCGTGAGTAGCGGTGATTAATCAACATTATTGACACAAGTCTGGTTGATCACTTTTGGTCTAGCACTCTCGATACGCTCCTGAAAATGCAGCACTAAACGAAAAAGATGCCGCACAGGTCGTTATAGCAGCATAAACAGAGATTGCGCCAACAATCATTTTAAAAACACATGATGTGGCAGAGCCTCAACAAGATTGAATCGATTAGTGCTGTGTATCTCATCTGGTAGCTACTTTCCAGAATTAGGAAAATATCACTAGGTGTCGATATATATCGCTACATGATAAATTATTGGTGTTTGTGTATGTATATTCTCGTATACACGGTATATCAACCAAACTGTACAGTAGTTATCTAACTACCACCCCCACGAGATCAGGATGTGACACAAATACACAGTTGATTCGGAGACTGTCCATGATGCGGCTTTTTTTATCAATGTTAATTTCGGAAAAAATTTCAATACTGAATGAAAATGGTTGAGACGGACACAGATACTCAGTGAGAGATACGCGAACACAGTACATCCATGCTATAGAGATCACTAAGAAAAACACGAGAAGGTCATTGTCACAAATAACAAAATACCACCATCCTGTTATTCGAGACAGATTTATGTCATCAAGATCCCTCTCATGCCGTATCTTTTTTTTTTCAGATAGAACAGTAAACCATTTCCATAAACATGATAAAAAAAACAACCCATCAGAAGGAACTAAGCCTATCACACAAGTATAAAAATGTCTATAATACTCACACCTTAAATGCCAACCCCCATTACATCTGTTAGTTGTATCTTCAGTTGGTAATCCTTGAAATATAAATTTATTACAAAAAAATATTTGAAAAAAAAGAGAAGAGCGCTAAAACGAATTAGTGCTAAACGGAGTAGCGCTATTACCGTATTTGTAATTTCCTTTCAAGTCTTTTCAGCCACTTGTTATCGTGATGATCATGTGCGTTGGAGGTTGAAAGACAACCTGTCATCAGTGTTGCCAATTAAGCACTTTTCGCGCTAACTTTAGCGCGTCTCTGGTCTTGGCAGCGCGAAAATTCAACATTTAGCTTCAATTTTCAACTCCGATTTCAGCTACTTTTTAAGCAGTTTTAGCTTTTTCCTAAGCATTATCTGCCAATGCTAGCCATTTTTAGCTATCAAAATAGCCATGAAATAGCTAACTCTTTTTTTTTACTTGGCGTGTTTTGGCTTTTTTGACGCCTTTTCGGGGTCGATTTAGCACAAAAAATTGTTGGCAAGACTGCCTCTCATCCACCCCAAGGCCAACATGGTTTCAATGACATCCGTATTTTCCCACAGTACCGAGAATCCCTTGATCATTAGTCAAACAACCTAAATTCTATTGGAATCACGCCATAACAGAAGCTTTAAAAAAAAAAAAATTATCACATTGTTAATCGCTTAAATTGTCTCTGGGAATTTTGATTGACATAACTGAGAGACATCCAGTAGTTTTCGCAGATTTTACTAATATATAACTACCTTCAACTTGACAAAATTAGTTTCCTCAGGTCTGTTGTCAGCATTTATTGAAATGTACCAAGTGAAGGTTAACAGTGAGTGTAACAGCTTCTATAAGGAATTCATTTGTACGAGCTGATATTGTCATGTATATATACATACGTATACACGCACATCTATGTATACATCTCTCTCTCTCTCTCTATATATATATATATATATATATATACATATAAGGGAGTGAATTGACAATATCAGGTTATGCCAATGTTTTCCTTTATTTTGATTTCGACGTTCTGCTAGAGCTGGCTTTATCAAGAATGGGGAAATACACAAATGGTGTTTTTTAGGGGTCCTTAGAATAAAGGAAATCTTTTGTATAAGCATGGCCGTCTGATATTGTCATTTCATCTTCATATTGTCGGATTAACCGTGATCCACACCAATACACTCGTCATAATGTCTTCTGTCAAAGTTTTTTGTGTCCGTAAACGTTATACTACAGCGCCATTCTTACTTCTCTCGAAGAAAATTTTCCTAGGTATAAGACTAAATGTTCAAATTTACAGCCCAATAGCTCCATTGATGCAACCTGTACCCGTGATACATACATGGCCAGCCAAACCAACTTGAAAACTGATGAAACCCACGTTTACAGTTCTTGATCTGTAGATGGATTATCAGAATTAAAGGCTCATACCATGAATTTCGAAATGTAATTCATTTCATTTTAACCTCTGCCAACAAAGTCGGTGGAGGTGTATGTATTCACTTACTTCTGTCTTCAATACATCTCCAGAAGTTCTCAATGAATTTCGATGACATTTAGTTGAATGGGTGTAAGGAAGAATTGATTGAATTCGGGGCGGATCCAGGATTTCTTTTCGATTGAAAGACTTTTTTTTTTATATAATAAGACTATAGTCCGAAATATGATTGCTTGTTGACGATAGCCAGTCTTATTTTTGTTTTAAAAATGCAAAAATTGTACGAACTTTCCAATCCACTAATACTTTGGTAATGATGCTGGGGTCTTCTTGGTAGAGGCCAAGAAAGGGTAGATACAGACAGAGAGGCTACAAAATAACTTATCAGAAAGATAAAAAAAAAAGGAAGAATCAAGACTATGACTAGGTATATTCTCTTTGTCGATCTCGTAGTTAACGTCCTAAGTTATTATAGTTGTTTTGAGGGCACTCGGTCAATTACAAAGTACTAAGCAGATATCAGAGCCAATAAAATCAAAGAGTTAAAAAAAAAAAGAATAAATGAGAATTTATCATTCCATCAGTTATTCAAAGTTTTCAGTGTAAGGGGGAGATCTGTACAGACACTGAAAATTCAATTATTCCATGCCATGGAGAGAACCCGGCAGGGTACCCCAACAACATCGTCAGAGTACTATGCTGGGTCATACATGGCATTTCTCAGGGCGATCAGGGTCAATTAATGGTGGCCAAGTCACGTGCTAGGTTGTACTTGGTTGGGTTACATAGTACCAGCAGCAGGGAGTAAGCCTGGGACTAGCCTCTTCGGAGAGGTGGATTCATGCCTTTTATTAGTGCGAGAGGACAAAGTTAACTACCCGAACCGGAATTTGAACTCTGTTCGCCGATATTTCCATTTTTCCTGCTCTTCACCGATAGGCAAACTCAGCGCCCCAACATGTAACGAAAGCGCTGATTTAAAAAAGGGGAAAAAGAGTGTATGGGAGTAATTTATGGAAGTATAAAGAGGCATAAAAAAAATCTTCCCGGAGAAACGAAATTCAAACCTTCTCCCAGCTTCTTATACAAATACAAGACAAAGGACTCCTGAACACAGTCGAGGAAAAAACAGATTCCTGTTGCAATGTGCACCCATTAAAGCTCATAAAACTCACATTCAATACACTGGAGAGAAAGACAAGAAAAATAAGTCCGAATCCCTCGGAAAGATCTGACAAATGGAAAAGTTCGAAAGAAATATTCGGTAGGGTGTAAAACAGAAAACACAAAATGAATATTTAGGGGGAAAAAAAAATCAGAAAAATTTGACTATTACATTACATTAACATCCTTTCTGGTGGAAATGAAAGGTTATTGAGTTCCACAAGTTGTTACTCACGGCCTACACCCAGTTATCTACATATTCATTTCAAGAAGGCTTCATTCCGCCCTTAATTTTTTGTCTCATCATTAACAGCTTTAAAAAATAGTATTGATAAATTTCGAGAAAATGGCATAACGAATAAATCAATTGGTCAGTATTGAGAACTTTCTACAGGAATCTTTAAAAGAATATAAGTTATCAAGTACAGCAAGTTGATGGGAGATGTGGCGATATTGAACTGGAATAAGATTTTAAAATGTTAAAACAATATTCTATAATGAAATGCCCACAGAGACATTAAACATGAAGAAATAAATTGCCAGACTCACAAAACGGACTGAGCATAAATTTCTAACGATCAAGGATAAGAAAACTGATATCATTACTACACGATTTGGTAGTTGAAAGACATTTCTTGTACAAACGAATGAATGAACGGATGAATGAATGGATATAGAAACCTACCTGATTAGAATCAAAGTCCGTAGTAAATATCCAGCCATGTCCAGGTTAAATATAGAAATGTTTCAATTTGTCATTCAGTTAAAAAAAAAAAAAGAAAAAAAAGAAAAGGGTTGGGTTTTTTTTTTTTTTTTAAATATCAGAAATTTCCCCAAATCAAAACTCGTCGGATATTCACTTGCTTTCAAGGTTCCTAATTATCAACTTCCATGCTGAGGTTTTTGTGTTGTTTTTGTTTTCTTGTTTTTCTCTTCCTCTAAATTAAAATATGTGAAGGCGTTACTTTTTTTGTTTCCAGATGAAAGCTATACAATGTAAAATTAATGAACAACTAGGATTTGTTTTTTTGAGGTTGAATTTGTCGAGAGCTTTTTTTTTCTTTTCCTTTTTTTTTTATAGCTCTGAGAACATCAAGTCCAACACGTGTGAGTGCAAAAATATTTCTTCAAACTTTAAACAAACATAATAAGGCAGCAGCAGCAGCAGTTGTTGTGGTAAGTGCTTCTCAGAGTAAATTCTCTTACACCGTACGCGCCAAATAAATAGTCGTCATTATCAGAGCCGCCCCCTTCATCAATGGGTGAGGGGAAACAACAGGAGTGGGGGGTGGAAGTGGTTTGGACCACAGAAATGGTTTGGACGTGTAGGGGGGGGGTGAGAAAGAAAAAAAAAACACAAGTCAGTATTGGTTGTAGAGAATTCCCATTCAAACGAGTTTTAGCGGATGGACTCCGTATTCATTTTTTTCATGGACCTTTTTTTTTCGTATCATGCATCAATTTGAGTATGGAGATAAATTAGTGTTTCTCAAAGAAAATTTGCGGATGGTTTAAGAATGATCCATTGGTTTAAAGAGAGAGAGAGGCAGGCGAAAATAAAATGAAATCTTTGTTTCAAAATTGTTCATTTTCTCATATCTATCAATCTCTCTCTCTCATATACATACAGACATACATATACATACACACACACACATATATGTATATTTATACATACACACACACACACACACACATATATATATATATATATATATATATATATATATATATATATGTGTGTGTGTGTGTGTGTGTGTATGTTGAACTACTGACATTTAATAGTGTACAATATTTAATTTCATGATGATAAACTTGGGAGGAAATTAAATATTGCTTCTTATTAATTAATTAATTGATTAATCAATTTATTCATTTCGTATTTACTCAGCACTGAGTGTTAAGTGATACTGTCATTATTCTTTATACTATTATCT
Source organism: Thysanoteuthis rhombus (assembly GCA_963457665.1). Lineage (NCBI taxonomy): Eukaryota > Metazoa > Mollusca > Cephalopoda > Oegopsida > Thysanoteuthidae > Thysanoteuthis > Thysanoteuthis major. Next base: position 11,238,943 of record OY735209.1, read on the forward strand.
GCTTATTTGTATGTACGACCGTTACGCTTTCTGATTATTATTCAATCACCTTTCAGCCTTTCTCTTCTGGTAATATAACGAACAAGGGTAATAATGGAAAAAGGGTTCTTATGTTTGAATGGGTACCAAGGGGACGCAACTTTCACTTGACTTTCATTCTTCCCCTTTCTCTCTGCACACTCGCCCTTGCAATATAATGAACAAGGGTAAGAATGGAAGAGTAGGCTTATGAATGGGAGACTCAACCTTCTCCATGACATTCATTCATTATTCCTCCCTCACAAGTCTGAAGCCTAAAATTAAGTTGTTGATGTAGTAGTAGTAGTAAGCCACTGTAATATGGACAAGTAGCAAATGTTATCAATAATGATATACTAGTCTTATTTGACTTACCGTGTTATTGTAGTTAATATAGATACATCTCATACGTACTAAATTATTTAAACCTAATTATACCCTTAATATAACTTCCAGAAATCTGCGTGTGAGCGTGTACGTATGTGTATGCTAGCGTGTATGTATGTGATTTCGAGCGTATATGTGTGTGTGTGTGTGTGCGCGCGCGCGTGAGCGTGTATGTGTGTGTGTGTGTGCACGCGCGCGCACATCCAGATAACTCGACAACTGGCAACTGTACGCAGTTGATATTCGCCAGATATGTTGGTCCGTGCACCGGACAGTACAGTGTCAAGTTTGAAGTCGTTTGGATCTACGGTTCAAGATAGGTGGTGGGTGCTCGATTTACAATTGGAATTGATCTCGAAATGGATAGAAGAAGAAGAGAAATTTTTTTTTGGTCAAATTTTTCCCATAGAACGGGATTGAATTCGATTATTGTTAGATGACATGACATCATTTTAAGAAAATTATGCATTTATCACTATTAACCATGATGTTTCTGTTTTAATTGTGACTATTAACGACATCATATTCTCTTACTTTCTATTTATTCAACTGCGTTAATTTGCAATTTGTTTTTTTTAGCTGTATTTAGTTCGAGTTTGATTAATTCCCTTTAATCTATTCGTAATACAACTACGGCATGCCCATTCAAAGTGTGCATGTTTGAAAAAGACCGGACTTCGTGGTGTGTAGAGCAGTCTGGCGAAATTGCGGTATGAAAAAATATTTCTGTCCGTCGTACGAAACTATAGCTTCGAAGCATTTGAATATGCTTCGAAGCTCTAGTTTCGTACGACGGACAGAATTTTTTTATATAACCTTATCTGAAGATTATTCCACATATTTAAGTTGACAATGGAGAGAAGTAACCAAAAATACCCTGAAGCTGGAGTTTCGTACGACGGGTGGAAATTTTTTAATATATGACAATCTCTGCACAACATGAAGTCCAACACCTTTCAAATATGCACTGTTTGAACGGGCATGCTGTAGTCCTTTAATCTGTTGAATTATATCATCATCATGACCATGATGATGATCATCATCATTATCATCAGTCTTTTAACGTCTGTCGTTAAACGCAAGAGTAATGATGATGTCTCAGCTACCCGGGCCCAGCTATCTATTCATTATTAAATAACTGTAGATGACGACGGACATAACCCATTTTTATGTGCGTGTATTTGTTTGTGTGTGTGTGTGTGTGTGTGTGTGTGTGTGTGTTCCAGTGCTCCTGGCCATACCGTTCTGTCAACAGACTTGAAAATTGACATCAGTACTCCTTTAGAGACCTTCTAAAGATATTCTTATTTCTCTTTTTGGAAAAAAAAATCTTTTTTGACCTTTTGGGTGCTTTATTTTGACGGGTTGATCATAAACATCTAAATCCTCCAGAATCTAGATATTTCTAGATGTTATTTTACCCTAATTCAGATGTTTTCCTGTGGACAACGTCAGTAATGTTATGAATAGAATTTATTCTGACCACATTTGTTCTTCGACGGATTTTTTTTTTCTTTTCTTACGTGACTTCCAAACTTCAACACCACGGTTGTTCAATTATTGACCGCGATGTCGAGTCCTTTCTTTCTTTTCTGTCCTATACGAGATGTGAGGCTTTTTTACAAGCATGACCCTTTCGAGCTGGGGGCACATGGAAATGAGTGTCCACTGCTGGAGATGAATACCAAGATATTTGGAGGGTCATTTAGATGATCGGTCTTGTAACATATGTGACATGAACAGTTTTTTCCCAGATGTCGAGTTGCTTAAATAAACATTAACACCTGATTACATTCTCACACGTCTTCTCTTTGCTGTCTTTTCGAATTAGCGGGGCCCAAGGAAAAACTGTTTCAAGTTGTCTGATTATAGGCCTATTGCGTAGTTAATTACTTAGAAGAGCTTAGTCTGGCACAAGGTCACGATAGTAGGGCCCCTGCAGTGAGCGTCTAACTGGGAACACTAACGAAATGGTCAGGGGAGAGTTTGCGATCCAGTGCACTACGGTAGGCGCCCAAATATACCTCTGTATGTATTGTATGTATATTTCTGGGTGTATTTCTATGTAGAGCTGCCTTTCTCAACTGGGGTTCTGCAGAACCTCAGGGTTCTGCGAAATGTCGGTAAGGGTTCAGCTAATATGTTATACATACATGAAAAAAAAAAAACGAAAAAAAAACGCCTGCTATGAGAGTTGGTGAATGAACACTCGAGCCAAGCACTCTCCCATAACTACCATCAAACCAGTAAAAACTATAAACGTTGATACACCCATTGTCAACATTGACAAGGAACAACATCCACGCATGCGCAAAACCACAACTACAGAATTAAGATGAATTCAGCACATCCTAAATGTCAGCAAATTGTACACGTACACGCACGTTTATGTACACAATCCCATCCTTACGTACAGGAAAACACATACCCTAAGAATCACACGTACGCACATGCATTCGTATATACATATACAGATATTCGCACTCACATATCCACCCACAAAAAATTCACAAGTACATACATAGCTGCATTAGACATCGCCGTGAGGCAATGGTTAACAAGCTAGTGTCGGAGTTGTGGTGAGTTTGATCCTCACTGAGAGCGTCAACGGATTTTTTCATGCTTTTGCACCGAAAATTATCCAGCCAACAGCTTCTAAGCGGCATTTCCGCCAGCAGTCGGTGTTTTAGAAAGTAAACCACGTGTTTGTCCCTGGGGGTGGCAATGTCCAAAAAGTATCCAACCAACTGTCAGGGGTGAAGATTTGGTGGGGTCGATTTCCGCTGTAACCACCAAAAAACTCTCAATTGGGCGGATTTACAGCTAGTATTCCGTCGTTATTCTGAATTAGGTATTTGAAATTGTTATAATTGGTTGACCTTACCCATTTTACTCCCTTTATTTCGAAACTGATCTTTGATAAGATCTGAAACTGATCTTCTCTAATCTAATCTCAGATTATCTAAGTCTCAAGTAGCAGTTTACCAGCCTCTGTATATTCACAACAGCCCGTTCCATCAACGATCGGGAAAGAGTGTGACAGTGCTAAATGCTATTCTTTTACGAAAGGGTGAATATGCATTCGGTAATGCAACTAATGTATGTAAAGAAAAAAAAAAAAATAACAAATATGGTGCCGAGCAAACTGGGAAGAATGAAGGATAAGTTCAAAGGTTAAATTTCATCTTCTGCCGACTGTAAAAGCTCTTATAGCCCAATCGGTAAAGTATTTGCTGTACATATATGCCGGGTTCCCGAGGTTAGGGGTGCCAATTCGAGTCTTGCTGTAAGCTAATTCTTAATTCCGATCTGTGCTATTTACTCATTGCCATAGACTGACAATCTGGGTAGATGCGATGAAAAGCAACAAAAATGTAGACAAGACTGATTGCTGTAGGATCTAACTCCATCCCATCGTTTATTCCAACGGAAAATGATTACGGCAACTTTTGTATTATATATATATAATCTTTCGTTATTATAAAAAATATATATTTATTTGTACAAATGTATTTATCTTTTGAAATGAAATAACCCTGCGCGTACATGTATGATACATTTTCGTTAATATCTAAGACTTGTCAATTTAGCTCAAGTGAATGTGGATTTTGCACATTGGTTTACGCCCCTAATTTTGGTGTGGATTGTTCTTGATCTTGTCAACTCAATCTTTCAAGTTTGACAAAATATTAGTCGAAATTAAAGCTGCTTGGCAATGAATTCCTCACTTAATTAAAAAAAATTGAATCGAGATGATATTGCTATTACTAGATATAGTTTTACATCCGCTTTCAGGGAAGAATTACTCACGAAGTTCCGGTTTATGATGCAATTGATATTTTTTTCATTCACAAGATTTCAGCGATCAGATGAATGACGTAGCGTCTTTTTGCCAAGCCATTAACGGAACTATTCCCGAACTGCGCCTGCAGTCCTGCACGATAGAGTATTAATGTTATTTTGATA
>OY735209.1:11248313-11545813 GCA_963457665.1 Thysanoteuthis rhombus
TATAGTGGTCGAACAAAAGGTTTGAGAAGTTACTTTTTTTATTGATCACTACCCCCAACACGACATACTGCCAAAAGACTTTGTTCACGTAACTGTTTCTATTATGTGACTAACCAGACCGATCCCCACGGCTGCAGATTTGACACAGTCTTTTTGAGATTTGGTCCGATTTAGGGCAGTTCAAAAATAGAACCAATTTCTGCAATGTGAGTCGCAAAGGCGTCGGAAGAGCCCCAACCATCCTTTTTGTGCGATGGGACAGTGCTGCCCCAGGGCGAACTGCTTCCCCGAGACTGGGCCAAGTAATTTTTATGAGGCCCAGGACTAATCCTATGCCCCATATGCTTAGCAATGCTGAACCTCAGTGACCCTTCATTGGCTACATTGCACCAGCACCTGGGCTGATCGACTTCTCAACCTAAAGGCCGACAAAGCATAGATCACCTTTTCAGCACAAAGGCGTCAAAGAACAAATACTTCACTTTGAGATTAGCCAAGAGGCCGAGGTTATTTATTTGCATCCCCACGACTACAAATGTGGGGTCCCACACATTCGAGAACGTGCAGGCAGAGTGAGCGACCCGATCCCTTGCGCATGATTTCGCAAGGAGGCCGGGACAAGCTGGACTGTGTCCACAGGACGAATCCTGTTGTTCAAGGATCCCTAACTCTCGACGTGCGTTTGCACGGAGTCATTAGGGCAAACTTGACTTGGTCCACAGGACGGATCCTGTTGGTGCTCTCAGGACGAGCCTGAGCATACTGGTCAGTGCTTCCAGGATGGGGACAATCCCGGACAGTGATCGACTTCTCAAGCCGAGGGCGTAAAAGAACAGATACTACATTTTGATCTTAGCCGAGAGGCCGATTATCCAAATTTTACACTTTAGTACACAAAATTATAAAATGCTTTACAATGAAATCGGACAAAATAGAAGCTGAGAAGCGATGAACAGGTAGGCCAGTTGAAGTGATTTCGGTCATTTTCAACGTGGGCAATATCGCCTCCCCCAACTTAGGGGGCGAAAATTGAGCTGAGAGTTGTGGGCGATAGATTGTGACATACAGATGGAATTTTCTTGAAAGAAATGTCAGGAAATAGAGTTAACTACACACACTTGGTGAATTACAAAATATTTATATTTTTTTTTTTCAAATTGTTTTAATTATTAATTTCTGTTTCCGTTGAAGACTTGTTTCGTAATGCAACCACGCGGAGATCGTCCTTGAAGCTGCAAATATCGGCAGTAAACAATTTATTTTGAAATTTACTCGACTTAGCTCAGATAAGGCATTCATCTCGAGCAATGTTTCTTTTGGGAGAGGTACACTCAATCTCTTGATGTGAGCATTTATTTGGCTAAAGGCATTAGATAATGAAGAGTAAGCATTCTAAATCTAGGGTGGGGATGGTCTGAAAGGGGGTGAACGTTGAGCTAGGGGGCCGTAGGTTTAGAAAAATAAGCAAAAGGGGGCAATAAGGTGAGGAAAGTTGAGAAACTCTGGATTAAATTTTGGGAAGGATCCAGAGATATTTTTAGAGTTACCTCCCCTGCATCGTAGCTGTATGTCCACACAATATCTCCAAACCTTCTCAATGAATTTCAATGAAACTTTCAGAAACGTTAGGCCATGGGGCTAAGAGGAATTGGTTAAATTGGGAGGGATGCAAAACCAGGTATTTATTTCACAGTTATCTCCCTGCATCGTAGGTTATATGTCTACTCGGTATCTCCAAAAGTTCTGGATGAAATGGAGGGGTCAGCCGTGGGGTAAGGGAGAATTGATTAAATTTTCGTGGGAATCCAGGAAATCTTCAACCATGTTTGTCCAAACAATATCTCCAAAAGTTCTCAGTGAATTCTGATGACATTTGGTCCGAAGTTTAGGTCATGGGCTAAGGAGGAATTGATTGAATTCGGGGGTGGATCCAGGTATATCTTTACCTCCCTGCATTGTAACTATTAATGAACTGATTTTCATTCAGTGGATTTGGCAGAGGAATGCCCTATCCGAGTGATTTTAGTTCCCTTCTGAGCTTGTTTATATAGTTTAGAAGAATGGACAGCCCTTGTTTGTCATTCAATAGCAACCGTCACATGATCACCATCTTTTGGCAGCAAGTCGTGTTAGGAGTGATCAATTAATAAAATGAAAAAGGGGTGATCAATGAATAAGTTACTTCTCTCGCCTTTTATTGGGCGAGAGTCATTAAGAGAAGTCCAAATTTTCAAAAAACAGTCATGAATGCTGCTGGACACAAACTGAGAGATCAATTTAGCATAAATTACATTGCAAATTGAACCTTACACTAAAAACTCATTAGGTGAGGATGGATTTTCAAAAAAGCAACACAAAAAAAATAAGGAGTAAATGTTTTGATTTCCAGCCATCTAGCTTCGTTAGTGCAGTCTGTACGTGTGAAACCATGTCAGGCTGCCGGCCAGACCAACATGAAAACTGAGAAAACCTATGTTGACAGCTTTGTTGACAGTTCTGGCTTACGGTTTCTATCAAAGAAAGGCGAATCCGAAAGGAAGAAATCTAAAGACCAAAAGAAAGAAAACAAAAGAAAAAATAACGAAAGGAGAGATAGACAGAAAGTGAGAAAGTGAGAGAGACAGAAAGTAGGAGAGTGAGTTAATTGAACAAGTAGAGACTGACATAAACGAAGAAAGAAAGACTTAATTGCAAAAAGTGGAAAGAAAGAAAGAAAAGTGTAAAGGACACTGCCTAGGTTCTAATTATTAAAACATCTGATTCCAAGAACTTGCTAAGTGGAGTCAACTGCTATTTAATATCTTGAAGTTCACCATTTGTATGGGTGAAAAAACTAAAGAGTACGATTTGGCTCAATCAGCAGTGACGTGGCTCTGCGATACCGTAGTTGGCCAAAAGTATGTGAGAGAAAGTTTCGCGTTTTGCGCTGTTCTTTTAGCTTTCCTCTCCTCATAGTAGCAGTAGCAAAAAGGATAGGAAGTAACAAGAAAGAAAGAAAGTTAACTGCCTAAGAGAGTCGTTACAAGGAGTGCAAAAAAACAAACACGAGAGGTCTTTAACGGTAATAAATAAAAGCCAAATGAATTTCACATAAATATTGTACATAAGTTGATACATTCGGTAATGCGAAATGAAAAACGTTTCTGTTGATAAACTTGATGGATGTATCTTTTAAAGTTCACTAAAGAGCAAAAGGTTCTAGCATAAAACGTTCTGTTGTGTGTGATAAAAATGATGAATTGTCATGAGTAGGATAAGGTCATCTGGATGTTCAAATGCTGACCGACTGACAAAGTTTAAAATTCATTATTTATAGCTTTTTAGAGTTTCCAGACACGAAATTTTCAAGTCTGGTTTCCTTATTTCTATTGGTTGAAAAATATTCCTTGTTTTATGGTGATTGATCAGGAGATTCCATTTTCATGGTCGGCGTCAAAAACTTTTTTGCAGTTTTGATCGCACCTATTTTACTGAAGAAATTTTCGCTCTTTTTCAGTCGTTTGAAGTGATTTTGAAAGAAATCAAGAAATCAAGAAAAGGTTAATTGCAAAAAGAGTGTCATCTGATAGAAAGAATGAAAGAAAGAAAGAATGAACAAAGTTTATTGAAAAATGGAGATTGATGGAAAGAAAAAAAAAAGGAAGGGTTAATTGGGAAAAAAAAGTAGAGACTGAAAGGAAGAAAGCCAAAAACAGTTACTTGAAGAAAGAGTGAGAATAGATGGCAAAGAAGAAAGAGAAAAGAACGGAAGAATGAACCTGTTGATTAGGAAAGGGTTTATTGGAAAAAAAGTGGAGACAGAAAGAAAGAAAGAAATGTTAATTGAAAAGAGCGAATATTGGTAGCAAAAAGAAAAAGAATGTAAGAAAAGGAGAAAAAGGAAAGAATGAAAGTTGGAAAGAGTTAATCAAAAACTGACGTAAAGAAATAAAGAATAAAAGAAAGAATACTTTGGAATGAACCATATTGACAAAGTGAAAAAGTAAAGAAAAAAAGAATGTTCTTTCTACAATTATCTAGTTGGGTTCCAGATCAGTCAGTTATCAGAATTTGAGAGGCTAATGCTGTCAAAGGTTTTGAATAAGATATAGCAATGTAGTGCGTAGCATTTGGGGGCTTTTTCGATAGTCCTTACCAAACCAAAATTGTCATAACCTATGGAAATCGATGCGTCAAGTTACTACCGTTAGTATCCTCTCAGGGTTAAGGTTATGGGTGGGGGTTATGTTCAGGGTTTTATTTGTTTATGGTGGAGACTAACTAAAAAGGCCCTGTATTTGCGTCTCCTTCGGCAAGTAAAGGAAAATGCAACTTGACCATTTCAGATTCCAATACGTCTTATGGACATTAGCTTTTGGTTTGACAAACGAAAAAGGCCTGTGATTTTTTGCTATTTTGCACCTTTCAGGCTAAATTTAGCACGTTTCTTATCATGGCAATGCGAAACTCGCTAAATTAACGCGGATGTGCTTCAACATTTTGGTTATTTTTTTTCAATCATCTTCGGCATCAGTCGGTTTGTTTTTGGCCTTTTTATATTTTTTGCTATTTCTTTTTCATTTTCCGCTTTTTGGCGGTCGAACTTGTGCGAAAATATTCTGGAGGTTGGTAACATTGACAATATATCAATTAAACGGAATGAGTTGGGTATTAGATTTATTTGCCTCTCTACGGGGGGGCAAATTTGACCCAAGGTCAGTTTAATGGGGGGGAGGGGGTTCGTACATCCAAGAATTTTCTCCATCCCTATTTCAACCCCCCCCGTCCCTGCGCCCCAATCTTCACATGTGACCCGTAATAAAGTGTCACGTACTGCTTCTACTTTCCCATAAGCATTCTATCCTCGTCTGTCAGCGAGCAATGGCCAATTGGACGTCGACGTGGTCGTCGACAGTACGATGGTCTATCATAACCGGAATGACACACCGCTGACTTTTATAAAATCTTTATTCTCCTTTTTTTCTTTCGGTGGTTAAAGCGAACGCAGTTGTCGATGGGACGAACGAAGTGGGTGGCCTTAATCCCGAGGATCATCCGTAATATCTTTGCCAGCATTGATACAACGGACTTTCCCAAAGTAATGCAGAGGTCAGAGGTCGCCGAACTTCTCTTCAGGCCATCGACCCATTCATGTAAAACTTGTCCTCATCCCCCAGGCAGGGCTGCCAAAACGAAGACATCAAATATCCCTATACCACACCCCCAAAATATACTAAACCTTCCTAAAACGTACCAAGTCCATAGTGTATAATTATATATTCGGTGATTAACAAGACATCAGTCGTAAAATAGATAATAAGCAGGAATACAGGTTAATAGATGTAAAACGTACGAGATATTCAATAGACTACCTAACCAGTATTTATGGAACCCCTTTCAATCCCCTGGCATTTATAAAAGACTGTGTATTTTACTTTCCTGTTTTGATATCTCTATTCCTACAACGCAGTTTTTCCCTATGCCCATTTTCACTACTCAGTGGCACCAACCTGAACGATACCGCCCACAAGTTAAGATTTAAGACTTTAAATAATATTGTAAGCTATCAGCAAGAAATACCCATGTTTTGACATGAATGAAAAGCAGGAACAAAGAAGTCTTTAAATTTCACAACTCGGATCAATTTCACTGTTAGTGATTTTTTTCTCATAAAAATGCTCGATTTACATTTTCATTTTATGCACTAAATCATTATTGTTTTGAGTTCAAATTCTTCACCCGCAGTACTATATATGATTCAATTTGCCGTTGAAAAATGAGAAATTTTGACATTTTCATCTTCTAATGTGATGTTACTTTTGTAATGATTAAGAAAATTAATCAAGCATTTCCAAAGAGGTGAAGGACAAAGAGAAAGTTGGGAACCCCTGCCTTAGACAGTCCGATCGATCCCAAGGGGGTAGATACCGAACACTTTTGCGACCACTGGTTAAGGTAGTGACCGAGCGATTAAGAGCCCGAAGAATGAGATCAGCAAGTTGAGTTTATGCTCTAGCTGAGAAAGTCTGTTCATTTCGCACTAATGTCCTTGGGAAAAGCATGTATACATCTCCACCACTCCCTTTGAACGCGGCATGGGTCAGCATGGCAGAGTGAAGCCCTCGCCACCCTGTCTTAGAAAGATTGGTTAAAGAGAAACAAAACAAAGAAAAAAACTCGCCTGTTATTTTCACAAACTGTTTGAAACATGATATTCGGTCAGGTTTTGAGCGAAATACGAGCCTGGGATGAGCAATTTACGCATCTGTTCACAGTTTTAACATTCTCAACATCATCTTTAGGCGTTGGCGGATTTTAAGAAAACACCCCGTATTCATTCCTCGTGCGATCAGTTTAATGTTTGAAGCCTCTCCTCTCGTTTGTTTTTTTGTGTTTGTAGTTTATCTAAGTCCTCACACACCCTCCCGGTCGTGAAAACGATTAATAGAAACGGCAGCTCAGTGACGATGTATAAAAATGATCAAATTCAGATCAACTCACCTGGACTCACATATTTGTTAACCTTACCCCATTACTTTGAACTCAATTTCTATGTTTATTTATGATGTATCCAGAGATTGATTCTTATTTAAGACTTTTATTTTCCAAAAGACTTGTCATTTATTTACGGCCCATTTTGCATAAGAGCTGCAAGTTGAGAAGTTAGAAGTTCCACAGCACGTTTTGTGTCGTTCTGGTTTTTGTTTCAAAATAATGAAATAAGCCTATTCTTTCAGCAATGCTTGCTTCAAGTCCTGAACACTAACAATCCCTTCTTTTCCTGATCTCCAATGCATTCTTATAGTAAAATCATTAGCAATGAATTATAATAGTGAAATTATCTGCAACACTTACTAGTAAATTCATTTCCAGTACATTTACACAAGATATGTAATTGCGATTTACTTTCACCGATGCTCGCACGAATTCCTGACCACGGACAATCCTCGTTTGCAATGCGCAAAATATAGATTCTGATTGACTGCTAAACCTGAAAACGAATTTTTGGTCAAAGGTTCGGTGGTTAGTTACCAAATTTCCTTCGCTACCATCAGAAATATTTAGTTTATCAGGCTAAAAGATGATTAAACTGAAGCGGGAGGGAGCTGTAAAGTTAATTGGAAACGACAGGAAAGTAGCCAAAACATTGTCCACATATCTAAAGACGGTAGACGTTAAAATATTACCGTGATTATTGTTTCATTTTTTGCTACTGCCAGAATTGACTTTGTCATTACATGATAATTAGATTGGCAAAGTGCTTTCTTTCCTTCTTCATTTTTTTTTTCGCGGTACCCATAAAAATAATCTCTTTTCAGTGATTTAAATTCAGTTTTCTTTTATGAATTAAGGAACCTAACTAACTCTGAACTTAAAACTGGGGCCTAGATCGTGAAGCACACATAAGATTCATTCAAATTGGAGATACAACTTAGGATTTTAAAAAAAGAAAAATGTCTGCCATGTTAACTCGTATCACTTAGTAACTTCATCAAATGTCCTAGATATAGGGTCGGTGGTGGGGCGAGAGTCTTTGCCAGTATATACCATAACTATCATTTTTTTTTTATTAATAAAAAAAAAAATGGGGTTAATTAAAGTCTCGAAAACAAAATATTCTCTTTAATGGCGAAAAAAGATGTTCGCCGGAAGTTCAGGCAATTTACTCTTCACGAAAGCTGGATGGAATAAAGCCATAAGAGTCGACAAGTCAAAAACGTTTGTATTAAAAGAAAGAGATGATGAGGTCGCGAACTTATTAGGCTTTACAATATATTTTGGAATAAGCTTCGAAATTTTGCACGAAATGACTCAGGAGATGAGAAAGGCTGCTGTGTTTAATGATAATGACTGTGTCGTCGGTGATATCCTCAGCAAGGCCAGTAGCACCAGTGGTTGGTGCCTCGTTGTCTACGTAACATCCGGTTTATTTGTCACTCGTGCTCTGGGGACTATTTCTTTGTGACTGGTGCGAAAACCAAATCTCGTGGCACAGGAACTACAAAAACAACAACAAAATTGTAAGTTAACGTGTAGGATGATTCAAGTTGTGCCTGCACCATTAGCGTAACAGCCAGGGTGAGAATGGCTATTTGAAGAGCCCCCTCAAATCTTTTGCCACGTCACGATATTCGAGCTCAACTCCCACAATTCATTTGAGCAGAAAAGTTGCGACATTGGTACAGGGAAGTTGGTGTTTCCTCGCAATCATTCGATTGTACCATATGGAATGTCCGTTTATGAAAGGAGAGATAAGCATGGTGATACCCTACAGTTATTTTGTTGTTTTTTTTTCTAAATCTGTGACTTTTGAGCCAGAGCTCCTTGTATCAATTTCCACTACTTGTCTTAAATTCTCGCCATCAACAATAGATGGAGGGCATTCTTGAGGGTCATTATCTAAGCTTTTATATCTGGGACGAAATTTGTGAAACTGATCCAATTTTCTGAGCAAGTTCCCAATCCAAATGCGAAATTGATTTTCTGGAGAGCTTGAACAGCATTTTTCCGAATTTCATCTTTCAGACAATAGCCTGATTTCCCTTTAAGAGCAGAATCTATAAAAGTGAAGAATTACCTTATTAAAACTGATACAATGAATCATTAGTTGAAAATTTACAAGGAAGTTTATGTCGTATAATAAGCTTCAGAATTTGTCAAAATCACAATCATAAAAACAAATGCCAGAAACAGCTTTTTCCTATTGGCAATCTAATATATACTAATGAAATTCTCATTCTGTCTGTACCCTCAAATTAACCTAAACGGTGAATTGGAGCCATGTATATTGAATCAAAGTACCCCGAAAATGCACCCCGAAACACTCAGTTGTAGAGCATTGCTTCAATCACCAGATCGATATGCTCTCTAAAACAGGCAGCTCTGCGTTCCCCCGTTTCTTCTTTTTTTTAAGCACCACGCCACTAGTGAAGAATATCAATGCTTTATTGGTCAAGGTGATTTACAGAGGCCCTATAAAAAGAGAATCGACACACTACTTTATGATTTACTCTAGAAACGAAAAAAAAAAAGTTTTCAGCAATCATTTTTTATTATCAAACAACCAAAAGCAGAATAAGTCGACCATATACTATGATAACATTAGAGTCGTATAGCTATCAAGTTGAGCATCTCGTTTTGGAATTAGCAAGCTTCTTTTGGGTTCTCAATTGCCAGGAGTGGGGTCAGAATAAACTGAGGGTGGTGGAAAATCTGTCACAATTTGATAAGGGGTGGGTGGAATCGGAATTAGCGGCAAGTTGGGAAATCTGTCACAATTTAATGAGCGGGTAAGGGTGGAACAAGCCGGGCTGTAGGAAACTAGAGCCACAGACACAATTTAATAGGATCTGAACAAAATTAAGTCGTTTGAGAAAGATTTATAGTAAGGATGGGGTAGACTCATGGGAAGAAAAAATGTACAGTATTGACAAAAACAGGACAATAATTTTGTTTTCGAAGAAAACTTTAATCAAGAAGTCTTTTGGAAGTACACGCTTTTAAAATCGCAGAAATTAGAGGATACAATAAAACTTGCTTCACCAAGTTCTCCCCCTTGAATTATTTGATAGCTATCTTTTGATGGGAAAGTTTTGACAAATCTACAGTTATCCTCCATCCTGCTATTAAGGAGGAGAGACTAGAGATTTACCCTCAAAAATTAATTAGCCTAACCCGAGCGGGGGTGTGTGAAAAATTTTCACCCAGATAATAAGCGGGGAGAAGGGGGGCGTCAGCAATACGGTACCAAAAAATAGATTCCGAGATCAAGGTTTCTCGGACTTTTTGTACGCACATGAGACTGGGCAAAAAAAAAAATAATAATGGAACGTAAAAGATATATATATATATATATATATATATATATATATATATATATATATATATATATATATATATATATATATATATTGTTATAATTGAGAACCTCTTCGGAGTACAGTGTATAATTGTTACGATGCCTGGACACGTTTCATTTACGGACTTGATACGTTTTTGCAAGCATACTACTACTACTGATAATAATAATGATAATAATAATAATAATAATAATAAGAAGAAGAAGAAGAAGAAGAAGAAGTGGCTTTCTCTGTAGTTATATTCAAATCATCGAAGTAAAGACACGCGCTTGATAAATCACAAAAATGATGCACAAAAGTACGTTTCTAATGAAATATTTAAAGAAATTTAATAAGTGAATTTTCATGACAAATGATCTGGTGGTTGCTTCGAACTCATGTGCATACTCAATATATGCCATTCATTGATTGGATACACACGTGGAGGAGTACGGGCAAGGTGCCAAGTGCCTCCCCAAAGTCGGGCAAAATCATGGCGATCTTCGGGGCAAATCAAGCCTTTTGCCCACCTATGTACACGCGCATGCGCACACGGACGCGACTTCCCACGATTCGATTTTTAGCCAGTTTATTCGCTATTTCATCGCCCACAACGAAGCCGAATAGCTTCAAAAGCTGTCGGCATGTGCGTTTTGTTGATGTGTTTCTTTTCTTTACGGGGAGGGAGGATTTCAAACGGGTTTACCGTCAATATGTCACGCTTTTCCCATACAATTGTTGTCATCTTGTCGTTTAACACCCATCGGCCATAATTTATTGCTGTTATCTCGGCGGGGCCGATCCTAGATACCGACAACATGGGCAGGGCACCAAGCGCTAGGGAAGCTTCCCATAAATGTGTCCGAGAAAAATAAGACTTCCTCAATACAGATAGGGGAAAAAAATGGAAAATTAATGAATTCAACAGAATGAAAAAGAATCCGAACAAGAAGATGCTCTAGAAGGGAAGTGGGATTTTTTCAGGACTATGCGACACTTGAATACTTTCTATCGCGGTGAGAAACAATAGAGAAACAATAGGCAAAGGAAATTCTGATGACCGACAACAGGCACAGTCAGGCTTAGTCAGTTTAGTGAGATAGAGTGCTCACAATCGTGGGGGCATTGGTAGGGAAATAAGTGGGGTAAGGCAAAGTCACAAGTAAATGAATAAGTAACTAAGACGGGTCTGGTTTGTCATTCAATATGAATCGTCACATGACCGTTACAAGATGTGTACATCACAGAAAAAAAAATGAATTTTCAGCTGGTGTAGACACAAAATGAGTGATCAGTTTAACAAGAACTTAAATTATAAATTGAACCACCACTAAAAAGCTATTTAGGGGATGTTAAAAAGAAAGAAAAAATGTTTATCACGAGACACAATAAATTGTAAATGTAATTTTCAGCCCTCTAGCTCTATTGATTCTGACTTTACACGTCATACCTACACAGCTGGACAGACAACCAAACCAGCTTAAAAACTGAGAGTAACTCTTGTTGACAGTTTTGGTCGATGGTTTATAATGAGAGTATACTTTGAAGGGTGCCGGAGTTCAGCTCCCCCGGGGCACCAGGAACCCTAGAGTCGGTCTTGTATGTCTGGTCCGTAATAAATGTCTTCGTGAGATCGTGTACATACGTACATACATCGATAAGTCTTTCTCGGATGATGCTGATAAAGTTCAACGAGTCTAACTATTATACTATCTGGGGAAAAGAGACAAAAACTACATTGAAGATTGACTTTAGTACGAGAGAGCGCGAAAGAAACCTCTATACAAATTGACGGCTGTTTTGTTTTGGTTGGTTGGGTTTTTTTCGGTAAAATTCAACCTAAAAATGTGAGCCTAAGGTAAATTGAGACCTGTTAATTTCGAATGGAGATAAAACTAACCGCCATTACTACAATCAAACGACAAAAACAGAACGAACATTTTGGCCAGATCAATGCAGATATCCTCGACGACACTTATATTTGCTTACACGAAAAGAGACGAGAAGGGGAAATATCACCATTCAGCAATCGTTTTGCAGCGTGTCATTATAGAGTCAGCGTGCATCCTATTCCTTCCCCCTTCTCTCTCTCCTACTCTCAGCCTCCTGTGACCCCCACCATCCCAGCCTCCGAGGACTCAACGTTACATATCATCGTCATTTTTGTGGTGTGGGAACGTTAAAAAAATGTTTCCATAGAGATTTACTGAAGCACCCGTCCGTTTGCGCCAGGGTAAATATTTAATGAGTAAAAAAAAAGTTCCCTTCACTTTCACCCCTGATAGAGGAAAAAGATTTCCCTGTACTTTTGACCCTTTAAAGGTGTCAATTGTTTGTCCTTAAGAAAATATTAATCTGAAAGAATCTATGTACAGGTAGTCCCCACTTATTGAATATTCGCTTTATAGTCGGAAAGTGGAGACTATTTTGGGGAGTTAGAATCACTAGAAAATGGTTCAATTATATTTTCATACCACCCGGATAAGGAAAAAAAAACTGTCGCCATTTTTTTAATGAATTTTTAGGGCAGCCATATTGGGTTTTAAAACATCAGTATTCTAAGAATATCAAAACATGGATTTTTGCCAAATCTAATAATATCATCTCGATATGAACTCAATATTATCGGTAAAACTCGCAGAAATAACAGATGAGGAATATTTATACCTTTTCATTCTACAATATCGCATCATATAAAAATGATATTGATAACGTGGCATAAAGTGCAACAATATTTAATTCCCCTTATTTGTTTGGTATTTGATTATGAATCACCGTAGACTCAATCACCGATCAAACAACAAACATAGTGGTAAGGTATTTTCCCTTTTTCATACAGGTGTTTTTGTCGTGTCAGTTCTACGAGACACACTTTTTGGCCTTAGAACCTTGTGAGTCCGTATGAGTATTCCACTGGACATCTTCTAACACACTTTTTGACTTTTAAATGGAATTTTAGTGTTATTTCCCACACTTGAAAGAAATATTTTGTCACAGCAACCAAACACACCATTTGGTCTTGAAATTTGCATGAGTTCTCCTATAGAAATCTCCTTGGAACGTATTTTTTGTCGATATTTTTGGAGATTTCTTCCAATAGTATATCTTGAATTTTTCGGACTTTTTAACACTTTGTGTCAGCGCCACCGGACACATCACTTGGCCCACAACTTTCCAAATTCGCTTAGGTGCACCAGTGAACATCTTCTAAAGACAAATTTTTGGATATTCCGGAATTAGATTCTCTTGTTTTTTTTTTTCAGACTTTAAAAAAGTCTTGTGTCTATGCTGCTGGACACACCATTTGGTCCTCAATGAATGCCTCCAACCATAGTACAAAATAACCTCGAGGATTATGTATATATATAATAATTGTCATAACTGGAAGAAATGTATATTCACAGTTGTCTATTTTGAATTTCGAAATGGCCACTGCTTATCAAGCAAAGAAAATTCCCAACCTGTTTTTTTTTCAATTTAAATGTTGTTTTTTTTTTCAGACACGATTTAACCTTGTTGCCAAGATTTCATCCCCCTAAAACGACAACTCAAATGATGTGCCAGAAACCAATATTACGCCACTTTTCATCTTTTTCGAACGAGGGCGAAAGGCGAAAATAACGTTATGCTATTGTCTGTAGCGAGCCATTTATGGAAGCAGTGAACACTATCTCATTCACTCTTCTGCAACCCAGTTTTCTGTAGCTACCATCATCACGACCTCCAATGACTCAGCCTGACCCACCATCCAGTTCATTTTAGTGGGGTCGGGGATGCTCAAAAATATATAGAAATATAAATCGGTACTGGTGATTGATTCTTCGCTTTACGTCATTTTCAGCTTACGATTATAGGAACGTTCTACTTTTGGATAGCAAGAAAAATCTGTACATCAGTGAATTCTCCTCATGGGGATCAACTAGTTAGATAAAAACATATGAAATAAGGTGATATGTATGTGTATTTATGTACATTGAACAGGAAGTAGGGGTCCAGTTCAACATCACAGTTACACTGTAAATAGAACCCCCCTTTAAAACCCTTTGAAAATATTTTTCAAAATATTTTATTTTGAAACCTTACCCGCGGTAGTATGCATTGCCAAATTTGGTTGGCTGCGCCCATGTTCAGGTGGTTTCTACAGAGTATCAGACAAACGGTCAGACATACAGACAGACATATCTCTCTTATATATATAGACGGTAATTAGGAACCGTCAACGAAAACAGTCAACAGTGATTTCTTCAGTTTTCAGGTTGGTCCAGCTGACTGGCTGGCTGCGTATGTATGTATCACGCATACAGTCCGTACTAATGGAGCAAAACGGCTGAAAAATCAGACATCTGTTCCTTATCATGTCTACAAAAAACATTTGTTTGTTTTTTATTGAAAACCCCCGCCACCTAAATACGTTTTTAGTGGGGTGGTTTCAATTTGCAATGTAAATTCATGCTGAATTGATCAGTTAGTTTGTATCTGCTGGCTTTTTTAAAATTCAGATTCTTTTAGTGATCGCTACCCAACAGAATGCGATAGACCCTTCATGATATTTCCTCCCAATTTTTTAATTGATCACCCCCAACACGGCATGCTACCAAAAGACGTTATTCACTCAACAGTTTCTATTGAGTGACAAACCAGATTAGTTGCTTCTCCGCTTTATGCCATTTCGGCTTACGAAAAGTTCTCACAGGAACGCTACTTTCGGGTAACGGGGGAAATTTGAATATGACTTTTGAATTGGAGAATTCCGGAAAAGAACCACAACAATTTGGTTCAAGGCGTAATCCATTGTCGCACGAACTGAGGTTAACTTCCTGTCCTGTCTTTGAGAAAGAAAAAAAAATGTGTTTATGTGTCAGTGGAACATTCGTTGGCATACTTTTTCCGATCTGTGCCTTTCCTTTCAGCTTCTTTATTGTCAGCCTTCAAGCATTACATCCGGGCAACGTTCACTCCTACTCTTTACAGCACGCACAACCTTCTTCATCTCTGGCAATTTGCTCAGTCACCTCCGCCGCAGCCGTGTCCGCTTTCTCACTAATAACCCAATAATTTGCAGCTGGCATAATACTTCCGCCCTATAAGTTTTCAAATTCCCGAAGCGGGCCCAGTAATCAGTAAGGAGGGACGCTTGTTTGATTTTTGGGCTTTTTTTTTTATTTCATTTTATTTCATTTTTTTTTTCCAGGAAAAAAAGAAAGGAGAAAAAGAAAAAAAAAAGGAAAAGATTTACGAGTTTCCGACTTTGAATTATCCCACAGATTGGTTAATCCTCGGAAAGAAAGAAAAAAAAAGAACCACTTGGTGTGTCCGAAAACATCCTTTGTCGTCATTGGGAAATAGTTGCGTTGAGATGTCACTCTTCCTGCCACTCCGGTATCCATCCATGTCAGAATGTGGCAGTCAGCGAAAGTTGATGCCAGGGTGTCAGTTGAGAGAGTCGGAGACATCACGTGATGCAAGTTATGTGTGGTTTAACTAGATGTGTATTATTGCAGTTTTCATCATTTGGTTCCCCGCTAGATTGCCTCTTCTACTGCCTATGGAATAACAGTGCACAACCTTACGTTAATTCATTATTTTCTGCTTGAAAGCCAGATTCGAATTGCTGAAAGTAGCCAGCTGAAGGAGTAAAAGTAGCTAATTTGTGATGAAAGTACTTGACCACTGTTTTTATGTTTTTTTGTTTTTCTAACCAATAGATACACTTTTCAGATCAGCACATTTTCATGCATAAAGAACAACACTAGACTACGGTTAATATAAATTTTCGCACTCGGATCGAAATTTTTTGAGACCATATATATATATATATATATATATATATATATATATATATATATATATATAAAGCGCAAAACAAAAAAAAATGGGAAAAAGTTATCTATACGGTATTTTGATAGCTATGGCATCTCATCAGGAGTCACACACCTCCAGGAATCTAACGATTATTTATTCCAGTTTATATATATATATATATATATAGTCTAGAAAGCTTAACAGCTTTAAAAATTGAACATCAAAACACCTTTTTGTGTCACTTCAGTCACCCATTTCCCAATATTTGTCAATGCAATCTATGTAATTTTCCTAGGTGGTTTTTTTTTCCTGTTTCCCCAAAACTTTGTTATCATGGTACAATGAATAAATTGTCTCATGTTGGGATCATTAGTTACCATACCATATAACCGTTTCGGGGATTTTAAAAACGAAACATGGCACTAAACTGAAGTCCCAACGTCTACGCACATTGTTTAATGGGGTGCAGCAGCCATCAACTGGGTACAGAGACGGACAGACAAACAGAAGGACATAAACATATATAGTATTTCAAAATGTTAAAGTTTTCAGATCAAGTCAAGTTTACCAACTTGGTGTGTGTGTGTGTGTGTGTGTGTGAGAGAGAGAGAGAGAGAGAGAGAGAGAGAGAGAGAGAGAGAGAGAGAGAGAGAGAGAGAGAGAGAGAGAGAGAGAGAGAGAGAGAGAGAGAGAGAGATGGACTTGATCCGAAAATTTTAAACATGACTACGGTTATATACATATTTATAGTCAGTCTTAATTCTACATTAAACATGGCTCTCTAAATGAAAACCAACGACTAAAGTCTGGTAATATGATGCAGGACCCCGCAGTAGATTTTAATGGTTTTGATATTTAGTCTATTTCAATAGAAAATGTAGTGATAGGATAACTTACCAATATTTACTGCATGAAACATACTCATAGGTGTGCAAGTCCTCTATGTCTTCACAATCGAAGATTATCAAGTTATTACTCTACTCAATATCCTCCCAGGAATCATTATGGGAGCGCAGAAAATTAAAAAGAAAAATAATCTTATGAAATGATTATCTTGAATGATTACTGTATTGGTAGCGTTTATCGGCTACCTTAGCATAAACTCAATATAAGACAATAGATGAATTCTAAAAGTCCCAGCAAATCCATTATTTTATAGATTAGAATATGAACACTAAGTGTAAACACATTTTGGTTGGTAGTACCGATTCCAGAAATGTAGATCCCTTATTTTAAAAAAAGTGAGCCGATAGTACAATCATCTCAATGGAATGGGATTGTTATTGGGGATAGAAAGTCCCATAATCATCTACGTAAAGTTTTTGGAATTTGGAAACTCTATACTCCAAAAGAATGAATTTACTCAAGCTAACAGTCGAGGGGTTTTATTTAACGAGAGTTTCGTGATTTTTATGTTCGCAACGCTTTCCACTGACCGCTTGCTTACTATCTCTCGTCTTTAATCGCTACAAAGTAACATTTCCCTCTTCGAAGGTGAGTGTTGCAGTATTAATATGCATAACTTGAAAAATGAATTGACCCAAACTAGTACCCATATACCATATACTGTATTTATGTTAATATTTTTTCTTGACGACTTTTACTCAAACTCATGAAATCGCTTGTTAAAAAATATGTAGGGCGCCAATATTGTCTCTTACAGAATTATGCCGATATTAGGGTCTCCCTAAATATTTAATAAAAATCATTTTATGAATTTGGGTAAAAGCTCTCGAAAAAAAGATATCAACAGAAATACGGTATATGGTTAGAAGTTCAAGACGATGAATTCAATTTTCTGAAGTCACACTTCGTAATGCTGCAACCCTTACATTTAAAGAGGGAAATCTTACTGTTTGACGATTTTCATTGAACGGGTCTAAGTAAGCAATAATTAGTGATAAATTAGATCGCAGAGATCTGATTATTCCTGCTTGATGAGACCCCGCCAACTTCAGAAAAATTAGGTGACAGGTATCAGGAGTAGGTCGTTATTAGCTTCCCCCCGTAGAGTATTTCATATAGTACATTCTTTTGTTTCCAAACCAGAAGACCATTGCAGAAACGGTATCTTCTTCCAATTTGTCTAAATCATCATGCTATCTTATTCTTTGCATATGATCACAGGGATGTCTTGGAGTTCTCTACAATTTTTGTGGCTGTCCTACCCATTTTCTAATGTATTTTATTCATGGCAAGCTGAGGTCCCCGGCGTTACCCGGAAAAAAAAAAACCCTCTAAATCTGAAACACTGAGAAGCAAATGATATTTTATAGAGATTTCATTAAAAAAAAACTCCGGTCAGCCATGAACCTTTAAAACCTTCAAGATTAT
Organism: Thysanoteuthis rhombus; assembly: GCA_963457665.1. Taxonomy (NCBI): domain Eukaryota; kingdom Metazoa; phylum Mollusca; class Cephalopoda; order Oegopsida; family Thysanoteuthidae; genus Thysanoteuthis; species Thysanoteuthis major. The sequence continues at coordinate 11,266,268 of OY735209.1, forward strand.
TTTTTTCTTAAAACTGAGAATTCATTTGGTTACTTATGGCGTTAGTAGTTCCATTTTTTATTGCTGCATTTCGGTTTGGATTAGGCTCAAAGATGGGGCTAGAGTTAATGCTCTGAGAAAAACATGTTTTATTGTTAGTTTTGGGTTAGATTCTTTAAATGATTCTTCCAGAAGAGCATACGCACTGAGAAAAAGTGAAATTCACGTCCGCGGTCACCTATGACGAATGGAAATTAAGGTCGAAGTTTAGCATTACAGCTACATTGTAAATAGATTTTACTCTTATAAACCCTTTAAATATTTCCTTTCTCAAATCTCATTAATTTCCCAAAGGTTTCAGGGTCTTATGAGATGAAAGCTGATGACATAAAAAGAAAAGAAATTAACATTAAGTACCTTTCATGAGATACGTACAGCAATAATGTTTATAAAAAAAAACTGACAACCGCCGGATGCCGAAACCCGGGATTGAACCAGGGACCTTTAGATCTTCAGTCTAACGCTCTCCCAACTGAGCTATTTCGGCTGTCGAATTCGAGTGGCGAATCAGTCTATTTTATCAAGTGACATTAAGCTTCCACTCCTGTTGCAACAGTGATTTTGCACATGAAGCAGGCAATTGTATATGACTTGTGCAGTACCGAGAGACAGAGAAATCACACTTGCAGTTTTCCAATGACGAATGGATAGTGTGTGTCTAGTTTAGTATTATAACTACATCGTAAATAGACCCCCTCCAAAACCTGAAAAGATATTTTATCAAAAGTGACAAATCTTGGTGAGGTTTGAAGGTCAAACAGTTCGAAGGCATTTAAAATTGAAAGAGAAAATTCCTTTCTCAACGTTTGGTCTTGGTTCGTCTATTCTATGTTTCGAAGCTTTAACCACTCAGCTATTGAACTGTAATGACTCTTAAACAACGGATTTATGCCCCAAAAGATTTTTTTTTAAAAAGAATTGATCCCCTCTCATGTGAGTAGGTTCAAATGAATGATGAAAAAACTTCTCCGAACGATGCTGGTTCAAAACATGTATGGTTTTATTTTACGGAGTTGAGTCTAATGGAGGTTTTGAGGAGAACCCAGATGAGAAAAAAAAACATAAAGAAAAAATATTCTTTCAACAGACTTGTTGTCCGGCGGCGCGAATGAAGACATCAGCCACGAATTTTTCTTTGCAAAATTTGACCTGAAGATGCATGCTGTGAGTAATTTGAGAGCTGCCGATTTCTTGTGATCTCTCTCCATGTGATATTAAGCGTGATCACGTGCAATGGCGTCAGCAGCTCACCCACTCTCTGAACACACGACTTAGGAGAAATTTGGTTGGAAACTAGTTAATTTGAAACGGTTTCCTCGCTTATGTAATCAAACGAATCAAGTGACATCTGTCAAATTCTCTATGTCGTACATTTGATATATTAAGGTGCTGGCGGTTCACATGAATACAGACATACGTACACATCTGGGTGAGAGGATGTTGTGACTGACTAATTTGTCAAAGAATGTGGTCGTGTGGATATGTTCATGTCTATTTGGTATCAGAGACAATGCAGGCACATTTATGGTTTTCACACAGCAGGCGGTCAGGGGCCAGTTCCTTTCTGAACTCTGCAATAGCATAAATGACTACATATGGGCAATTAGGTTTCTTAATATAGACATACATTAGTTCACGCATGCATATATGGATGCAGCTATCAATGCAAGTGTGAGTAAAGCTGGGACACAAAGATATTCAGTGATTTTCTTTTGCTACGCCCGCCCTTTTTTTCATGGCGTTTCGAATGAATTCATCTTCAGTGAACCTCGAGTGGCCTTATCCGATGTAGAGTCTTATAATTGGACTTACTTCGCTTGTTATCAAATATGTGGGATATGATTCATTGTCATGGCTCTTTTCATTGTCAGGGTACTCAACTGAGCTAGCGACCCTGCCTTCGTTGACATTTCCTATTATTTTTTTCTATCTTGTTAGAGGATATCCAAAACGAGGCCGCTTAATAACGAAACGCCATGCCCCGCTTGTGATACTCTATTAAGCCAGAGGGAGACCATGGACGCCGAAAATTCTCAGGAAAAAAAAAACACTACTCTCTCCAGAGCGAGTTCAGTGAGAAAGAAAGAAGTAAATAAACAAACAAAGAAACAAAGAGAAGAAAAGATTTTCAAGAAACCGTAGACAATTAGGACTGATTCCACTGAAGTGGAACTGGATGGGTCAATAGAAAAAATTGAAGGCAATGGTGCATAACCCACGGACCTGGTGATTGGCAGAGCAAGATCAGCGATAAAATTCTATCAAGAAAAATTCACCTCAAAACGATCAGAAAATGAGCCGACCGAAACGTTGTGAAAAAGTGCTGTTACATCACTGACAATATTTTTAAAAATCTGGCTAAGAAAATAATTTCAATTTTTCTACTTGATCGGAGTCAAGAAATCTTAATTCTTCAAGTTCCCTAATAATAGTTATTAGTTTGTCATTTGATACCAGTTTTTTCTCCTATTCAATCAATCGTATGGAGAAATAACCAAATTGTCAATTCTTTCAACCCTAAGAAGAAAAATGATAGAGATTTATTTTCTTATTTTTCGCTGAAAAAGACCAAAAATGCGGATTCGTATTCGTTATTCCCTTCTACGGAAACGAAGACGCTAATTATATCTCTGGAATCGGCAGGGGGGGGTATGGAGACAAAATAAACTTAATATATCAATTCCCATGGGTTATAAAAAAATGTCTGGTGGACACTATCGAAAACTCCCAAGAATGCTACCCATATGTTGCCATTTTCGTCCCCGACAGAAAAAACGCCGGGTACTATCATTCACGATGGATGTCTGTGGTTGGTGTTGTCATCGTCGTCATCGTCTCCCTTTTCTCAACTGGATAACTTCGTTATTTCGATTTCTCAATATATTTCAATGACATTTTGTATGTAGCCTTATGACAAGATTCTATGCAGGGGGATGGTGAGTCTGATTGTTTGTTCACATTTCATAAGCAAGAACGTTGCTTTTATTTACTATGAGGAAAACTCAAATTTGGACCGATTTTTCTGCAATTTGACTATAAAGTTGACGAAACCCCATCGAGTTATGGTCGATCCTATTGTTTGGTTACATTTTATATATTAATGACCATATGTGAACATACAAAATATGGTGAACTTTAGGACTGCTGAGGTGATAAGAATGAAAACAAAAGCCCCGACTCACAGATAGAGCCGAATTGCCATCAATCACAATAAAATAGAATTTTTTATGGGATCAGTAATGACGGAAATTCCCGCCATCTGCAGGTAATTGCAGAAAATGTATAGCATTTTAAAGAATTTTACTGTTTGAGTAAAAAATATCGGGTATATCAGAGTTAACGATCCTAATAAGCAACTGATTACCACTCTGATAGTTCAGCGTACCATATCATATCGATTGTGAGAGACAAACACAAATGAAGAATTACAATATTTATAACGCATATACATGTTTACAAATGTACATTTAAATAATGCAGTGGATACCAATGGCAATAAGTTGATTTTCTTTACAAACGTAGTTGTTTATTTAGCTGTATATAAGCAAACAAACAATATCTTTCGTTTGTGTTGAAACATCTCTCTTTACTAAACTCTTTTATTATTCTCTTTTAAAACACAAATAAATGTCGTCTGCTTATCGTGTAAGTCTGTGAAGTTTCTTGTGAAATTGAAACTTTTTCACAGACTACTCCTTTCCCAAGGTGGTCTGCATCTAAATGTACGTCAATCTCTAAATCTCTTGACTATAGTATTTTATTATTCTCCATTGAAAACAAAAGAATATCGTCTGCTTATACAATAAGTCTTTGAAGTTCCTAGTGAAATTGAAACTTTTCCGCTGACTCCTTTCCTGAGATGGTCTGCATCTTACTCAACATCAATCTCTTGACTAAAATATCTTATTATTCTCTATAGAAAAGGACATCGTCTGCTTATGAAATAAGTTTGTGAAGTTCCCAGTGAAATTGAACATTTTCCACAGTCTACTGATTCATTTACTGTGAGTCAATCTAAATGATCATTTTCTCCTGAAGCATTTCAATCCCTTCCTTTGCCGAAGAGATTTGGTTTTAAACTTGAACTGCACTGGTTCAAAAGATAAAGCCAACGCAAATTGGAAAGTCTGATTTATATTTTAAATCACCCTCACGCTTCTCCATAAATGGTGTATTACCCCATCACTATTTCTTTGTACCAGTTACGTCCCGTTCTACGAAACCTCTTTCTGAAAAAGCAGGAAAATCATCTACCCTATTCCTTTCCTAAAAAGATGGATATGCTTGAGTTGTGATGCAATTTCTCAATATGATGGTTCTCTAAATGAATATCGTCTGAAGGAGCATCCTCAATGTTTTGCCATTAAAAACAAACCTGATTTGTTGAAAGATTACTTTACAGATCAATCAAAAAAAATTATGCATACCAAAAATTCTTATAAAGTAAGACGCGTCAGGATGTGATTACTCACGAACTGACTAAGGTGCCTTTGCACATAACAAGTGTTCTCATGCTAGAAGTTTTTATTTGAGAACTGTCAAGCAGAATTTAAGACAAAAGAACTGCTCAGTCGACATAAAAATACAGTTCACGGTGACTCCTATAATTCTAAACTTGAAAAGTACCAAATCCACTGATCGGAGAGGAAGGACGAATTCTATTAAAGTGTGTAGCGAGACGGACCAAGTTTATTCTCCAAAGTTTGATGAGAACCCAATGTATAAATGTTTCACCTGTTCCAAAGATTTCAAGTTGCTGACAAATTTAACCAGCCACGAAAAATTGCAAACGGCTCACAGGGAAAGAGAATAAATGTTTACAGAAGAAACATCAACGTCAAAATCTTCTCTTATGTGACAAATAAAATGAGCCAGTTTAGCCCTCTTCTTCTTCTTAAAAAAACAACAAAAAAAAAAAAAACGGGGAACTGATTTACCTACCAACAAAATGCATATCCACGAACTTTCAAGTTTTGAATGCAATGATGCTTTAAAAAACATTGTCTCAATTATTTACCATCAAGAAAGGCCACAATTTCTCTCTTATACTCTATTTCAACCGTTCTCTGCCAAGGACCTTCATATCTTTAATATCTTATTTATCATTATTCTAAACTTATGACAGTATTGTCCTCTCCCTCGAACAAAGCTGCAAAAATCTGGTGGCTTGACTAATCTGGGACACAGCTAAAAAACAGACACGACTGATCGCCCAGGAGAAACGTTGAATAAATCTGATTCTCTAAGATCAAATGGCTGTTTGAATTTTACTCAAAATTGACGCCAATTTCTAGTCGGTGAGAAAAAGAAAATAAAACTTTGTCCATTTTTTCTTCGTAGGCTTCCGTACTTTAAAATTATCACCGTAAGTTTTTGGTGGGAACTATGGAAAATGCCCCTTGCAACAATGCAGACCTTGTTATATATTATTATTTGATAAGCAATTTGTCTTTGGTCGAATATCAGATTTCTGCTTGTATTCTCTACTAATATCTTCTTCCTGAATATAAACATAATTTCACCGTAAGGAATATTCTTGGTTGATATTAGCTTATTTTTAGACATCACGCTACATTATAGAATCAGTGGCCGTGCTGAGTTTTCCAATTGAGAAAAACTTCGTAAACTGAACCTTATGAAAATATATAAGATGGCAGGACAAACAAGATAAGTTCAGAAAGTATTGGCGCAGCGACGCTCAGGATAAAGAGGTCTGGCGAATTTTGAGGAAGGTATATGTCCAACGACACACGATAAGATAGAGGAGGAGATAATTTTACATGATAATAATGGAGTTCAATATACTGTAAAAACTTGTATCCAACGATATAAACATCTCGTTTCTCTACAGCGAACGAAGATGTATTCGCGCCACTATTCCAACTCTTGCCCAAGGCGCAGGAAAAAAAAAGCCTCATCCAAATATGAAGAGTCGTTCTATGTGTTTGGACCAAGACTTTGGAACTGTATTCCCACAGAAACCACCCTAATAAGAGGGTTGGTGAGCTTCAATGCTTCTCGAAGAAAACTTTTCGAGCAGATCCCATACAACTCATTGACTTCGGGACACATTATGCTAAATAACAACAGCATATTTGAGAGTACTGTCTGTGGTCGACATTCATAGAGACGACATTGAGGAGCCCACCTCCTTCATATCAAAACTAAAGCTATTTGCATTTTCGGCTCTCCAGAAAATTCCACTGATTAATTTTCATGATAAAAGAAAAAGTATAGACAAATATTCGCCATATATTTCTACGTTATCGTCAAGGTCGGATGAAGCTTGAATCGTATGTTATAAAGAGGCTCTAACTGTAAGAAAAAATACGATATTAAAGCACATAATTTTTCTCTTGAATTGTTAAGTGATGAATTGAGTTACATTTGCTATACAATCAGGTAATGCAACAAATATATCTGACATTTCAATAAAAGTATTACTTTGTTTTCGTTTCCATCTTTGTGCAGCAGCTATGACTTCAGTTTCAGATACCTTCGTTCTTATGTGCCGTATATGTGGGGCATAGATACCAAACCGCCATTAATCACTGTGTTGAAAAATATAACAATCCTAATTAAAGTAGATAATTGGCCCAAATCACTAACCTAAAACATTTGGTTGTTCATAGAAGTTTAAGGGGGTATAGTACTATAGTAATACAACTGTAAAATTACAGAATTACAATCGTTTGCCTTCATTAAACGTAGGGCCCTCGAAATTGTGGGGCTGTAGCATCTGCAACTTTTGCAACACAGTTAATCCGGCTCTGCTTTTTATTAACAGCAATTCTCTATCTTGAATCCCAGATCAAAGTGATTTTTATGTTTTATTCTATTGCAGCGTTTGTGAAAATCTGCAATGTGTACACGATGTTGAAATATTGGTTCGAGATTCGAGGGGATGCGTCTTCGCTTGAAAGGCCCACTCGTTGGAAAAACCGTCCAGAGGGAGTGGACTTCTTTTTTCTTTTTTCTTACAAAGAGAAACTTTATCAAACTCAGCCGAAATACTTATCCGACTCAGCTGACAAAAACTCCGTGACGCCCAAAATATATCATCGACTTTACGCTGGGTACGACGAAGCTGTCCCTGTTTGGGTATCATATATCTTGTTCACCAGTTTTTTCCATGCCCCTGGGTCCTTCCTATTTTTCTGTTTTTCTTCCCAATTACGTTATTCATATCTCCGCGTATGACGGCAAGAACTTTCCTGCGTTGTTGTTGCTGTGTGTTCTCCAACTGGTCATAGGATTGATATATTTCTTCAGGGTGTTTTGTTTTTTTTTTGTTTTTTTGTACTGATTGTTTGCTGAGGAAGCAGATCTTGTTTTTTTTGTCTGGTTTTCTTTTCGGAACTAATGTTGTTTTATTCAAATTATTTCTGAATCATTAAATTAGGGAAGAAAGTATTTTGTGTCCCATTTTAACGATTTTTAGTTTCTTAGGGTAGGAGGCTGATGATATCATAGTATCATATATCCACATCTTTGGTGAGTTAATGTTGTTTCGTCTTTGATGCCAATCCTCGGACGTCAAATGTCGCCAGTCCAAAGGAGTTCGGAATCATGATGGTGTGCGATATATGATATTAGAGGCTATCAGCCCCGAAGCGGTGTCGTTCGTTTCACCGATATACGCCCAAAAGGAACATTCAAAAAATGTGCCCAAAGTCTCGTATGTAAGTCTCGTTTGGAAGCAGCAGGCTGTTGGATAAGAAGAACGACTTTCCTTTGGAAATCTCAGGGGTCCAGTCGTAAATATTACCCGCGCGGCGCTTCTGTTACTGCCAACATATGATATTTCGGTTATTATCAACCAGCGGACATGTGCGTAGACAAGCGGAAATATATGTGGCTTCCACTCTTTCAAATATGAATTGAATACGTATATTCAGGTATACCTTGATTAGTACGGTTAGTCCGTTATGAAATTTTCAGCACTGTTCAAAACTGTCATTATGATTTAATTTGCTTTCTTTTCAGCGTATACTTATTCTCATTAATTTGTACAGCGATACTTTGACTGTACTGCATTATAATTCATATTTCTTTTAGAGTTCGTAAGGTTTAATATCCTGGGAAGCTGTGTAGATTTTGGACAAGGCTAGTTTCACCATCATCATCAGCCTTACAGTTTCTGATGTTGGATATAGGCCTCCCCCAAGATTCGCCTGGCCTCTCAATTGTGAGCATCGTGGAGCCAATACTCTCTGAACTCGTTTGGTTCGTCTCGCCATCTAATATTTTGTCGGCCACGGTTTCGCATGTGATCTTTGGGGATCAATGGTGTGATTTGTTGTGTCCAGTGGTTGTCTGCTATTCTTGCAACATGACCAGCCCATTGCCTTTTGAGTTTTCAAATGGATTGTATGATATCTCGGACTTCTGTTTCTCCTCTTATATACTGTACTGTCTTGGGATCTCTCCACGTTATGTTTCTCTCATGCGCACGTTACATGGTTCTCAGTTTGAGGGTCGATCTTTTGGTTGAGTCCCATGTTTCAGCTCAATAGGTGATACGTTGGTTATATATCCTTCTTTTTAGGAAAAGTGGGATTTCTTGAACTTAGAGGTTGAGCTTGCTCCACCGATGGCTTGTCACCCCAGAGTGATTCTTCGTTTGATTCTTCTTCTCTTGAGGATTTCATGGAGATTCGTTGCTAGTTTACAGTGTATTTATTGTGAATCAGTTGTCTCGTTGGAAACACAAGTACCCTATTGTAACATCAAGCACACTTACACGCAATGCACAGCTCGAAAATACGCCTTAAGATTGAGGTTGAAAGTTGTTTAGCATCGTATTAAAATGAGGATTCTGCTTGGCACTATTGGTGTTGTCTGATTAAATTAATTGACTCTCTCTTTCTCACTGTGAACCTCAAAATCATGGCCTGGAGCCAGTCTCAACTCGGCAAGTATCTCTTACTATGGTAGTGTTCAATCCTCATTGGGTTCCTTGCTACTATGGCCCTGTGCTGGACTAAACTGAGCTTAGTAAATGACTAGGAGTCCTGGCGTGTAGAGATTCGTAACAGGTGCGTTTAACAGACTGATTCGATAGTGTAGTGAGTTCGATTCTCACTGGCTACTCAATCATTGTTGCTTTGCGTTAGACCAAACTAGGCTCTATAAATAATAAAATAACGCCTGGTCTGGAATGACGGCGAGCAATCTCGTCTGGTAGACGAATTCGAAGTTGGCTCGTATCAGTCTAAGCTCATTTTCGTTAATCAAGCGAGAAACTGAATAGAACCTATGAATTAGATAAAGAAATAGGTCTGCTAAGTCGCTTAATAGTAACTGTCACGTGACTGACTTCTTTGGCAGCGAGCAGGTGACCAATTGAAAAACTTGGAGAAAAAAGGGTGATCAATGAATAAGTTACTTCTCTCACATTTTGATAGGCAGCTAAGAAAAAGTCTGAATTTACAAGCGAACAAAAGCGACGTGATCAATTTAGCATAAACTTACATTGCAAATAGACCCCGAAATAAAAACCTATTTAGAGAGGGAACTTAAATTTCGTACGCATAAAAAAAATGAATGTTTAAATTGTCAGCCCTCTAGCTCCATTTGTGCTCCATTTGAACGCATGATACATTGTCAGTCAGCCAGCCAGTAGACCAGCCAGCCAGTAGAACAGCCAGCCAGACTTACCTAGCTTTGTATGGCACAAGGCTAATCATTCTCGTGGAAGGGTCTGCCTACCTGCCTACCTTGAAAGGGACACTCGAGCGATGACCCTTGTGAAATCAAAACTCAGTGCACAAACGAATAGTCTAGAAGATGACTTCACAAACCATCGGACTACGGTAAGCGCCCAGCTGAGTCAGGTACAGAGCCACCAGAACTTGACATCCCATCAGGGTCGAACTCACTACACCAGCGAAAGTAGTTAACAATCGCTCTACGTCAGGCGCCCAACGCTATTTTTTTTTAAATGAAAATCCATAAAAGGTGTAGCCTGTGTTTTTCAAAGATCACTTTACACCCTTTCGTCGCGTTAACGAAAAAAAGTGAATGGAAGAAAAATAGCGTTCAGCATTAGTCTTGCAGCGAGCCATTATAGAGGCAGCGCACAACTTCCTTCATCTCTCTCTCTCTCTCTTTCCTGCACCCTAGTCTTATGTACCTCCTATCTGCCAAACAACCGACAACTCAGCATAATGCCTGAGAACGCTTAAAGATTTCCCCCATATATATTTATGGTAATTGCTTCTTCGCTGTACACCATCACGACTAACGATAGGCTTTTATAAGAAAACTTTTCTTTTGTAAAACTGGGTGAATCTGTATGCATCTTTTTACTTTCCAAGTAGTAAAGGAAATTTCACCAGTTTAAAGTTCGATCCAGCTGTTTTGTTTCCAGGGCTTGTCGAACTTTTTCTTCACCATCTATCGACCCCTTTTGTCAATCAAAAAACGAAAAAAAAAAAAAACAACGATCTATCGGCACCACATTAGCTCACCTTTTGCCCCCATACATCATCCAATGCCTTTAGCATAAATAAATACTCCCATCAAATAGCTTGATCGTATATCTCCCAAAAGTAGCATTGCTTTCCATAATATAATGTCTTATCTTGGTAAAACCATGTAAATTTCATGATACATTGTCTGCAGCAGATATTTGTAATTTCGGGACCACCTATGTGAGCTTGAATAATGAAACTACACAGTGATGAAAATAGAAATTAGTAATTAAAGCATTTTTTTTCAAAAATACATCTTTAGTGATTCATCAAGTGGGAGTAGTTTTCCCTTATTTCTTCACTTAACCGACATAAAATGAAAGACTGCCTATTTCTTTTTTTAAGACAAGTTTATCTGTATGGGACAATCTATTGTCCTCTCTGTTCAACTTTCGCTCCCTGGAGAGGCGACATGACCCCCATTGAGAATCGTTGATTTTGGCCATCATTTTGAGAAAATAAGTTAAACTCGCTGTCACAGTCAATGATTGTACAACCGTAGCAATAAAGTAAGAATTCATGGAAAAAAGCCCATCGAAGAATGAATATGGTCAGAATAGATACTATTTATGACATCACTGGTGTTTTCCACTGAAAAAACATCTAAAATAGAGAGAGAAAACGTAAACAAACACACAGACTCATGCAAATATATAAAAAAAGATAGAACTTTTCGCCACCTTTGATGGCTACGGTAGTCCAATCATACCCGATGAAATGACTGATGAAGTCGATGCGCAAATTTCCATGAAAATGGTCCTCCTTCATAGGTACAAAACTTCTGTATCTTTTCCTGAGCAAATCAAAAAGTGAAGCAAGCAAATTTGAAAACATGGCAACCAAATTTCAAAATACGCCAAGCAAATTAAAAACTAATGCAATCAAATAATAAAAAAATAAGACAACCAAATTTTAAAATGAGCCATGCTAATTAGAAAATACGACAAGCAAAATAAAAAGACGAGCGAATTGAATCGTCGCGTAGGTTTTTAATTCTCATGGGTTATTTTAAAATTTGATCACCGTAATTTAAAATTGAGAGCCTTCTCTTTTAATTTGATTGCCATAGATTTCAGATGTGTCTGTACATCCCTATTAGACGATTTTCGCTCGGTTCCGTTTATGCAAACAACAGATAGAGGAAAGATGAGAGTGTTTGACGTCATTAAAAGAACATTTCTTCTCACCAATATTTGTTTTTTTTATAGAGTTGCTGAATATCATTTGTTATTAAAAGCCAAAACTGCCTTCATAAATGGCTAAAATTCTCTATTTTTAGCTAAATTTAGAGCTAAAGATATTATATATACTTATTCAAAGCCCGCTCATCAAATAAAATAAACCTACTAAGGCGCCAGAACATATCATTGATAAAAATTGTACACCTTCTTTAATCTAAACTTACTCATTTTATTTCAATAGCCAGGTTTTTGGGTAAACCATCCCCACTTTCCTCTACCTCTTGCAATGACTATTAGTGGTGCTACTACTACTTCGTTTATAAATCACGGATGTGGACGCATGGATGGTGAACACATCGTTGAACTTATGGTTCTTGTTAATTTGCTTGAAGTATTTTAAACTGTGGTCAACGAGTCTTAAAATTTTGGTTACCATAGCCTTTTTTAAAAAAATTCCGTTGTTGTATTTTTAAATATCGTTGCCATATTTATAATAATTCGCTTGCTTCATTTTTTAATTTGCCCGGGAAAAGGTATAGTATGTCGTACAGATTAAATAACATCCTGAAGCGGAAAATACCATTCATATGGATATTATTTTTTTCTCGTACGGGAATGAGCCTATTAATTTTTGGAGGGAAAAAAACTGGTTCATATTAACTTATTTTATTCTATTTTCACGTCTTCATTCCACTAATTTAAATAGAAAAAGCTTAAATTGTAATAAAAAAGCTCTACTTGAAGTCAAATTAATTCCAACTCATACAATTTATTACGAGCGAATATTAATATTTGGAAACGCCTTTAAACTCTTGAGAACGGAATATTTTTGTGTGAAGTCATATCGGAGGAATATCTCGTCTGTCTTTCCAGGACAATCGTCGCTTTCATCATCATCTACGAAGTTTCTTGAATCTCATTCCAGTTCACAGAGTTAAGGGGATCCCGAGACAAAGAAATTTATCTCCAAATATCTCGTCAGCCCCCTCAAAGCAAACGTACATATATACAAACTTTAAGGTTAGTGGAAAATAATTGTCAAGTTCTTCGGTTGAATATGTCGGTAAAGAATAGACTCGAAATTCTTTTAGGGAAATGAGTATTTTTAAAGATATCATAATTTGATTTGCATGCAGTCTGAAATTAAAACCGACTCAACGGATTTAATATTCACGTGGGTGAACATTCAATAGAAATGACACGAACAGCGAGACATGTCTGTTGTTATACTTACTAATCCCTCATCGATGAAATCGTTTTTTGGGTAACTTACGTAAGTAACCCTTGTTTCAAAAAATAAACGTATAGTATACAATAATACCAATATGCAATACACATAAAACCTTATATAGAACGACAAACTACTTGTAAAGCAAAAACTATATGATAAAAGGAGGTGGTATTTAATGTGCCCTGTTAATGTAACTGTTTGGTTTTCAAAATCTGCGAAACGGTTACATGATAAACAACTGATGTTTGCAAAAAGAGACAATTTTTACATTGTACAATAATCACAAAGTATGGGTGAAACAGGGAAAAACACTTTGGAAAATTGCATGAATTACATTAACAGATATTGGGAAATAGGTGACTGGAGTGGCACAAAAATCTTTTGTTTAGTGTTTAAAGCTGTAAAACTAGACTATATATATATATATATATATATATATATATATATATATATATATATATATATATATATATATATATATATCCGTGCCACCTCAGTCGTTTTTTAATTTGAATACGTTGGGCGTTTTATTTGTTTGCCAAGTTTTTGCAGTTGCATACAATCCGCTTATATAAAACGCAATGTGTATCCATATATCCATCTAAAAATATATATATAGTGGCTTTCTGCCAGTGTTTGTCTGTGCCATTATCACGTTGAAACTACGAGGCCCATTGACCTGATATGTGTTATGAAGACTCACAAGATATCCAGTTATAACACAGGCTATGTGAGGCTGAGGTAAATTCTAGCTAACTGACGCAATTTCTAGCATTATAAAAAGTTTTGCTATTGAGTACAAAAATGTTTTTGACCTCACAAATTGTAGGGCAGATTAATTCAAATGGATAGGATAGGTGATGGCGACTACAAAATTATTGGAGGTCAACCAAAGGTCAATTTTAGATTATAATAGATTTTATTATAGCGTTCCAGCCAAACAATTACATTTTTGGAATTAGATTGGTACGTGGACTTAACTAGGACATGAAAGTTGATAGGATAGATGGTGCTGACATTAAGGGTCATTCGAGGTCACCAGAGATTAATTTGGGATTAAAATAACTTCTTTCGGTCATATGGCCGTATAGCGGTCAAACAACTACATCATTTAAGTTAAACTGGTTATTCTAAAAAGACAACCTTTTCATACGGGTACGTAGTGAGATAAGCACACACATTGTGTATCCAGAAGCCCTACCAAACAAAAGGATTGCACCTATTGTTTCGTGCATCAGAATACTTTTCCAGTAACAGCTACCTTTTCATGTGTAAATGATGTAAATAGCCTTTTTTTTTTTTACCTCAGTTGTGTAAGGAAAACGTATTAAAGAACATTTTTCCACTTTGTTGTATTTGTAGTTATTTTCCCTGGGAAATGCCTGACATCCTTGCTATATCTATATATACAATATTAATAGTTACGTTTCTCAGCCCACAGAAAAGATTTCTCTGGTCGGTTTCAATGGAATTATCAAGAGAGAAATGAGTGTCCGTTAGAGATGGTTCTTGGAAAAGGGATCCCGTAGAAAATCTGCCACCAGCAGCGTAATTATTTTTACATATCATAGTATGGTCAGCATAGATAAAGTCTTTAGTATTAGGGAATAGTAGAGGTGGCCCCATCCAGGATTCTTGAGTCCATGGAGAACGATGGTGCATACATATATCCATTCACCATACGTTTCCTATCAACCATCTCTAACGGACACTCGTTTCTCTCTTGATTATTTCATTGAAACTGATCGAAGTAATCCTTTCTGTGAACTGAGAAATACAACATTTAACACAATCAATGTGACTTGTCCTTACTTTTTACTTCTTCTTGTGGAATGCTAGTATTCTCCCCACCACCTCCTGCTCTCCCTCTCTCTATACATACATACATATATATATATATATATATATATATATATATATATATATATATATATATATATATATATATATACGGGTGAACATATAGAAGACATATAAAAGAGTGAATGTAAAAAATGAATTTATTTCATTTTTTAGATCATTATTTTGAAATATATATAGTCTAGATAGAAAGCTTTACAGCTTTGAACACTAAACATTGAAAAACTTTTTCAAAAGATTTTTTTAGTCACTTCACTCACCCATTTCCCCAATATCTCTCAATGCAATTTATGTAATCTTCAAAAGTCTTTTTTTCTCTTGTTTCCTCTATACTTTGTTATCATTTTACAATGTATGGATTGTCTCTTATTGGGATAATATATATATATATATATATATATATATATATATATATATATATATATATATAATGTGTACTTTAGAGAGTGAGACGGACTCGGGAGTGAAGTTTTTGGTGGTAAGGTTTATTAAACCTTATATGTCAATAGTCCATACATGTTTCGGGATTCTTCCCATCATCAGTGGTGTGTGTTGTGTGAGTGTGAATTAAAATATATATATATAAGAATTACAAGACTATATATATACCTGATATACCAAGGGAATATTAACATTTTAAGCCGAACGCTTTAGGTATGAAATCTTGACATTTACCAGGTATATATATCCTTGTAATTCTTATTTTCATACATTAATAGTTCTATTTCCAGTGATGAATTTTGAGCTCAGTGATTAAATATCATCAACAAAGGATAAAATTTTCCTATTTTTTTCTTTTCCCATTCTTATAAATTGAAACATACATTATGAACTATATGTATATACATATCTGCGTGTAACACTTTTCAATGATAGCAGAAATATATCACTCTGATCCTAGCCAGAAACGATGGGGGTGACACTCTGGTCCTCGGCAAACCGCATATATACTTCATTCTTATCCTCGGCAAAGGGCCGGAGAGCAACCCTTTCCCCCTCAAGTGTAAAAGATGCTGTGTGTGTGTGGAGGAGGGGAATGATCGGTACATCCTTTCCCAAGGGAATTAGTGCGAAGTACACGTTTTGATGTTGGAGGTAAATGTCAAGATTTCGTCCCCAAAGCACAGTGCGTTGGGCTCGAAATGTTAACATTCACTAGGCATGTTCTCGATGGAGCACGCAGATACGCTGATCTGAGACAGAAGTACTTATCCATACTCAAATAATCCTGTGATTTTCTGATGGACACTATGCTGGTCTTCACATTAAATGGTAAAATAGCTCTGAAGCCCATTGTAGGCAATATTAATTGTTATTTTGAATGAACTTATTTTCTCTCACGGTTATTTGTAAAATGTTTGGATGGACTAATCATTGGGTGTCGCTAGGAATTTTCAGGGTGTAATGGGCGTCATAAACAACGGATATACAGAATATACAGAAATACGAGTCCCAAGAGCCTTCACAACCATCAAAATGACTTACCCTAATGTTTTAAGATTTTTCTCAGGTCTTATGTGAACCTCAAAAAAGTTCTAAAATTTCTTGTTGGGAATTATTTCGGCTTTTATTTCAGCTTTTATTTCAGTTTTTATTCTAGCTTTTATTACGTTACTGACCAAATATACGTTCATTTTATTGCGATGTTATATTCTTCCCCAGGATATTGTTAATCCTTTCGAGTCTTATCTATTAAGGCAGTGGTTTCGAGACTGCGGGTCCGTCTAATAATGGTCGGGGGTCTGCAGCTGAAAATCTAAATTCATATCATGAATTTAAAATTGGGATAACTAAGCTCTGCAATAGATATAACAGTGATGATATCTATCGCTATATATATATTTATATATAATGTGTACTGTAGAGAGTGAGACAGACTCAGGAGTGGGGTGTTTAGAGGTAAGGTTTATTAATCCTTATAAGTAAATTGTCCATACATGTTTCGGGATTCTTCCCATCATCAGTGGTGTGTGTTGTGTGAGTGTGTATTAAAATTTCCCATGTGGAACCAGAGTCCACTATCAGGAGCTATGCATTGTGGGTAAATTGTGTTGTCAGGGCTGCTGGAGGCCTCCTACTGAGTGGGAGGATGTCCAGTAAGGTATCAGGTCTTTGGTTAAGCAGTAGCAGTTGGTCTTGGAGAGTGATGTGGAGTTAGATTTTTTGGTATGTTAGGGGTAGTGTAAATGGAGGGGTGGTGAGGTCAATGAGCTACATAGGTATCAACCTTATAAGTTATTGAAAATGTGTTGGCTATGATTTGGGCAGGGGTTATAACTGGCTAAGGTGAAATTTTTCCTATGGGTCTGGGTGACTTTGAAGCTTCCATTATTGAATGTGTCTTGGGTGTGGTTGTGAGGATATTAATGGTTGGAGTTTTGTGTATTAGGGTTCTGCATGATGAGGGTTGTTCAGTTTAGTGTTTAATCCATTTGGATATAGGGTTTTAAGTTTGTTGATCCACATATCTTCGTGTTTCTCTAGAACTTTAGTTATGTCAGTTGTAGTAGTTTTTTCTATTTTTTCTATGATGGTAAAGCTAGCGTCCATGGCAAAATTGTGGTCAGGTGTGCGAAAGTGTAGTTCTACGGGAAGTGGGCTACGATTGTTTTTATTTGATTATATTTATATATACATATATATATGACGGCTGATGATATATGTATATACATAAGATGGATGATAATGTTCATACATGTATATGACGGTGATGATGTCTATATCAATCTATATTTATATATATATGACAGCTGATGATATATATATATATATATATATATATATATATATATGATGTTAATGATATCTCTATATATGTATATGACAGCTGATGATATATAAGTTGACGTATATAAAAAAACAAAAAAACATAGAAACCGACCACGCCATGGGCCAACAGGGCAGATTACGGCCTAACACTCCCTTTGGTTCGCATGATCAAAAATACAACGGCCGTTCCTGTTGGGTAGTTCCAAGAGGCCCAGCCACATCGCTTTCTTTGAGGATAGGGTGATAATCTCCAAGGGTGACTACCCAAAGACAACAACGATGTCACCAAGAACACAACTCATTACATTGGCACCTACAACGTCAAAACGTGTACTTAGCACTGAATCTCTTGGGAAAGGATGTATCAATCGTCCCCCACACACACACACACAAACACACCATGTTCTACATTTAGAGGAAAGCCCTATATCCAACAACGGACAATAATTAAAAAGGAAAGGAAACAAATATTTGTTGAGCGTCTCAAACAAAGTGTGAGTTTCCACGCTCTGGTATGAGACAACGGAACTTACGAGATGACCCACCATATCCAGCGTGAACCGATGATACCCGACCCAACCTGATCGTGACACCACCACCACCTTCATTTGAGAGTGGATACAGCTGGAATAAAATATGAGTAAATTATTATTATTATTATTATTATTATTATTATTATTATTATTATTATTGGTGTCTAGTAGAATTCATTGCATTCCGAGTTTCGGCTTGTAATTTGGGCTGGCAACAATGCTATGACTTAGTAGGCACTGGCAGATTTTTCCTTTCATATATATACAAAAGAGGTCTATACAAGACCACTACAGTTAGCTATACAAACAGTACACAGTTGTATTACATGGACTGTGCTTTGCGAAGGATATAGTCGGTGCATGTGAGGACAATTTTTTGTATCTCATACATGCTTGGGTTTCCCAGTATTCTACATATATTCCACATTTTTGTGATCTCAATTTCCAGGTTTTTGTACCTAAACAGTTTTTCAAACTCTTTGACAGATATATTTTTGTCTGATGGAACAGTGATATTTATCAATAGACATCCTTTTCCTTTCTCTCCTTGATGATTATGTCTGAGCGGTTGGCTTTGATGGTTCGATCCTGTGTTCCAGTTACAGGTTCTGGGTGGTGTTCATACCAATTTAGTGTGTTTGGTGCGCTGTGGTGATTACAGACTATCCAGTGGATGTTATTGGCCCACTCTATCAATTCTAAATCTGTATTCATTGAGGGCTAGAACAGAACATCAAGATTTTTTAATACGTGTGCCAAGTAGTTCCTGGTTGTAAGGCTCTGGTCTTTGTTGGCAGCAAGGATGAAGCTCTCTGTTTCGGCTTTTAACCCTAATCTTCGTAGCCACTGATGGGCTTTGGTATTATCTACAACAGGATCTTGCATGCAAAGTGGGTATTGGGCGTGCAGGGATTTCTGTTCCCAGTGGTCTTTCAAGATTGATAGTCATTGTAGCTTGGTAATAGTTTTTACATTTTTTGCAACCTTAGTTACACCTTGTGCAGGGGCTTGTTTGATTATGTCAATCATGTCTAGTTCAGCTCAGAATGCCTTGGATCTCCTCACAACTGAGTGAAGCCTTTTTGCCGTCTCATATTTTTTCACTAGTCAACACCCAGACGTCACTTGCCTGCAGGTGAGCGTATCGACCAATAGTTGTAGTTTTGTATGACAGTTCTAACTGGATCATACCTCTACCGCCTTCTTTTCTGGAGAGGTAGAGTCTATTTATGTCTGCTTTTGGTTGGTACATTCTGTCGTTGGTGAGAAGTTTCCTTGTTTTTGAATCCATTCTACGTGTGTCAGTTATGTTCCAGTTGATGATGTTAAACCTGTATTGTATTGTACCACAGGTATTGCCAAAGTGTTGATGGTTTTGATGTGGTTCTTAGCGTTAAGCTCAGTTTTCAAATCCTTCTATAGTACTCATTTTTAATTCTTTTTTCGTGAATGGATTTCATTACTTTCATTAATTCCGATGTATTTATAGGTACCTTCCTGTTTTGTTCTTGAATGGCTGAGTCCAGGTCTAAGAGAATATTTTTTGTTGTTGCCAGTTTTCTTCGCCTGAAAGTTGCTTTTGCACATTTATCGAAGCTGAAGTTCATTCCTATATCATCACTAAACATCTTAACAGTTTGCAGCCCCCTCCCTTAGCCCAGAGTCACCCTATTTATAAAGTTTAAGATCATCCATAAAGGATAAATGGTTTATTCTCCTGTTACCGGTTTTATGTCCGTATGTGGTGTTGTAGAGTTCACCTGAGAGAGGGATGAGGGCTAAACAGAAATGGAGGGAGGAAAGAGAACTCTTCGGAAGATTTCACAGTTAATGGCTTAATTCCTAGATTCAGGGGTACCTTTATCGTGTTTGTGGAGGAGTTTGTTTTTCCATAGTATCATGCTTTGTTTGAGGAAATCAATTATAGCTGGCACGCTTTTATATATTTCCAAGGCTTTAAGTATCCAATCGTGTAGTACACTATCAAACACCTTTTAATAATCTATCCAAGCTGTACTCAGATTACGACGTTTGCGTTGAGAGTTCTCGAGTATCATCTTATGGATCAGAAGTGGGTCTTTGCACCCATAAGAACTTATCTCGTAGCCTTTTTGTTCTCAAGGAAAGATATTGTTATTTTTAAGGTGGGAATACATTGTATTTGATAGTATTGTCGTGATTTGTTTATAAGTGGTTGTCAGGCAGGTGATGGGTCTGTATTTTTTTAGGGGGGGGGTATTTTGCTTCACAGCTTTTGGATAGGAGGTAAGTGGTACCCATTGCTTAACCACGCTGGTGTTTCATGTGAGGCGTTCATGACGTTGGATAAAGATTTTTGTTAATTAAATGTTATCCATTCCTGGCGATTTCCATTTTGTGCCTTCCACACAGCATCATGGACTTCCTCCACTTTTATATTGCTCAATTCCTGTAAGGTTTTACATTTCATTCTTTTATTTTCTCTCCTAAGCCACTCTGCATTTGGGTTGAACGTTTTACTGTTGCTCCAAATATTTACCTAGAATTTCTCTACATAATCTATTCCAGGTGGTTCTTTAATCTCCATTAGCTGTCTGACCATCTCTGTAGCATTTCTTGGCGTCTGTATTAAACGCCAGGTTTTGGTGGTACAATTTATTTTTCATTTACAGGTGTAGTCTACATGATATGTATTTTGATAATACCAGCGTGCTCTTAAATCTCAAATTCTTGGCTATTCACGTAACTCCGTGGTGTTAATGACTCGACCCTGTAGTACTGAAATTATGCCTAGCCTATGCCACACCCCAATAAATATCCCAAACTCGTGATACCCTCCGTCCTGAGGTTGCTATGTTTGAGACGCTTAACATGTAATATTAATTTCGGTTCGAATGACGCAAGGGCTATCCAGTCGCACCCATAAAAATTGTTTCCTGTACAAAACCCACCTGCTTATCGTCTTGTTACGTTCTCATATCAAATGAAGTCGAAAGAAAATATAATTAAAAAAAAACGCAGAACAGAGATTCCACCTACGCCGCCCCTGTTTTGTAACCCGTTTCATTGGTATCCTATGATTACAGCAAAATGTCTCATTCTTAAAATATACATGGGTGGAGTCAGAAATTGTATCAATACAACCAGTGCTGGGTAGGGCGGTGGCTCCTTTGTTGACAGGAGAATAGCGAATGTTCGTTTTGGTGTGGTTCAAGAGAGAATCCACGTGGAGAGCAACAAAAGGCCCATAAAAAGAGCGCTAAAATGTTAGATTCAGAAATTATGGAAACATTCTCTACGCATATATTTATTTCCCAGTCGAAGAGAATCATTACGCAATTACAAGGAATTAATTAATTCAGTCATTGGGAGTCAAGAGGCAGTAGGAGAAGTTCGGAATCTACAGGTCGTTGGAAAGATAGGGGACTCTGGAAGGCAAGGTTGAGGTGGTTGGAAGTCAAAGGATAGTGATGGGAGCAACGAGAAAAAAAATACAAATTTTATTTTCAGTGTGTCGTTAAATATATGCAATTAAAAAGCGGGGAGTGGTATTTGGAAAAAGTTTTGGAAACAGTGAGTTAGTTGATGTTTATAATAAAGTTTAACCTTTAACATTTATTTTTCACAACTTTCTGGGGGTAATAATAGGTCGTATTAGGGAAGTGTGGGTGCATTTTTGGATATGGAAACAGCTTAGTAATTCCTTTGTCCAGCAGTGGATTTATGACGGCTAATTATATATATATATATATATATATATATATATATATATATATATATATATATATATATAGTCTAGAAAACCTTGCAGCTTAAAACACTAAACACGTTAAAAACTACATTATACAGATTTTTATGACACTTAACTCACTTATTTCCCAATATCTGCCAACGTAATTAATGTAATTTTCTCCTGTGTTCTTTTCCTATTTTACAAATACTTTGTTATTGTGGTACGATGTGCAAATTTTTTCTTGTTTTGATCATCAGTTGTTTACCATGAAACCGTTTTGAGGATTTTAAAAACGAAACAGTTATATTACCATAGCACCAAGCAGCGTTGATCGAACACCACCTCCGTTTCAGCTATGATTTTAATATATAACTCATGTCCTGCATGTAGTTTGTTATTAATATATATATATATATATATATATATATATATATATATATATATATATATATATATATATATATATATATATGACGGCTGATGATATATGTATATAAATATGACGTTGATGATATCTATATCTATATATATATATATATGACGGCTGATGATGTATATATACATATAACAGCTGATGATGTATATATGTATATATATACACACACACACACACACACATATATATATATGACGGTAATGATATCTACATCTATTTATATATATGACGGCTGATGATATTTCAAGATCACTCATTTCAGACTAAATTATCCTCGTCTTACACCTTACTTTCATCAATGTCTTGATTTACTTCTAACTAGATTTGATTTTTATAGACGATTAAGATGAAACCAAATACTATAGCATTCCAATACACACACACACACACACATATATATGTATATATATGTATATATATATATATATATATATATATATATATATATATATATATATATGCGTGTAATTATAACTGGAAACACATGTTCAAGCTCTATCCACAGATGTGAACTGCTTTATAGGCGTCATTCCTGTGAGTCTTATCTCCTAAGAAAATATGATTATCATAGGTGTAGGGTGTAGGAATCGACCAACTCTGGCACAAGGTAACATTTATGTTGCCTCCAGTGGTGACCGAAATCACTCGCGACCTTGAGGGGTACCATGTAAAAATCGAACTCACTTCATAATAGGGGACGGAGGAAGAGCAAATAGTTTTCCTCTGAGGCCATTGATTCTCATACAAAATATTGGGATTTGGAAGTATTCAGCATGGATTATTTTTAATAAAAATCGTGAATGGAAATTTTTAGCCATTTTTGGCCTATTTTTATGTACAAAAATCTGAATCCCATACATTCTATCATGCATTTGTAGCTGGTAAAAATATTGATCAGGTTATGTTCTTTTGGTGGCATCACAACGTTTAATGACATCACACTTCTTCCTTCCTATTTTCTCTGTTTAACATAATTGGAACCTATCAGCAGACCGACCGATCGATCGACCCAGAAGCGTCTAATAGAGATGCATAGAAACATCTGAAAAAGCGGCACACTCTGAAAGTATTCTAATCAAATAAGAATGTCTTCTCGCTGCAGAAAATTTTATATTCATAAACTACTTAACATAAATCGTGTAAATAATAGCCGAGTTTGAATTTGGTAGCTGCAATATCATATTCTGATTGCTTTTATATTTAAATATGTGTGGTTATTTAAAGCGTGGGTTAGTCTGACACAAATCCACATGAATGAGACATCCGTCAGGATCGAACTCACTGCACCATTTAATTGGTCTGGTGAGATGAGCCTGCTTGACTTCAGGTCATGATAGGCGACCATTTTAAAATTTGCATAGATATCCATAAAAGTAAATGCGTTGCCATCAATTACTCAATGCTAAGTTCGTTTATGGTTGGTGACGTCAACTATAAACGCCATACTTCTGACATAAAAGTTCATTCATTTTAAATACACACAATTATGTTTTTTTTTTCGGGAGTGGATTGTGATGGACCACTGAGCTTAAACGCTTTCATTGTCAAGTGGGCCTATTCTCAACCAAGCCAAACATTCGTTACCTAATTGACTGAGACACCTACTCAGAGAACCACAATCATCCACTCCCGCCTGGCGAGCCCTTGCCAAATACGGCCGCTCCAACAGAAGATGAGCAGGTTGACCGGAAAAAAAACGACGTGGGTTGCTAAAACACGGAAGGAGGTCAGAGAAAAAGACCCAGAAAAAACAACCTCTGATTGCTAAACCGTTAAGCTTAGAGTGTGGATAGTGCGCGTGATAGCTGTAAAGTTGGAACGCTATTCATGATGATCATGACGATGAAAAATTAAGCTCAAACAATTACTGGGCTTCTATCATCATCATCATCATCATCATCATCATCATCAGTTTTTAAGGTCCGTCGTTGGACATAGACCTTCCCCAGGATTCGCCATCATGAGCGTCTTGGGGCCAATACTTTCTCAATTTGTCTAGTTCGTCTTCCTAATTTGTATTCCGTTTGGCCCCAGTTGCACATGTAATTTGTGGAAATCCATGTTGTGAGTCGTGATGTCCTCCTTCTTTTGTCTGCCATTCTTGCAACATGACCAGCCCGTTGCCATTTGAGTTACTTAATGGATTCTATGATGTCTATGAATCCTGTTTTCTCTCTGACATATTATGCAGTCTTGTGATCTCTCCATGTGAGGTTGAGCATGCTTATTCCATGTGCCCGTTGCGTACTTCTCAGTTTCAGTCTCTGGTTAGGTTCCATGTTTCAGCTCGATAGGTGACTATCTAAGGGACGCATTGGTTATATACTCTTCTTTTTTTTTTTGGACGAATGGGATATTGTTGTTTTTGAAGGTTGAGCTGGCTCTGCCGAAGGCTTGCAATCTCATAGTGATTCTTAGCTCGATTTCTTCGTTCAGTGATCTGTAAACTAATTCATGTAAGCTACACCCCCTGAAAGAAACGCCAACAGCTATAGTAAACCATTGATAATTTAGAATGGCATTTTTCAAAACTTTCCAAACTACCGCACCCCAAGCACTTCAGAAAGTCGGTTAAAAACGATAGACTAAAAATTGAATTGTGATAATTCAAAAAAACGAATTCAAACATTTATTCTATAACCAAAAATGTAATCGTACAAAAGTATATAAAAGTACTTGATTAATTAGTATAGAAATAAATAGAAGTACGACTTAAGGTGTTGAAGGTATCGATTTGTGTTATTCAACATCCCCCCGTCACCACCCTTGTCTTCAAACGCCCTCTATCACCCCGTGCCTTCTATCGCCCCAATGAGTTCTCTAGTGCCCTAAAGGGGTGGTAGTCACCCACTTTGGGAATCACTGGACTTAGTATAGAACTTAACAAAATATTAAGTTGGTTAAAAAATAATCAATGTTTTCTTATTTTGAACTTAGATACTTATTTTTGGGATAAACTATTATCTAATGTTCATGAAATATACCATTCTAAAACGTGGATTTTGCCATATCTATTCAAGCTGATCGTTTCATTTTCACTATTCATTCCGGTTTGTTTGAGGCTGTTAAATCAAAAATGAAAAGATTTCAAGCAATTTTATTTTATGAGTTTAAAATAGGACATAAATCAGCGGGAACTGCTCGCAATATCAACCAAGTATTTGGTCAGGGGCTGTCAACGAAAGTATAGCTATACATAGGTTCCAAAAATTTTGAAATGCAGACGAGTGTCATGAAGATGTGAACGCCCTTCCGTGATTGACGACATCCAATTGATGACCATCATTGAGGCGGTTCCATACAAAGCAACTCAGGTGGTTGCAGAGGATCTAAACATTGATTTGCACCAAATTGGAAAATCAAAAAAGATTGACTCGTTACGCTAATAACCCTGCCAAAAATTGACCGAAGTAGGCTACAAAACTTTACCTTGCATAGCTTGCTCACTAAACCTCTCTCCGACGGACTACAACTTTTCGAAGCATTTTGACCATTTCCCGCAAAGGAAGGTCTTCAACAACCAAACAATAGCTCAGAACACCTTCGAAGAATTCATTCGTTCGTCTACACCTGAATTCTATGCTTCCGAAAAATAAATAAATGGACTTGTTTGTAGTTGGCAAAAATGTGTCGATTTTGAAGGTTCTTATTTCACTTGATAACTTTCATTTTAAGCTGAGATATACTGCTTTAGATTTGACAATAAAAAACCGCAATTATTTTCGCACCGACCTAAAATATCGTGTAATTCAAGTCTCCTTGTGATCTGTCTATTCCTTATAAGTCACCGGGAGCTGCAGAGATCAAAAATGCCTTCGTGATTGAAATAACTTTTGGTCTAGATCCCTAATCAATTTGTAGGGTGCAAGGTCAAATTCAGTGTGGGATATGAAGATTGATTTAGGCCAATATTCCAAATGGGGAGGGTTTGCCTGCCATGGAAATTCCAACTTCTGACCTTTACCAGAGCTCGAACACTGACCACTATCGCTGGGGAGAAAAATGCAATTACTTCGATACTTACAAAGCTTAGCAACGTATGACACAAAGCCAATTGCTGGCAAATAAGGAATAGGAAGATTGCGTAGCGCTGTAATTACAAGTAGGGACCGTCTACCTGCCTTGAAAAGCAGCATAAAAAATTCTTGTTTTTATTTCGGAAATACACAACTCCTTGGTCACGAAGCAGGCCGGAGCAGACGCTTATTTTCAATTTTATGCACAAATATTTGTGCGCATGTGTGAAATATCGTCCACTCAGATAGTGTATTTGCTAGAACGTCTGCCCCACACGAAGAAAGCCACAGGTTCGTTTGACGGTACAAGCGAAAGGCTTGGAAAACTCTTCAATCGACAAACGTTCCTCAGCTATGGGTAAAATAGCAACGCATATTGGGCTCTCTGCCCCTGGGGAAGGCAATCAGTCTTGGAGAAGGACAACCCTGATTCCAGACCATGAGCTTCCTTGAGGCGGTATGATGCCCAATTAGAAATGGGGCCCTTGCAGCAACGCCCACTGCTTTCCTTTGGACTACATCAGCGAGACTGAGGGAGATTCTGCCACCTGGGCATCCCAGGATTTTCATACGTTTGCCCAGGCATGTGCCCGATAGGCCACGTTCCATTGTCTATAGAGACAGAACAGATGCCATTCATACGAGCTACTATGGGAAAGTTTATGGTGGTTGGGGTGAACAGACCCGTCAGTCTATTGATCTGTCAAGTATCTCAACGTTTCCAGCGTCTCACCAGACATTTTACATTTCTTTCGAAATCTCTCCACTGAAGAAAAAAACAACAACATATAAATGGCCACTTGTTGGTGAGGTGTCCCGGATGTGGGAGGGTGTTGATCATCATCATCATCATCATCATCATCATCATCATCAGTCTTCTAAGGTCCATCGTTGGACATAGTCCTTCCCAAGGATGCGCCGCAACTCTCTATCATGGGCGTCGTGGGGTAGGTATTTTCTAAATTTGTCTCGTTCATCTCTCCGTCTTGTATTCTGTCGGTCTCGGTTTTGCACGTGATCACCGGGGATCCATGGTGTGATTCGTGATATCCACCGGTTGGCTGCTATTCTTGCAACATGGCCTGTCCATTGCCATTTAAGTTTTCTATTAGATTCAATGATGTCTCGGACTCCCGTTTCCTTCCTGATATACTGTGCTATCTTTTGATCTCTCCATATGAGGTTGAGCATGATTCTCTCATGCACGCGTTGCATGATTCTCAGTTTGCGAATCTGTCTTTTGGTTAGGTTCCATGTTTCAACTTCATAAGGATCACTTATGAACTAAACCCAAACAAGCTGAGTGGTGATTCTTTTTTTTTTTGCCTTTATCTACTTCGCTATTATGGTACAATGCATACTTTTTTCTCATCAGTAGTTTTCCATGTAACTGTTTCTTTTTGATTTATGAAAAAAAAATCATCTATTGTAAAATTTACGTATGATATAAACATCTAGCTGAAAAGACCCCCGTCGAACTGAGGGTTTTCAGTTAACGCAATCAATAACGCAAAATTGGAAAGGAATATCCAATGCATAAATGAATCACTGTAGCCCGTGCATGTACTAGAACTAATTCTCTAAAAAAAAAAATATCTTTTACATAAAGCTGTCTTGAAAAAAACATCAGTACAAGATTTGGGCATTGTTTGTCCAAACCGACCATAAAGGCACTTTTCTTTGAAAAAAAAAATAGTTCTAGACAGTGCCTAGACTAGTGATGTAATCATGCATATTTTCAAGGTTGTTGCCCTCAAAACGTCACTAGGAGCACCCAGAGACACATGCAAAGAACAAAAAATACTCAGACACGTAGACGAGTAAACAGAGAAAAAATCTAGCTAGAGAGCTGAAAATTCTAACATTTACTTCTTATTATGTCTACAAAAAA
The DNA here is from genome assembly GCA_963457665.1 of Thysanoteuthis rhombus. Classification (NCBI taxonomy): domain Eukaryota; kingdom Metazoa; phylum Mollusca; class Cephalopoda; order Oegopsida; family Thysanoteuthidae; genus Thysanoteuthis; species Thysanoteuthis major. The sequence continues at coordinate 11,294,411 of OY735209.1, forward strand.
TATTTTTTTCGGAACATCAACCATATACGTAGGTTTTTAGAGGGGAGCACAATTTGCAATGTAGGTTTGTACTAAATCGATCCCTCATTTGGTGTCACGGTTATTTTTTGAAAATCTAGACTTCTTTATTGATCACTAACCAATAAAAGGCGAGAGCAATAACTTATCATTTGATTACCCTCATTTTCAATCGATCAACCCCAAAATGTTCTCAAAAGACATCAGTCGCTTGATGGGTTCGATAGAATGACTTACCAGATCCGTAACTGTTTTTTCAAATGAAGATAATGTAACTGAGACATTGTCATTATCAATTTTTTACTAGTTTATCTCGCATCTAATTAGTATTGCTTTATCATCGCAATACTCAAATTCCTTACATTTTACGACCGTTATTTAACCAGCATTGATGATAATTTCCGTACCTCGCATAAATGAATCACCGTTCCCGCGCGTGTACCAGAACCAATTATTTTTTTTTTAAATATCTAAAATTATCTTTAAAAAAATTATAACATTATCTTGAAAAATTGATCTTTTATCTAAAATTATTTTTCCAAAAATACCAGCACGAGATCTGGACATTGTTGATCCAAAATGACGATAGTGATCAAAAGGAACACTTAAAAAAAAAAATCTAACCCCAAAAGTCGTTGCCTAGATGGTGCCCAGAGGTGTGCTCATTCAAATCCAACAAGGTTGTAGCCGCAAAAATGCGACCAGGAGTGACCGAAGTCACCCACACATACACCCACAGACACAGGGACACACAAAGAGAGAAGAATCTGTTGCTCACTTGGTTAGTTGGTCGGGCGATTTGTAGGGCTACGGTGATTCTATAGAGAATTAGCTTCCAGTGAGATTTGAATGGGCACCCGAGATCAAATGAATAAAAACAATTTCCAGGTCGTTGTAATTGAAAATAAAGAGAGATTTTAAGGTTCCCTGTTGTGTCACCCCTGTATGTTAGGTCTTTATTTTTTTGTTTTGTTTAGCAAATTACCTTCCTTTATATATTAAAATATCTCATAGTGCGCAAATAAACATGAAACAGGTTTGGTTAGAAACCGTAACGTAGGCAACTTTTTTTTGAGTGGGGGTGATCAATTGAAAAAAAAATGAGTGATCAATGAATGAATTAATTCTGTCACCAGTTGTTGGGAAATGATCTCTAAAAAAACCTTTGAATTTTCGAAAAAAAAACAAAACAAAAAACATGTGTGACACAAACAAATGTATCAATTAATCATAAAATTACATTGCAAAGTGAACTCATCCCCTCTAAAAGAAACCTATTTAGGTAGTGAATCTAAATAAAAAAAACTAAAAAGAACAACTTTTTACTAGACATGATACGGAATAAATGTTTAAATCTTCAGCCCCATTGATGTGGCCTGTACACGTAAAATGAGCGTACAAGGTTAATTTTAAACCTGAGGCGGTTGGGTAAGAACTCAACAGTTATTAAAACTCCAGTTCTCCTACCGTAACAAGAACAACAACAAGCCTCGCAAAAAATTAGGAGTGGGGCCCCGGTATTAACAAATCAACGTCCCCCCACCGTGATTTGAACTCACAACCAACTGATTGCCTGGAGGCTGTCTGAGCTAAATTAACAAGTCTTAGATATTACCGAAAATATATGAATCAGATACACAAGTGTTTATTTCGTTTTAATGAATAAACACGTTTTTACAAAAGAATATACATTTTCATCATCTATCATATATACAATAGAAAAGTCAGGATAGAAGTTGGAGTTGAGTTTGACCTTGCGGTGGCCAGTCTCGTTTTCACATTGTTGGCTTATTTTTTGCTTGTAAATGATCAGGGGAGAATTCTCCTCTTGCCTGCTTTGGTTGTTGTATGTAGTGGTTATCAGCTTGCCCACACCAAGTCCACTCTTCTGGTTTGGTGGTCTTTATCAGTAGGTCGGCAGACCATGACAGTCACTGTGACTGCCAAGACGAAGGTTCCTTGTCACAGTAGACTTCTCTTAGGTGGATCACCTTAGGGCAACATTTCCCAACAATTTCACCCAAAGATGAGGCCCGGGAATTAGATTCATACAACCTCTGCCAGATTCATACCTTTCGCAAGGGTATTAGCGCATAGAGATTTCGAAAAACCTCTGCCAGAATTTGAACTCGATTCGCCGATTCCCTTTTTCGTGTCGTTAACAATTGGGCCACTCCGAACCTCCTACTTCAACCTAAAACGAATATAGTGCTGATCAAATTAGAGCTGATCTAACAATAAGAATAAAAGCGTTAATTACAATCATTATCCTTATGATGATACAAACAGCGTAGGCACATGATTGTCAATTTAAATAGAGATAAGAAACGGCATGGTTTTAACGATGATAGTTAATGAGGCTCGTTATAATTAGGGCGATTACGAAAAAAAGAAATCCCAATCCTGTGAATATTTATGTGAACGTCTCCATGTTTGGCTGGCTGGCTTTGTTGACAATTGTTGATCACTGACCGGAATTAATTCTCCAGAAGCAACACCCACAACTTCCGCTTTTATAAATGAATACGAATGTAACAAACATCAGCAGATTTTTCTTGCCTCTTAATTGACCTGCGATTAATTCCATCGCCTGACTTTATAATTGATGCTCTCTTCATTCACTTCCAGAATATCTCCACTCAGACGTGCCATGATTCAAGCCGGTCTAAATATAAATCTACTATAAAATGTCAGCTGACGGTGGTATGATTATTAATTTACCTCTGCCAACAAAGATGGGAGAGAAGTATGCAGTCTTCAAGATTCAACTAGACTCAGTCGAGTCAACCCTTTCACTCTCCATCTCTTTCTCTAACGTGTGAGTTTCTCAGCTTTCTCGACCGCTGACCGAATTGAAAAAAATAAGATCTTTTATCACATTTTTGCATTCAAAAAATATCAAATAGAATCGTTATCAGAGGTGAGCTGGGTGAAAATAAACGCCCCAATAGATTTCTGGTCGTACGAACTTCAAAGGCAACGATGTTGATGTATCTCTGTAGCTAACCCTTTTTACTTTGAAAAGTTTGTTCACCTGACCTTGAAAGATCTTCATCGACGTGGAGGAACAGGATAGATGAACTAAACTACAATCATAATACTGTTAAATGGAGATCAAAGTCATTATAGTCAGCGTTGCCAACTAATATATTTCATACCTAAATTTAGATGTTTTCTGTTCTGTTCAGATATAAGAGATTATTTTTAAATATATTTTAAGTATTGGATAAGTTTAGAATTTTTCCAATGAGATTAAAATATTTCTCCATAGAAATTCAGGATAGCAAAACTATATCACAATCAAAAATGCATAATGCACATAATGGATTTAATATAATTATTATTTTATTAGATTTGAAGAAATGTTATTGGTTACATTTTGATGTAGCAAGTGGTGATTGGAGGCTTAATGTTATATAGTGTATTTTAGGTAAATTTTAATATCAAAATATTTTTGGATCATTTGGGTGAGAAAACATTCCCTCTAACTCGACCACCGGTCGAGTTACTTAAAGTGAGTAGAGGCTTAATAATACATATATTTAGAATTTTAGATATTTTTTTTTATATCTAAATATTTTTGGATCAGTCAAGACAAATAACTTTGGGACGAGAAAACTTTCCCTTTAAAACAATCTTTTAAAAAAAACAATCTTATACTAAACTCTCAGAAGAAACCAAGAATCTCATGGAAAACTGCAAGAATCTCAATCATCAACGAGAGAAAATATCGAGGCAGCTGAACTAAACAAAACCATCTAAAAGGAACGGAGAGAAGATGAAAGAAGATACTCAACAGCATTTATCGAGAGTACCCTCAAAAAGAGTGGGGACGTCAAAACTATTAATAAAAACTCTCAGTAAAGAAAGGATTTAGATAACTAGTGTGTTCAAAGAAAATGGAATCCTCACAAGGGATAAGTACCAAATTGTAGACTAAACCCAAGAATTCTACAAAAGCCTATATTCTTTAAAACAAGAGACATAGAACAATGGACAAGAAATACAAGACTCGAGTAACCAATTCGAAAATTTCCCAGAAATTACTTCGTGGGAGATGAAGCAAGCCATCAATCAAACGAAAAAGGAAAGGAACCCTGGACCAGATAACATCACCATCGACCTATTCAAAACAGCAGGTAAAGTCATCACTAGCCGTTCTTTTCAACTAGTGTTGTAAGGTCCTTCAAGATTGGATCACTACAATCATAATGCTGTTAAATAAAGATTGGGACCGAGACATCTAAACAGCAACAGCCCAATGAGCTAACTCAATTCCATCTACAGACTCTTTACTGAAGTGATTACTAACCGAATCGTTAAACCCCTAGATGGAAACAAACCATGGGAACGGCTTGGCTTTAAAAAAGCATTTGACCATTGACCATCTCTATTGGGTAAATAAACTGTTTAGAGAAAGCAGCAGAATATAAAATGCCACTCGCTGTGTCATTTGTTGACTTCAAGAAGGACTTCGACCAAGAAGAAATCCCCAAAGTCATCAATTCTATCGCAGAACCCGGATATGTTAGGCTTGCAACATATATACCGACACAGCTGTTCCTTTATCAGGATACATAAAGATTCGGCACCCCTTCAGCTCAGAAAAAGGGGTAAAACAAGGCGATGCCAGCTCATACAGCCTGCCTCTGGTGATCTTCTGAAACTGCGACTGGGAAAATAGAGGGAATAGACGGCAAATACCAGTAACTTCAGATTTGCTGACGACATCGTCCCTTTGTTGATAACCTTCATGATCTCCAAATAAGACTAAACAGGTTGAGTGAAGGAAGCAAGAGGGTTGGTCTTCACGCGAACTTCAGTCATGTACAAATTCACATCTACAAAGGAAAACAAATCTCTATGAAATCGTCAAGAGAAGAAGAATCAAGCCAAGAATCGCCCTAGGCTGACAAGCTTTCGGTTGAGCAAGTTCAACAAGTAAGAACAAGAAAATGTTATCAGTCCAAAAAAGAAGGATTTACAATCAATGCATCCTCCCTATTGATCTGAAACATGGAACCTAACCAAAAGATTGACACTCAAACTCAGAACCTTTCTTTGTGCACAAAAGAGGTGCCCAGAGACCTCAGTTTCGAGACCACTTGCAGTCCTGGGGCTAATTTAACCGGGAAATTGTCATAGAATTCAAATAGTATTGTGTACAATCATGTTTCTCTTACAAATAACAAAATAACGAAACGGTGGCTCCTGTGTAAAATATAAAAATTATTTTCCTTTGAGTGTTACAAACAAAAATAGATGTGTGCATACACTTGGTATATTATTATTGTAGATATTCAGAAAAGTTGACGGTCCAGAAATGTTTAAGGAAGCATAAATATTGCCAAGATATCAGTGGCCTAACGGTAGCACTGCAACTAAAATAACTCTCCCTCCTTCTTCTAATAGACATCGGCTCTCACCTTTGAGCAAAGCTCTCAGAATAATCACTGCTCGGATCTGAAAAGGTGGTCCATTTCCCTTTAAGAGGAGGAACAATTCCTACTGTGTGAAAGAGTTAAATATCCTTTTTTAGGATTTTTTTTAATGATGACCTTATACCAGGGTTTCTGACTTTTTTTTCCAACTTACGAGCCCTTTCTATCAGATAATCATTTTCTTGACCCTTTACGCACTATTATGAAAGCGATGTGCGCTAAGGCTATAAATGATTAGTCTTGAGTCGGAATCTAACTTTAACTAAACATAAACAAGTAAAGACTAGAGAAGATGCCAAAAATTGCAACATATTCATAATATGTATATAAAATGTTCTTGGGTGCTTATTACGATTAAAGATTTGAGAAAAACACACAAAAAAAAACAAGATATCACTTTTTAAAAGTAAATTATATTCTTATATATTGTTGTTCAATTTGGCCAAGGAAGCTTCGATGATTAAGAGAATCACAAATCTATAATCATTCTCCAACCACTTCGATTCTCAAAGGTTGCAATATCGCCCCAATGGGGGTGATTTATTGTGCTGATGAGGGCGATAGATTTTCATGTGAGATAGATATTTTTCTTTGAAAAAAACATTAAAAAAACCGACGATAATTCTTAGTTGAAGCCAATACATAAGTGGTAACTACTCCCACTTGATGAATCACAAAATATGCATTTAAAAAATGTCTTAATTATTAATATCCATTTCTGATAATGAGTCATTTCGTTACGCAAGTAGTCACGGGTCGCCCCGGAGCTCCTGTTATCGGCTGTACACAATTCATTATGAAATAACACGATAAGAATCAAGCACAAGGGTCACATGAAATAAATTACGGAAGCAAAATGTCATTCTACTTTCAATTGGGGGGGGGTGCTTTATAAATAACCAAAAGGAGGCGATGGAAGGAAATATATTGAGAAACCTTGCTCTTCGACATATTTGCTTTGCAACCGAGTAATAGTCGAGTTTGTTTTTTTATTTTATTTCAAAATCTGATATGAAGTTTTTTCTAAACTTTTTTCGCTTAGGCATCAAAACCTTGATGAGACATTTTGAAATATTCTAGCTGAAGTATTATTATTATTATTATTATTATTATTATTATTGATTTTACTCCATATCTCTCACTCACAACTCACTGGGTCGATACACTCGAAAATGCTTCTCTTAGGAAGCAAAAACATAATGGAGAGGAGAATCGGGGAAGAAAGGATGACAGAATGGCTGCAGATTGTCTCCTTCTTCTGTGATCGAAATGATTGCGGTGACGTCCATGAAAGACGTACTATCGAGGGATGCAGGTCCAAGTCTCGTCGGAAGCTATTTCTTTATTGCTTTTTTTTTTTTTGCAGCATCAGACTTCTGTAAATTATTGGCTTCTAGTCACGAATGGCAAGAACCCAGGGATTGTTGGTCTAAGAGTGTGTCGACTCAGAACGTTGTGATATAGGACAACAATAATAAGATTAGTTGGAACTACGAAAAGCAACTAAAATCAAGATGGAAGGTACACATGTCCAAAGTTGATAATGGTTGACAAAGTTCCATCTAATAAAAAGTAAATCAAGTTGACTACCACTAATATGACGTGTGTAAGTAAAATCAATGGCAAATATGGCGCCAAGCGATCTGGGAAAATCAAGGATGGGTTTAAGGGTTATATTTGATGTTCTGACAATCGTTAGAGCTCTCGAAGATCAATCGGTGGATAGATAGCCGTACATAGACAGTCTCCCAACGTTAAAAGGGATGCAAGTTCGAGTCTCAGCGAAAGCTTTATCTTTAATTCTTTGTTTTCTTCACTCCCTGTTTAGTAACGGTATTTTTGCACTAGTATGATTGCCCAAAAGGCTGTAAAAGTGCTAAATAAAAAAATTACCTCCCAAAGCTCCCCAAATCCCTAGAATACACCCAAAAGATGCTTAAAATTGTCAAAAAAAAATGGCCGAAATGCTTGCTCTAACTTGGTGATTTTCGCACAACTAAAACAAGAGACGTGCTGGATTGAGCGCTAAAAAACACTACATTAGCAACTTTGTTAATTACCGGTCTAAGTAGCTGGTTGCGACAAAAAAGCAGTCAAAATACTAGTCAAATATAAATAATGGCTGATAATGATTCATTTAATGGAAATGAATTTCGATAATATTACTATTAGTAATATAATACTGAGCTATTGTTGTTGAGTATTTTTTTACGTTAGTCTGACCTGCTCCGCTTCACGCACACAGTAAAATACGATGTAGAGAAAATTGTTTGGATTCGTTTAATTGTGCTTTATGATACTTCCGTGCTCAGTCTTATCCGAGAGTGATATTTTACATGTGACACCATACGTCATTAGAAAACTAAACTGGGTTGGCAAATGTTTATTCTCGGGTGCCCACTTTGAGAAATGAGAAAGGGCCTGGCCGGAAATGGAGCCATAAATAAACAATTTCTCTCTCTATTTTCGTCTACCTCTTTATTATAAGTGACCGGTGTCTCGGACATCATCGTGCCCACCCTCCTGTCCACTCTTATCTGGCCTGTTCATTCAGTGCACGTTGGTTATTTCATGGCATCAGAAAAGGTGTAACCCTCCTTATTAGAGATGGTAAGTAGGCACTATGACTGTCTTGATAATACGAAAATGAATCTTGTATATTTGAGCGAGTAAATATCAGCTTTTATCTCTCCATCTATCTACATTTACGTAAGTGGGTGTATGTGTGTGTGTGGGGAGGAGAGGTTGACAGAGATAAAGTACACAATTAGTGCATCTATCTGCGTGTCCATGTAATTCAGTTTTATAAATAAAAACATACTTGGGTCAAAAGGCAAGAATAGAAACATCTACTTTTGGTGCTGCCAACGTCTCCACATCTTAATTACCGAAATGACGTTGCCAGAACCAAAAAAAAGGTAGGGCTCACTTTTTACTCTTAACCCATTAGCTGCGAATGAAGGGAATTTCTGTCGTTGTAGTTCTATGGCTGACTGAATCAAATTCCCGTTTTATTGTGATCGATGTCAACTCGGTTCTATCTGTGAGTCAAGGTGTTTATCATGCACTGGATCACCTTGCAATGAAAAAAGGCTTTTATCTAGCAATTGATTTTCAGAGTTGAGTGGACATCTGCTCACAGAACCCATTTGGTAAGTGAAGCGGCATTATTTGCAGTTTCTTCCCAAGAAGTTGCTCTATAGATTGTCGGATTGAGCTGAAAGTTAGACCAAAGCGCAACTTTTGTACACATCAAACTATAGAAAAAAAGGCCCATACCCTGGCTGCAGCTCCAGTCGTTCCTACTAAGGATATTGATCCCCCACTATCCAAAGTGCAGGAACTCCAAACAGTTTAAACCGGCTCCAAGTACGCTAAAATTATCGACCTCTAGACCAGCACTCTTATCTCCTTGCGGCAATAGCCGTGAGGATCAAAGAGTTATCTTTAGTCTTCCTTCTACACGTGCTCGTGCGTGGCATCCCCACATTAAACCGACCTTGTGTCACACTCTGTTCTCGTGGGGGCTCGGACAAATAGGGTGACAATTTTGCACCAATCGGACGCAGATAGGGTGCCATGGCCGATTAGGGCTTCGCCTCATGAGGCATGGTACTGCTCTGTATTATCAAATCCAAAGGGCTCAGGATTCGTTCTAAGACCTCAAGACCAGCGCTCTTTGCGGCAATAATTGCGAGGATTGAAGACATTTTTTTCTGGTTATAGCCTACTCACACGTTCTCATAAATGATATTCCAACATTAAACTGACCTTGTGTCACACTTAGTTCTCGCGGAGGATTGGACTAGTAGGCTAATTGTGTTGTGAATAAAATCTGATTTCCATTGAAGGTTATGGCTTGCTTACTGATTACGTGAGCTACGATACTATCACAACAAGGCAGAACAGAAGTTGTGGGTGCCTAGTCCCTATTACTCTACACCACCCTCCGCAGTTGATGGGTTAATTTGGCTTTTTCTATCCGATTTATAAGTGACGATCATCGTTAGTCAGCCTTTCCGTTGTATGTTGTCTATCCGACTTCTGAGTCTAATTCGTAAGAGAAAAAATCGACATTAAATCGAGTGAAAAGTCCTTGTCCGAGAAAAAAGTAATGAGATTCTTTTGAATAATGGTCTCGATGATTTCAGCATATGACTCTAAGCTAAAGACCGAGCGGTGAACAGCACAGAGAACAGGATCGGTGGAACGAGCTCAAATTCCGGTTGAGACAGTTCATATTCACTTCGCACGAATGCCTTTCTCTTCCCGCCCCCATCTCATTCTCCCGACCAACACTTCATTGTATAGCGTGGCAGAGTGAGACCCATCGCCCTTCCCATATCTTGACACTTACTTAAGGAAGGCCAATGTCTAAAAAACGGATCTTGAATGCTGATAAAAAAAAAATGACTCCAAACAATGTAAGATCTATTACCGGCAAGAGTAACTGTGAAAATACTCGCGAAAGATTAACCCAGTAATTTTCCCATTCAACAAGAATCAGGTTGTACCACGAGAAGTGTCAAATTCACGGTGATACAGGATTTTATGCGATCAAGATAATTCAAGTGGGTGTGTATTGTATTATTATTATTATTACGTCTGCAAACGAAGTTAAAAAGGTATACGTATTCGGTCATTTCCGTCTTTCTGTCTGACTGTTTGTCTGTCTCTCTGCCTGTGTGTCCAAACGATATCTCTAAAATTAATCAATGGATTCCAATGAAATATCGTTTAAGGATGGGCGATAGGATGAGGAAGAATACAATTTAAAATTGAATTTGGGGGCGGATCTTGAACTTTTTTTTTTCATTGAGAAATATTTTCCATTGTTGTTCATTCACTTATGTATACGCTCATGACTATCGAGTTCAAAAAGTTCTCAATCAATATAAATGAATTATTTGTAGATGGGTGAACAATTGACTATGGGAGAAGCGGTTACATTTTGAGGCAGATCCATGCACAATTACTTCCCTTTCTCTCTGATTGCTTTATAGTTTGGTATTGTAAATCTGTCGTTTCTACCGTTTTATTAGGTTGAACCCCATCAGATGAATTATATGGATTGTACAACCGAAGAGGTTACGGCCAAATAACGTTCAACCCATCGATTCTCGTACGAGCGTCAAAATTAAGTAGATAGTTGACTGCTTATGAATACCAGATATCGTGAGTGAGAATAGCGAAGTGAGTGACACAACTTCGGGTGCTTGTCGCCTCCAAGTCAGTTTCACATGTTGCAGGTCGAGACAAGAGAAACGTGATATAAGATACCCGGGCAGGCACGGCTGATACTATAGCCAGCATACCATCCCTTCCATTTTTTCTGGCCTTTTCTTCGGGATCAAAGTGTAGTATCTGTTCCACGGCATAGACTGACGCGCAGGTACTGACACTTGCCCGTCGAACGGGCCAGAGATTGGGTGGTGGGTAGTGTCAAGACTGAGTGCGCTGGTGCAGTGCGTCAGCCAATGAGGTTTTACTGAGGCTGCGCACTGCTACGCACATTGGAGGTCTTTGGACTCGTCCTTGGGCTCTCCTATTATTACTCGGCCCAGCTGCAGGGGATCTATTGCCCCGGGGCAGCACTGCTCCATTGCAGTTAGAGGAGTAGGTCCTAAAGTGGACGCTTTCGTGGCGGAGGTTGTTTTACCTTCTACGGTCGCTTGGCAATCGAAGTTGCGTCGGCTGGGGCCATTTTTGGACGGATGGTTCCTATTCTTCCCACATTAAGCCTCAACCTTGTGTCACATTTTACTGTAGTAAGACAGCGAATAAACACCCCATAGTAAGCATAAGCGTACTAGCTAGCCAGCACCACCACAGAGAGCTGTATAATAGATCAGTCTAATCGTTGTGGTAACAAGAAAAACAACAAAAAAACAAGTTCTATAGTTTGAACAACCCGAAAGAACAACAAAGCACACAAAAAACGCATACATCTGCCAACACCATTGCCCGGGGGGTGGGGAGTAATTGCTTATGGATCTATCCCCCCCAGAATTTAATCAGTTCTTTCGTAGCCGTAGTAAATATAGCAAGGGCGTCTCATTATGAGGCAGTGGTTGATTAGTAAACGACTTTCTCAAACCTTTACTATAGCTGTAGGTTAGATTCGTTTATTTAACTTGACTTTGCGCAAAACAAAGTCAAGTTAGATAATGATAATTACTACCTTTTCACAAAATTCAGTTGAAATTTATCGAGAACTTTTGGTAACAACTTATGGACAATCATGAAATTTCGACAACATTAGGTGGCGAGGACATATAACTACGACGTAGGGAAAGTAACACTGCATGGAGCTATCCAAAAATTAAATCACTTCTTTGGTAGCTTACTATCCAACCTATCACGAAATTTCATTGAAATCCATCGGAACTTTTGGCGGGGGCAGCTGAGAGCATATACATAAATGTATATTAAAAAAAGAAGGAAAAACGGAAAAAAATAGAGAATTCCTGGATCCAACCCCAAATTTAACCAACTCTTCCTTATCCCGTTGCCCAACCTTCCACCAAAGTCATACATCAAGTATTTTCGGAGATATCGTATGGATAGACAGGTTGGAAGTCACAACTGAATACGTCTACCTCTCTAACTTTGACGAAGGTAAATAAGGTGAGCTCGGTAAATATAACAAGGGCGTCTCAGTGTGCAACACAGGTTGATTAGTAAACAACGTTGTCAAACCTTTACTACAGTTGTAGGTTAGATTCTTTCCGGGGCACCTACACACATGACTTTGTGCTAAACTAAGTTAAGTTAAATAAAGATAATTATAAGTCGCGCACGTCGTTGTAAACCGACTGTTCAGTATGCAACCACTTGTTCGGTGCAGTTTCCTGATAAAGCCATCCCCCTACTTTTAGAAAAGCGAAGAGCTGGGAAAAAAAGCGTTCAGTTCTTATTTTGCAACAATCCGTTATAGGGGCAGCACGCCCCTATCTATCTACAACACCTCCCACCATCCTAACCTCCGATGACCCAGTCTAACATACCATTCTCAATATTTTTTTTAGGTCTGGGAACACAAAAAAAAATTCCTATATAAATTAAGAGGTAATTAATTGCTTTCTCGATCTACATCATTTCGGCTTATGAATTTTTTTTCCGAACAGGAATGCTCTACTTTCGGATAGCAGGGAAACCTGTATGATTATCCCCGTCAAGATAAATTTGGGAAGTGAATTATCACGTCAAGCCGTTTTGTTACTTATACATCGTTTCATCTAAAAAGCAGCCATGCATTCAGGGCTCTAATATTATTTTTCATCTAGCCATAGGCAAAGGGCTGTACTTGAGTCTGTCTGAACAGTACAGCTTCACAAGATCGGATGACCTTAACCCCCCCCCCCAAAAAAAAAATATGTCTTAAAAATATATATACATATATTTATTTTCAATGTTTTTCAGTGTTTTTATTTGTTACCTAGCGGTATGGCTCCATGAAGGACTTTACGTTCGATCAAACATTTTAACTTGACGAGTATTTCATTCTTACTCTGATTTGTCTGAACCTAATAGCTAAATACAAAGAAAGAGCCCTTAAGAAATGTTATGCAGTGGGTCTCATCGGTGTCCAAACTATGTCCTGGATACGTAGACATGATATCGCCTACCTTGCATTGTTTGTTTTGACAGCACCTTCCGTCAATCTTAAATCTTGAAACACAACAAGCCGTTAAAAGCACAACTTAACTTTCAAATTACCACTTCTATTTCTAGATAGCTTTTTTCTATTTCTAGACTTCGGTTTGTGACATGAAGCCGTTTGCTACTTGTTTTCGTGGGCAACTCCATGCAATTACCGACGTCCAATATTCTTATGATATTTCCAGAAACCATATCATTAATTTCGTTTTAGCCATTTTCCCAAAGTAGAAATCAGAGACAGGGGGGGGCGTAGCTAAGAGGAATCACGGAAGCTATTTGAAAACGCTCTCTGGGTCCTCGATGGAGGGGAGCATCAAAAAGCTTTATGAATGATAGTTCTCCTACTGAATTTCTATTGACAAATCTTATAAAATTTTAGAGAGGATACCCTCAGGGAGCCAAGTCGTAATCTCATATTTCCAGTACTCTCCTAAGTATTCGTGCGGTCCTTAGTAGTGCTGTGGTTTGTATAGTGTAAATCCTTCCCTTTATCCCAGTCATTATAATCATTATGATTGATCAATTTATCTATAATAACAATTTATCATAATCATTATAATTATAATTATTATAATCATTATAATTGAGTTATCATTATTACTAATTATCATAATGTATTAACTGATATCATTATCAATTATTTATCAATTGATATCATTATCAATTATTGTCAATAATTATTATTATTATTATTATTATTATTATTATTATTCCTACTACTACTTCTAATACTACTACTACTACAACAAATCGAAGATAAATCTAGCAAGTGTCAGATATCGAAGTTACTAATTGTCAACGAAGCTAGATTGTTAAACCCTGTTTCATGGCAAGAGGTCCAAAATGTCCATCTACATGCTGACAGGTATCAACTAAACCAAGTTTAGTTGGCCACAAGCCGACAGGTGTGGTATACCAGTGAGCACTGGATTCACGGCAGTAGTAATGGTTTATTTCTCTACGGCAAGGCTAGATTCTCTTATAAGTATTCTTCCGGGGAGGCTAAAAAAGTACATATCGACTTTTCCTAGATGGATAATACAAAAACGTCAGTGGTCAACTCAAGTCATTCTCCAGTTGTTCTTTCAATAATTTTCATGGTTACCCCTTTCATGATTATCCTAAAACTGTATTCCATGCTAAAGGAGAAAAAGAAGAAATCAGCGGGTTTATTCCTTGAACCAGTGGTTCCCAACCCTGTGCCTGCGGGCGTCATGCCACCTACCGACCCTTCTACGCGTGCTTGCCACAGTTGGATACCATTTTTTTAAATATTATTATTTCTTTTAAAACTACTATTGATGTTTTTAACGTTTTAATGTTACAATTACATATTTTAACTCTTTGAGTATACGACTTTTCCCATCCGGTTTCTTCTGTACACTCAACTCCTCTTTTTTTAAAGGCTATGGCAAGATTATCAGATTTGAACCTGACCGTAGAGCCAAATGATTAAGCATTTACAAGGACTTCGCTGACATACTTACCGGGAATTGATACCTTACAAAAAAGGAAAAAAATGTCATTCGTAAGAGAAAAGACTGGACAGAAATACGAAAAAAAAATTGTTTTTAAACACATCATAGAATCGGGAATATTTTTTCAAGTAGATGGCTTAAATGTAGTAACGATTTGAACAAAACTATTGCTGCATTGGGAATTTTCCGAACTTATTACGCGTGAAAACACGTACATTGAAAAAATACAAAAAAAATCAACTATTGTTTGGATTTGACCAAAATTTTCAGTGCTTATCTGATTAATGGCGAATTTTGAAGAGAAAAAATGTTTCCATTCCAAATTTCGTAAAATATATTCTTATCTGATTATAACCAGTCCCTTTATTTATTTGGTGATTTATTTTACTTATAATTTCTGTCCATTCATAATTTTTACACGAGTGAAAGACAAATCCATGGAAATATAAATTCCATTTAACAGTTTGAAAAAAAGAGCGTAGAAAGGCTATGTTCAAACGCCTCACTTTGGACATTAAAAAGCTCCCCAAGTATAGTAAAATTTTGCTCTTCTTGGCAACATTTTTGATAACTTACATATTAAGGCTCTTTTCGGTAAAAAGAAAAATCTTTAAAATTGGATTTTTTTGTGGAGATTTTTCTAATTAAGAATCTCTTCTTTTTTTTTTTTTTTCGATTATTTACCCCCAACGGATTATTTCAGCTATACCCTGCCAACTTTCTGCAAAAAATACATATTTTATCATCTCAGACTGCTACAATGTAAGGAATTTAGGTCGTGAGACGCTAGGAAATTCAAAATTCTCTGGGATTTCGCCCCTGAACCATAAGCCCCCAGCTGCATCTGGATTGAATACCTCTAACCCCTCACCCAATCCCCAACATTTCCTCCTTGTCACGGCCCTGTTAATGCATTATTTTTTAATTTTGTTCTGCTTATTTATCTTATTTTCCGTTTATTTGAATTAATTTTATTTTGTGTAATATGCACATTATTTTACATCGGACTATACACACACACACACACACACACACACACACACACACACATACTTATATATATATATATATATATACATATATATCATAAGATTATATGTTTTTATAATGTTGGTGTTCAAGGCTTTGCTCGGGAAAAAAACATCAAATACAAGCTAGGAAACTGAATGATTTCATATATATATATATATATATATATATATATATATGGTACTTATCATAAGTATTTGAACCAACAGCCATTTTACTTCTAATTGCTTTGGTTTGAGATATATGTATACATATGTATATATATATATATATATATATATATATATATGTATATATATATATATATATATATATATGTATATATATATATATATATATATATGTATATATATATATATACATATATATGTATACATATATATATATGTATATGTATATATATATATATATGTATATATATATATATATGTATATATATATATATATGTATATATATATATATATATGTATACATATATATATATATGTATACATATATATATATGTATATATATATATATATATATGTGTATTAATGATATACAATATATGTAATATATATAATACGTATATATCATTTATGATATATAATGTATAAAAGATAATATGTATGATATATACATATACATGTATATAATTATATACTTCATATATATAATATGTATTTGTATTTATATATGTATATGAATGATATTACATATATAAGTATTTTATATAATATCAATATTATAACATGTAAAACACATAATATAGGTATAATAAATATATACATAAATATATTCGTGATTTATTTATATATATATATATATATATATATATATATATAGTAGAATGTGAATTCGCTACACAAACTAGCTCATGTTTCTGCCCTCTTCGGGCCTCATCAGGCGAATCTCTAAAACAACTTAACTTCAAGAGCAAAAAGTCGTATGTATCGAGCACTCTATGAAATAAATCCATTACATTTCAGAAGTTGCTTTATATTATTGATATATTATTATATTATGTTATACTGCTAGCCTGATCCGTACCACATATACTGTATGTATATATATATATATATATATATATATATATATATATATATATATATATATATATATATATATATATATTGGGTATGCGTATGCGTGTGTAAGATATGCAATCCCCAGGAGTTATAAGAGATTAACATGAAAATGCTTTGAGAAAATAATACAAATTCGTGAAATGTTTTAAATTTTCTATGACAATGTATAACGGATGTAAAAATTACACATCTGTTACATGGAGCCAGAAATAGAAAATAAAGGAGAATTAGAAATATTTCATGAATGTGTTGTTATAATGACCCCGAAATTTCTTAAATTCTTTCTTTAAGTTTCTCTCTTATGTCTGTTAGACACTGTCAACCAAAACTATCACCAGGACTGTAAAAATAAGTTTCTTCAGTGTTTAATCTGGTCTGGCTGGTTACGTATGAATCGCACGTACAGACCCCACCAATGGAGCTAGAAGGTTGAAAATTTAAGCATTTACACTTTATCATGCTTACAAAATTGTTTCGTTTTATTTTCTTAAATACCTCCCAAGCAGGTTTTAAGTGGTGGGTTCAATTTGAAATGTAATTTTATGCTAAATCGGTCGCTAGTTGTTGCGGGTGAGTGCTTCGGAGTCGCACAGTGGTTAGCAAGCTAGTCTTTCTGACTAATACTATTATAACAAATTTGATCTACACCAGTGATGACGAACCTTTTTTAGTGCGATGTGTCGAAATCTTTTTTTTTTTTTCAATGATCCTGTTATAGGAGTGTACGTACTTGAATTTTTAGTTTTAAGCAAATGCTCATAGATAAGCGACCCATTTCATATTCATAAAACCAAGTGTTTCATAAGCAAATATATCTGGAAATGTCAAAATATACTTATAAAACTGGGATAAATATTTGAAATTAAAAAGTTCATCGCCTGTCACCTTTTCAAAGCCTTTCAAGTCCGTGGCGTGTCAGTGCTGAAATGCGTCTCATACGTTTGCGATCTCTGGTCTATACTGTGTGCCCCATAATCGTATCCTTGTGCCAGACTGGTGAAGCTCAATAAATACGGGAACCTTGCCGGGTTGCAGTGATTACCAAACTAGTTTCCCTGACCATCACTGAGTTCGATCCTTACTGCGCACCCTCGCTTGTTTCTTGGTATCAAACTAAGCTAAGCTTGTCAAATACGGGTGTCTCCCAGTGGAATTGAGGTTAGCAGTGTAGCCGTGCGGATTAAAGATTTTCTATGGGTGCTGCATACTCATGGCCTTGTGCCAAAACTAAACAAAGCTTAGTAAATAACTATAGAACTGCCTAGCTATGAAGTAATTGTTTGCAAGCTAGTCTCACAGACCACTGCTACCGTAATGAGCTCGATTCCCACTGAGTGCCCCACATCTCTAACCATGTGCCGTATTAAGCTAGGTTCGATGACTATTGGTATTTGATATAAGGAGCAGTTCCAGATTAGCAGGATTTTCCGACATTGGCCAGATCAATATATTTCTATCGTCATCATTTTTAATTTAAATAACCTTTTTTCAATTCTATTTTGTCTCATCCCCATTTAGCAAGACTAGGTGTACTTGTAAAATCCGATGAAAGATAAAATAGCGGTTTTTAGGATACAGAGACACAGACAGGAGAAGAAACAGAAAACGACATTTATAAGTCAGAAAAATCGATTAATCTACGGAGAATCGAGTCGCTAAAGGATTTCACGGCTTAATCTCTTTGTACCGTAAGTTATATTTGACAGCTTGGTTTTATCTCAGAAGTCCCTGGTAGCACCCATCATGTTATACATACTCCTATGAAAGCAAGGTACGTGATCAGGTCGAGTGAATTCAAGTATGTGAGTGCTCCAGCGTTTTTGACGATGTGTGCATATAAAAGAGGACATTCCGTCAACTCTGTCAATCGGTTGAATATGTTGGATATGACATTCGGTTACATGGATTCGAGGATGAAGAGTAGTCGTTGGTCAGTCAGAGAGAACAATGCCAGACTGGTGTCAGCAAACATACGAGGTCTTTGCGATCGAAAGGGGTCAGATGGTTTGACTGAAGAAACGTTATCTCTCGTTCAACATCGCATTCTCCCTCTCTCTCAAAAATTCTCAAAGAAGCGAGAATAAAGCAATCAGAGACTAAAGCTTGCCGAATTGTACATCGTCAGTCGTACCCCTAAGAGAACGATCACAGGCCCACGGAGAAGTACGAAGTAGATGAAGCAGTCTATCATATCGCTAACCCAAGAAGTACAAAGAGGTATTATTATTATTTCTATTATTATTCGGACTATCCTCATCTTGGTCGTTTTTCATACAACGTTTCGGCCATTGTACTCTACAGCCTTCATCAGGTATCATCTGGTAGGTAACGAACCGAATCCTTTATTTAACCGACGGGGGTATATAGATTGCACTCCCCTCTTAGCAGTAGTAGTATTTTTCGGATTATAATTATTATCATTATTATTATTATTATTATTATTATTGTCTCACACTGGGATTGAACCTAGAACCATCTGATTCTCTAACCACTACGCTATGTGTGCATGTGGTTTTAGTTTAATCGATGATGATATTTGAATTAAAAAAATTATATTGCTTTTTTCTGATCACCGTGGCCAAGTGGGAGATTGTTCGCCCCCAGTTCAGTTGGTCGTGAGTTCGTTCCGTGGTCGCTCTATACAAATGATTTTTTTTAAAAATGGTACTCAATTCCTCTCCGTTAAGCGCTTGGCACAAAGAGTAGGATTAAGGAAGCCTGGAGAGAGATGGACTCCTTCGGGGTATCTTCCCGAAGGCTTGATGGGTGCCACTACGACACTGTACAGGGAACCGAAAATTCTGTACTGAGTTACGGGACTATGGTCTATATTGGTGTTTTGCAAACTTATAAATTATTACGTTAACCTTTACAACAATTTTCGTTTGCCAAGGTAATCCTGTTTTCCAGGTGTGTCCATTGTGTCTATTTATGTAGCAACCTTTAATCAATGCATATTTTTAGTCGACTTTTCTTGTTTACGTAAAAGAGAATGCATACCTGGATGAAGGTAGACATTGTTCGGGCTTCTTCGGTCATGTTGGTTGTTAGAATTTTTTTTCTACTTTGCTCGATTCGAGAGTTGAGATGTTTGGCTGCTGTTATCTACCGTTCGATTAGTCTTCGCTTAACTTGTACAAAAGCAAGTAAAGTTTACTTGAAAATTTTAATTAAAAAAATTCCTTTTTCATCGTTTTTAACCAAACATTAGTTAGGTTATGTACACATTATATCATGTTAAGTGAAAGGAATTGGTAATATTTGTATAAAATGCATTTTATAGTGTGTTTTTTTTTGTTTTTTGTTTTATTTTTTTGTCAAGAGAAATCAGAAAATTCACCATCCTTTTACGCCTACGTAGCTTTTTACGACCTCAGAAAAAAGAACATCGTATTTTAAAGTATTCTCTTAACAACAAAAGAATTTTTAAATTAGCTGTTTATATAATCCGTGTTATCACAGGCAAAATCTATTAAACAAATACATCAAAACCATCCTTCGTCCTAATCCTACGGTTCTTGACGTTTTTCAAGGCTCGCACCCATTCACGATTCTATCAAAAAACTGATAACATTTTCGGTACAAATATAATGAAGGACAAAGTATTTGTAAGGAAATTTCCATTCGAAATTTCGGGAAAAAAAACAACATTTCAATGTGGGCATTTTATGACTTGAGTAATTATTTAAGGCTCATTTTCACGTAATGTTTATCTTGTAAATATGATGATCCCGTTGTCGGCCATGACGTCACTAGTGGGTCATCGTGAAGGGATGTTAGTCATATAGACTTATCTTCTTTTTTTACCCAGGTGATAACTTCGATTGATTTTGAGCCATATTTGAAAATACATCGAAAAAAGAAATTGAATGTGATTTTAAACTCCTATTGCGCGCTATTTGGAAAAAAGTGATTTTTCTTTGTTCCAGTTGACCTTTAAGGATAGAAAGGGGAGATATAAGGAAAAAAGTTTAAATACCAAATTGTTGAAATTTATCAGATGTCAAAATTGAAAGACTGTATCAAGATATCACTAATAAAACCATTCCATGTAGTGACTGCTGTTATTTTCTCTTTCAATTGACTTTGAAATACGTGGTAATGAAACGAAAGAAAAGTTTGTTTGCCCCCCTTCTTATATCAACAAGAACTACGTTTTGTACCACTAAGGTGCGTGCATCCCAGGTTGAGGACCCTTTCTAAAATCTCTCTCTCTCTCTCTCTCTATATATATATATATATATATATATATATATATATATAATTTTATCGGCTGAGAAAATGAAACAAGAACACTGTAATTTAGCTGTATTCGAATCAAGTATACTTAGGCATGGTTTTAGTTTTTCTCGTCGTTACCCACTGGCTTTACCATTATTTGCCACCCCCTTCCATCGCTTCAGTCACTTTTGTGTTAATAAACTAAATATTTCTCGTGGCAGGAAAAACACTTGGTGATTAAACACTTAACTTTGGCCCTACAATTTGTTTGAGCAAGTGAGTAAGGCGATGTCGATGAAAGCACAGGTTCAAGAGGTGAGGGAAGCGAGTTCAAGTCTTAGCGGAAGCAACTCCTTTATTTCTGATATCAAACTCTTTGCTGTAATGTGATAGAAAAGCAACGATAAAATAATAATAGTGAAAATGCTACATCCAAAAAGCAAAAATAATAAGGATTAAAGAGTAGAACTACCAATAAAACTAGTAACTAATCCCCATTGAAAGTCCAGGTATAATGATCCCTCGTTTACACAATGGAAGTCATCAAGAATTTTTCATTGTTACGTAGTTGCGCTTTAGTACTTAGTAAATGCTTTTTTTTTTCTTTTTTTCTTTTTTTGATGATCTATCATTTGGCTGAAGCATATCCCCCCCCCCGCAAAAAATCTCCATCCGTTCCTGAGTTATTAAGCACTAAAGACGGGATGGGTTGGGTCAAAACTATTTGGGATCGTTTAGCGAAAACATTCGGAAAATCTTTATCTGTTCCTGAGATACGATAAAAATCCTTGGTAATCCTTGCTTATACGTATGTTGAATAACTTTGTCAGTATGCTGTCTTTAGCTACTGTAGTTTGTATTAATACAAGCAAGGATTGCCAAAAAATAACTCGTAACTAATCCCCATTGAAAGTCTGAATATAATGATCCCTCGTTTACGCAGTGGAAGTCATCAAGAATTTTTCATTATTACATTGTTGAGTTTTAGTAATTAATAAACACTCTTTTTTTCTGATCTTCTATCATTTGGCGGAAGTATAATCCAAAAAATCCTCTTCCGTTCCTGAGTTATTGAGCACGAAAGATGGGATGGGCTGAGTCAAAACTATTTGGGATCGTTTAGCGAAAACATTCGGAAAATCTTTATCTGTTCCTGAGGTACGAAAAAAATCCTTGGTAATCCTTGTTTATACGTATGTTGAATAACATTGTCAGTATGCTGTCTTTAGCAACTGTATTTTTATTTGTATGAGCAAGGTTTGCCAAGAATAACTTGCTTCAGAAAAAAAAAACGCCATGATTTCCTTACTACTAAAAACTGCTGCAATTGCCACGTACTTAATAAATCTAAATAATGGTTTATCGATTGCTGAGCACCGTGTCCCCGAACAACTAGAGGCACGACGAAGCCTCCGTTCAGACCGGGTCGTTCTTTCAAATCTAAATGAATCTTCAAAATACATTCTATAAAAATGGCGAAAACCACATGCTTTTATCCAAAACTGGGAGTTAATGCTGTTGTGTTAACGTGAGAAGAACAGATAATACACTTTGATCCGTATTTACTTGCTTCCTCACAAGAGCAAAATGTGACACGTGGTCGTTTTTAATGTGAGGTTACCAGTTACGGGAAAGCGGCAAAAAATTGTTTCAGTTCCCGCAACCAGTGTTGCAAAGGCGTCAGGGAAAGCCCGAATCATCCCTTTTAGTGCGATGGGACAGTGTTGCCCCGGGGCACACTGCTCCCTTGAGACTGGGCCGTGTAATTTTTTCAGGCCATAGGACGAATCCTAGGCTTTTTGCGCTTGGCAATACCGAGCCACTTTAACCCATCATCAGTCACGGTATTGCATCGGAGCAAAATATCCAAAGTGTGTACTGCAAACAGAAACTGCACTTTGATCTTGAACTAAAAGTTGCAAAAAGTGCAATCCGTTGCTATGATTGTGCCTACCTACCTACCTACCTACCTACCTAAGGCACTAGTACCGTATTTCCTTTGAAATTTACGCCTCACACGCTTATATTTCGAAACATCTTGCAAAAATCCCTTTCGGGATCACCATCAACGGCTTAATCGTGTTCTCCTTAATCTCATCCACAACCTGAAATCTCCCTTTCTACGATTATTCTAGTTTCGGGAAAAGTGAAGAGAACCAAATTTGGACTGTGTTGGTTCTGACAGACTTGGATGATGCTATACCAAAGAAACAATGCACGAAACACGAAGAATGGACAATGTGAATGCTATGGTCACACAGAACATAAGCCCGAAGGCTTCTTACTGCCGACTGGGTAACCCCACGGGAAAGTTCCTGTTCAAACATGTGCACTAAGGTCTCTTCTGATTAGTTGCCGAGTGATATTGAATGCACGGCCCCGGTTCCCGGAATATTCAAAATGGTCAGTTTTTCTTCCAGGCATACCTTGTTTTGAAGCGAGTAATGCTCGACTTTCATTTTACATTCTTTCTTCTTATCTTTTTACGCTCCAACACGTTTTGCAATAAAAAGAAACTCTTGAGAGAAGTATGAATAATATTAAAGTGTTAAGTAAAATTGTTGACGCGCTGTTCTGAGTCCTTACAGCAAATTTCTGTTCACAACTTCCTTAAGTGTTTGTTTATTGCGATAAAATATTAGTCGCTGCTGTTTCCGTGTTTTAAATCTCTCATTTTTAATAGCCACTTATGTCCCCTTCAGTTTGTCATCTTTGAGCGCGCAGAAGGTTACGGAGACGCACGAGAATCCGATTCGTTATTTCCGCCATTAAAAGTTAGGCGAGAGCCAAGTTTTTTACGATTGAATACTGACCATATCTCTGAATTTTTGAGATGAGGTATTATTATTATTTCTATTGATATTCTGACCATCCTCATCTTGGTTGTTTTTCATACAACGTTTCGGCCGTTGGACTCTACGGCCTTCATCAGATATCATCTGGTCGGTGTGGGGAAGTAACGAACCGAACCCTTTATTTATCCGACGGGGTATATTGACCGTACTCCCCTCTTAGCATTAGTAGTATTGTTATATTGTCCTACCAGATGATACCTGATGAAGGCCGTAGAGTGCAACGGGCGAAACGTTGTATGAAAAACAACCAAGATGAGGATGGTCCGAATATCAATAGAAAGAATACTGACCAGTTTCATTGATTTGCTATTTTTGCTTTGGTGGAACATCTTTTTCTCAACGAGTATTTTAAAGGGACAATTTTTATCGCTTATAACTCCCAGTTTTCAATTGATTGTTCACCACCGGGTGTTAAAGTGGAGCTCATTAAAAAATTGGTTGTTCAAATAATGAAATAATTGCACTGATACAATTTATAGACCTTTCCAGTGCAATTTGATACGATGTCACTGGTTGAACAGATTTTCTCTTCACTAGAAATCCAATGGACTGCAAACACAGATACAGTTATCTCATTCCTACATCCTTTTCAAAGACTTGAAGGAGATTTTAGTAGTTACTAATCTCTTGTACATTGATACTGATATTAAAAAAAGGCAATGTTGAGTTTGGTTTGGAATGCCTTATGAATCTAATACCTCTAGTTGTGCCAGCTGAAAAATGATATCAAAAGTTTACTATATGTCAAAGAGAAATTCAAGTCAACATTACTGAGCCGCTCGACAAAATCTCACACATCTAAGATAGAAAGAAATATCAATGTATGTTTTAGAACTTTATGGAAAACGATTCTAGGTAAAGATGGCGCTGTAAAAAATGTCCCCGGAAATCTACCGGTGATTCCGCTACATAACAACGCCTGTCTTCATATTACAGATGCGATGCAGCGAACTAGCCTATAGCTAGGATGGAAGGTTCTATACAAAGCGTATTCCTCCAGATCTGTCATCTTGAGACTTGTTTCTCACCATGAAATACTCCTTGCCTGCTTAGCAGTTTCAAAAAATTCTAGGTATCAAAAAATTCATCGAATCAAAACCTGTTTTTTTTTAATAATGCATTATATAATTTTATTGAGAGATGGCGTAAGGTCATAGAAAGCCCGAAGAATACTTAGGTGACTGAATAATGATGCTATGAATTTTATATAAATAAATGACTGCTGAAAACTTTTGCATCAACCTAGTATGATAATAACAACACCCTGCCCCGTTAAATCAAGGAGTCAGGTTGAAGAGTAGAGTGGCTGAAACATTGCAATAAAGTCAACGAAGACATGGGAACTGGTCTGAAAGAATCAGTGCGTAATAGTAACAACATCAAAAAGGGCCGGAAGATATAGCGGCCAAAACGTTGCTATACAAACAAGACGGAGAACTGGACCAAATGAATGATTGAATAATAGAGAGACCTAGAGAGAACACATACGTCGGCCAGTGCCTTACACTAACTAAAAATTGAGCGAAAATCAGTTCATATATGCAGCCATGGAGTAGAGGAGGTAACTGTGAATTTCGATTTTTCAATTTCTGGATTTTTGTCTTGATATATGAAAATATATATTTCGATCGGAAAAATCCCAGGATTTGCATCAGTATTCAATCAATTCTTCTCTAGGCTATGACCCTCTGTTCCATAAAATTTAATTGAAATTCGTTGGGAATTTTTGGGGATATTGTGTGGACAAACAGACGCACAGACACAAGTTTCCGGAATTTTAGCATATCGGCAATATAAACAAGGCGAAGAAGAAATACTTGAGAGAAACAAGGCGATTTGATCACTGACAGATTTCTTTAATGGACGCCCAGCCAATAAGAAAAGCCAATGGTGACTTCCTTTGCTGAGAAAACGAAGTGTCCATTTAGGGCGTAAACAATTCTATTGAATTTCGTAGGGTGCGGACCGAATATAGGCATTTTAGGGTTATATAATTGACAGGGAAAGATTGTGAATACCGAATTCCCATCTACAACTTCCTGGGGGATGGTTACAGATGATACATAATATGATTTATGTTTAATCGCGACTTGTGTATGTAAGCATGTCATATAAGTATAAATAGGATGTATAGAATTGCGTATGTTTCAGAGCATTAATAGTGTTGTTGTTGTTTTTTTATAGAAACGGGAAATTAACTGAAAGACAAAACTATGTTAGCGAATTTTTCATAAAAGAGAGAGAGAGAAAAAAAAGATATTTCGTGGGTGTTTGTCGTAGAGTGATGGTGAGCAGGTTTGTCGCACAAACTATTGCTGGCAAGTGCAATTCACTCTGGGTGCTTCGCTACTGTGGCCTTGAGCCATACTAAGCCAAGCTTTGTAGATATCAAGAAGTCATAGGCTGTATAAAAAGATACAACGAATAGAACACGTCGCTAATTTTACGTTAGTTTAGCCAGAGGTGAGATGGGACTCTGGCTACAAAAGGCCAGAAATCAGTCAGAATAAATATAGAACCTTGGTCCCTGTGAAGCCATCTCCTTAGCAGAAACTCCATACTCCATTAAAAAGGGTTGGGCGAGAGACATGCCCCGATGTTTACGACGAAATCCAAGGGAACTTCTGGAGTACCCCTTAGGGTGGCTATTTCCAAATAGGAGGACATTGCAGACTGAAAAGGGGGGACCGAAAAAGCAGACCGACCCTCTCGGGCGTGTTGACTGAGAGTCCTGTTTACTGTGGCTCCTCAGCAGTGTTGACAACGGCAACTACACATAAGATATATGTTTACGGTTGTTATAAATTTCAGTCCCCACTGTACAAAGTATATATGAAGTTATTTATGTGAGATTTTTAATCAGACCCACAAAGAGAAGGATAGATTTATGTCCGGCTCGAGATGGCGCCTGACGAAGGACAGAGTACTCGAAAGCTGAACTCTCCAGCCTAAAAGCGATTTACTATTAATATTATGCGTAGTATTTGTCCTCGTGGGTGACAGATAAATGTTTTCTGTCATAAAGCACATTAGGCAATAGTGACCTTTCCTTTTTCAAAATGGCCGCCGCTCCAGCAGTACAGTGGCAGGCGCTAATGGCGAATTCAAAGCCAAAGAAGCAGACGACGATAACCTTAAACCTAATCCTAAAAATACTAATTGTAAACTTAAAAACATCTACCCTTGGGCTAGAGCGTCGGCCATTCTGGGACTCGAATTTACTTCAAGTAACTGTCGATGGAAGGACCTTTGGCTATTTCTTTTCTACTAATTATCTTTTCTAAAAGATCTACTGGAAAATCTGTCGGGAAATATACCGAGGAACAAAAATAAATAGATAAATAAATAAATGAATAATCAATTAAATAAGAATGGCACATTCCTAATATGAAACGTTGAGAGTCAAATACGTACCCTTTATTTTGAGGGCTGTTGCCGATTTCGAGTAAGTCGTTAAGACAGTCCACAAGAAGCAATTAACGACTTAAACTAACCGTATCGCCGCCTTTTATGTCTAATTAAGAAAAAAGAAAAACGAACGCGACTCTACTTTATAGAGCCGTGTGTATCGGCTTTCAGAGTTACTAACCAGCACGAATCTCTTTATTCTCCCCCTTTATACAGATGCGTGTTTCTTTGTGTTAGCGTCCGTCTGTGTCTGCGTCATCTATTAGAAAACTGGAAAAAATAGCCTTTTTTTTCTTATCTGACTGGCCTTTGTTTTTATTTCTTGTCAATTCCTGTGATCCAATTCTAAATTGCTCTTTTCCCGTTCTAACTAAATAAAAATTACGTATGATGAATTCAGCGCTCAAAATACATCCTTGTGTCTTTTTCGCTGTGTATACCAAGTTTTTTTTCTTCTAACGATTACTTGACAGACCACGAGAGGACGTCCAAACGAGAGATCTTCCCCGTTTTGAGGCGGGTTTTCAAATTTCTATTCAGAACAAGTGCCGTTCTTGTCATTTAGAATTTTACGAGGCACCAATTTCAAACCTCTTCCGTCATTAGAGAAGCTGTTGGTTAATGGCGGTGTTTCATCTTTGATATACGTACCAGCGAGTCCAGGGTTTAAAGAGGGTACTGAGGTGGGTGTATTGAACAAACGTATCCAGAAAAATAGTTATTCGGTAATTTGGGTGTAAGGCCAGAAGTATGGGATACCCAGTGAAGAGTGAACTCACAACACTGTAGTCATGATAGGCAAGGCTGGCTAACCATCACCCCACAACGAGACGACCACGTAACTACAGAAATCAGTGCAAGGAAAGGTACAAAAGTCTACAAATCTGTCGTGATGGTGCGTTGAGTCGAGTTCAAACTCCGACTGAGCCAGTTTGTGATCACTTCACATTAATTAATCCGCGAAAGGCATGAGTCCACCTCCCCTATCCAGCTATGGGGAAAATAGCACAGAGTGAAGTGGATGGCACCATTTCAGGTACGTATTGCCTCTATCGTAAACCAGAGCCGATACAGAGAAACTTATGATACGCGGGGCCCGGTTAGGGACGCTTGGAGGAGAAGCCAGGGTAAAGGCACGAATTAACTTACTATCAAAGCTGTCACACTGCTGACAGGAAAATATGGTGATAGAGGGTTTTCCGGGCTATCGGAAAAAAACTACAAAATCAGTGTTGAGGAGAAGAGATGGGGCTGTAAAATCCAGGTTTTACTAGAAATTCATCCTTATCCTACGTCTCAAACTGAATCCCACTCTCCTTGTGGCTGGACACCCGTACTATGTTGACCTTATCAGTGGGCTTGCACTGGCAGAAAACCTCCTCAGATCTTGGTTTTGCCCTATTGAGCTTACAAAATATTTGGGTGCCTCATCGTATAGCATTAGTTACCGAGCTAGTCTCACAGACCAGTCTGATCCTCCCCTCTTGACCTACTCTTGTGGCCTGGTACCGTTAAGCTTTGTAAATATCAGTTGGACGCCTATCATGGGGTGATGGTTAACAAGCTCACATCGACGACTAAATCGACCACATAGTGAGTTTGATCTTTACTTGATATTCCACACTGGCCTTGTGCTGCACTTGACTGAAAAAAGATATTTTGAGGGTCATCGTCACCGTCGTGTGAGGATCCAGCCCCCAAGACAGCATCTCCACGTTACACTGAGATGAGGAAGGTTAGGGGTATACTCTGATGTCTGCGGCAAAGACAGACACTAACCCACATCAATACAGACGTTGGGTCTTATATTGCGCCCTTGGCAAATCAAGATGAATCTTGAACAACTGCTGCGCTACCCTAATTTTCCCTGACCCAGGTAAAGGCCGATGGTGATTGAGCTTCTCAGCGAGGTTACTCAAATTGAGAAACAGGCCGAGAGAAAAAAAAATCCCGATGAAGATGAGCATTGTTTCTAAACTCATTAACTGCAGAAGGTGGCAAGAGTAATAGCCATCGATTGGAAAAATTAAAAACCCTTGTCCATTGCAAGATAATCCATTGTGAAATAGAAGCTCTGATTCGCAGATAGAACCGAGCTGCCATCAATCCTGATAAAACGGAAATTCTATTGAGTTAGTCATAGAAATGCAATGACGGACATTCCTGACATTCGC
Source organism: Thysanoteuthis rhombus (assembly GCA_963457665.1). Taxonomy (NCBI): domain Eukaryota; kingdom Metazoa; phylum Mollusca; class Cephalopoda; order Oegopsida; family Thysanoteuthidae; genus Thysanoteuthis; species Thysanoteuthis major. The sequence continues at coordinate 11,323,766 of OY735209.1, forward strand.
AATGAATGGGTTGTCACACTTTACCATGAACTCAGTAGCACTGTGTTTGACTCACGGACAGACGGCGATGAGATCACAATAAAATTGTTGTTTTTTTTTTGCACATGAATTTCAAACATTACAATACACAAACACCATGACCAAACAAATTACGTAATTTTACATTTGTTTTTGTTGTCGCTTGTTTTATTGTTGTTGTTGTTGTTGTTTTTTTCATTGACTGCAATGTCCGGAAATGTTGAGGCAGCGATTGTGACAGCTAAATTAAAGACTGGCCTAACAATCTGTCCCGTATTCGAGCCACGTAAATCAATTCGAATGCACCTTCTATTTCCAGGCTAATGAACAGCCGATTGTCGACAATTCTTCTAACGGGAATCCGTTAAAATAAGGTCATCCAAACTTTTTTCCCTTTTTCTGGAACTCGTCACAAACTTATCAGTTTTATCAATCTTAATCTGTTATAGATACACACAAACACACACACACATATATATATATATATATATATATATATATATATATATATATATATATTCCGTGAGTTTTTCTGGTACTGCTCACAAAGAGTAGCATGAAAAGTCTGTTTCGATCCTCGAAGGTTTCGATCCTACCTCATGGTACTGGATGGGATAATGGATAGTCTATAGCCACACTGAAGAGTTGTATTACAACGAAACAGCTGTCTGTGGATGACTCAATTATCTAATAATAATAATAATAATAATATTATATATATATATATATATATATATATATACTTGATATATATACTTAATATCTGGCGTTGCCCGGGGAAAATAAATTAGATATAGCCAAGCAGGAAAATATGTTCTTGGACATGTTTCTTCTTATACAACACAGAAAAAAAACAAATAACAAAAAAAACAAAAAAAAAAACAACAAAAAACAAACGATTATTTACACCATGCACATATGAAAAAGTAGCCGTAACGGAAGAAATATTCTGATGCACAAAAGAAGGACAAAAACGTTGCTCAGTTAGACAAGGCTTCTTGATACACTTCATGAGTGTTTCTCCCATTGGGTGCCCGTATTGAAAGGTTGATTGGGAATTCAACCTCAGATCAACCAACATAGGGCTGTCCATGGAAAGACCATGGAGAAGTCCGGCAAAGGCCAGCGATCTTGGGAGACCGTCTTTGTGCTTTGTTCCAATTTCCAGAAATGATCCCAACCCATAAAAAAAACGGACCACTGATTGTTGTTCTTCCTCCGTACAAACTGAGAGCGAAGTGATCATGTTAACTCTATGGTACCACAAAGGCAACTAACTGATCAACGACAAATGTTCACTGTAGTGACGACAGACCTATCAATATTCCACATGCGCGTACAGAACCTAGTACGGTCAACTCAAAGAAAAATATAAGAAGAGTGCGGATAATGATCGACTCACCCTCGTATTCATACATGTATGTATGCATGTAAGTGTGATCTTTCCGCAACTATCAAGCCATTAGTATCTAATATTAACGAAAAAGTAGCTTACCTACTGCAATGGCATCTTAATCCTCTTTAAGTTACTCTCCATGGAATCTGACGAGTTTATCTCAGCATCTCTTCCATTTTTCAAAACAGTCTACCAAGTCCTCTTTCGGCATCAGCACCATCATCAGCTGCCTCGTCGCGTTCCCTTTAATTTCGTCCACGGCCTGAATTCTCCTCCGGGTCTACGGCAAAAAGCCATAAGTCACAAGGAGCCAAATCTGGACTGTAGGGAAGGCCGACAGACCAGGGTGACACGACTTTTTGCCTCAAAGCCCCGTGTGATATGTGAAAAGTCTACTCACTCGGTGATTGCGAAGGCGGCGGTCACACAGTACCGACGCTTAGTCGACATTGAGACAGTGAGTGAGTTACCCCATGGAAGAGTGTCTGTTCACACATGTTCTGTACAGTGATGTGGTTAGCAGTCAAAATCACATCAAATCCACGCAACTGGTTCTTGTGATGAAAATGGCTGGATACTTTCCGGACAGTGTGTCCCACGATTAGGTATGATTTTGTTATCTTCATATAGATAGTTTTCCTGATTCAGTTGAACTGCTGGAATGACATTATATATTCGGCCTCGCTAATAACACTGAAGTAATGTGCCACAAAAAATGTATTTTTGAAAAGTGTCCCGCCCATCCAAAAAGTTTGGAAAGCACTGATATTGCTTATTAACCATCGCTCTGCGCAAGGTATCCTATCACTAAGACTAGCCCAAAGCAACAAATGCAAGGGTGTTAAACTCATCCCCCCCCAGTTGAAGTTTACTAAATTGTCCACCCTAGCTGATCTCTAGGTATAAGTTATGGAACAATCCAATATGTCTACCGTACGGCTATAAAAGCCCTAACCCAGATTGTTGTGATTTCTTGTCCAATTTACAAGTTGAATAAAGCCATTATCGTGAAGATTTCGGTTTTTATTCGCAACATGGGGTACCCATGAGAATCGAACTCACTGCATTCGTGAAATTGGTCTGCAAGACGAGTGTGTCAACCACTGAACTATGCCAGACGACCCCTTAATTATGTTATATCGCAAAATCACAGCACATTCCATTTCTCAGCATAATTAATCAAATCAGACTTTTAACAGTAGAATTTAGTTATTTCTAATCTTTTAGGTAAAATTTTCATTATGGAAATTCAGTGATCTTTACGTCTGGCTGATTAGATTTCAGTTTTCGTTTTGAAACGGGAAAGAGATGAAAAAACAAAAAACAACAAAAAAAACTTCATTTTTATTCGGCTTTTGAAGCGTTCAACTCATTTTTTTTTACCTCCGCCAACGAAGTTAAGAGTTTATGTATTCACTCGCGCCCATCTGTTCACACAATATCTCGAAAAGTTCTCAATGGATTTCAATGACGTTTCGTACAAGAGTGGTCAATGGACTAAAGAAGAATTGATCAAATTTCAGGGTGGGTCCGGGAACTGTTTTCTGATTGAGAAATATTTGTCCATATATCAACACAGAAGTCCTGAAGTTGAAAATCGAAATTTAGTTACCCCCCCCCCCGCACTGTAGCGATATATTAACTGATTTTCAGTCAGCGTTGGTAGAAGTATACAATCTCCGAATGGTTGCTAGTTTTTCGTCGAAATTTTCACGTGTCCGAGTTGCGTAACGGGAATCCACTGCCAGGGATATTCACTTCAAATTCCTCTTAGAGATATAGGTTTCGAAACTCCGACCGGCACCAATACATCCACTTTCACATTCTGAATACAGACATTCCCCAGTTTACTAAATTTACGTCACTTCGTTTTTACGAAAGACCTCCAGCTCACCTAGCTTTTAACACTGTATGTGAGCATCTATGCTCTATCTCGATTCATTTTGTGCATCCGTAAGCAAGATTTGTCCAAAGGTATCAGAAAAGCTCAAAAGAGTGCGTGAATGGTACACTTGGCGTAAAACTGGCGGACATTTGGGCGGCAGAGGGCCCGGGAACGTTCAAACGAATTTTTATACTTCTTTCAAAAACGTGTCGGTCACTTCCATCACGATACTAATTCAGGTCAGTAAAATGTGCGTAAGATAATTATAAGTAAACAAGTTTTTGAAAAAAGGATTGTGTACTGGCTAGGCTAGCCTCGTGCTAAATTGTAAATTTTCATTCCGATTTCAAGTGTGGAAATCTATGTAATGAAACGGTTTGAAATAAGCAAATGATGGCCCTAGACAGTAAACATACTGGGGGCAAGAGCTGGCGGGAATGCTTAAACCATTTTAGTGTGATGATCATGTTGCGCCAAATGTTATTTCTTCTTGCATCAACATTTCCCTTGTCGACACAGGACTTATCAATGGAAGGAAAGGCCTCTGAACTACCTCTCCATGTATGACAAGGTAGCAATTCTAATATCAGGTATGTTCCGCTTCTGAAGTAACCGACTAAATACAAAAATATTACTGGTAGTTTTTTGACCGGAGTAGGTCTACATATTGCATTCTTGTATCCATTTTTGAGAATAAAATGTAAGTATTTCAGTTAACAGGTAAAAAGTACCGTAAATCTATCGGACAACCATAGCCACCAAAAGATTCTTTTCTTTTTTATAGGTGTGTTCCAGCGTTCATGGCCATATCGTTTTGTCAAGGAAAAAAAAGCGAATAAGAAGACCTTATTCTGACGGATTTATTAATAACATCTAGATTCTGGGGAATCTAAATCTTAATGAAACAGTCAGAATAAAGTCCAAAAAACTGCCTTCAGAATTCTCCAGAATGTAGGTGTTTTCCAATGGAAAACGTCACTGATGTAATAATTTAATTCATTCTGACCATATTTTTTCAGAGGAAATTTTTTTTTCGTGACTTCAAATTTTGACGCTACGGTTGTTCCAATTATTGACTGATGACGATTCTTTAATCATTTTTTGCGAGAATTACTTCTTTTTTAACAATATATAAACCCGCACAGTCCTTTGATCAATCTTCATTCAACTTTTAAAAAAAAATTTATTTTTGGAAAATCTTTTCAAAATTCAATATTTTCATGATAATGCGAACTACAAAAATGTCGGGAGGGACAGAAACAGCCAGCCAGCGGTATTTGATTCATAATTTTCATATGGGGTAGCAAATCGAAGCTCTAAATTTTTCTCTCTATATATCTACATAGGTATATATTTTTGGATGATGAATGAAGTAAATTCAACTGATTTCATGTTTATTATATGCCGAATGATAAAATAATACATGATTATACCTTGTGCAATGTATATTCATATCGTTGAACCGCTGATTTCTGAATATATACGAATTTGCAACTTTCTTTCGTCCGTATCTTTTATAACCTAGCGGTGGTTCTTTGACTGTAGTGTGCGATGGTGCACTTAGGAATACATTTGCCATATCATCATCAGTCTTTTAACGTCCGTCATTGGACATAGACCTTCCCTAGGATTCGCCACAATTCCCTATCATGGGCATTGCAGAGCCAGTATTTCCTGAATCTGTCGAGTTCATCTCTCCATCTTGTGTTGTCAGCCTCAGTTTCTTATGTGATCTCTGGGGATCCATGTTGTGAGACGTGATGTCCATCGGTCGTCTTTCATTCTTGCAACATGGCCTGCCCATTGCCATTTGAGTTTTCTAATAGTTTCTATGATGTCACGAATACTTGTTTTCTTCCTTATATACTGCGCTGTCTTGTGATCTCTCCATGTAACGCTGAGCACGATTCTCTCATGTGCACGTTGCATACTTCTCAGTTTGCAGGCCTGTCTCTTGGTTAGGTTCCATGTTTCAGCTCCATAAGTGACTATCGGGAGAAAGCATTGGTTGTATTCTCTTTTTAGGATTATTGGAATCATCTGGTTTTTGAAAGTCGAGCTTGCCATTCCAAAGTGATTCTTCGCTTGATTTCCTCTTTTTTTGGGTATCTCATTGCCATATACGGCACACTAAATGTAAAAATGAAATGACTTAAAAAAACATTTCTAATGGTCAATGAATTGAACTTTTCTTTTTCTTCCTTCATTTATGGCTAAAAAGATTCGGATCTCTCGAAATCGAGTGATCAAAGTACTAGATTGCCCCGTTTCCGACCCAGAGTTACCAGCCATAATACCAGTTCAAGGCTCAGAATACACGTTTCGTTTGCGCATTAGGAAGAAGCAGCCTCACACTTCTGTGCTGCAGCACACAGTATGAGAACCACTGAACCTCAGAAGGGGGCATTTATATAGCAATTTCCTCGGCTGTTGATTCCTATGAAAACGTTTCGGTCGCTATGTCCTTCCTTGAGTATCTGCGGTGAAGGAAAGATTAATTTTGTTGCGTAAACACATGCCCTGACCCCTTTTAATGAATTTTGAATAAATTTTTTTTTTAAAGCCCAAGTTACCTCCCTTGAGATTTCAGCTTTGCGTCTATTCCTTGACCTGGGATCAGAGTGGTGTATCTGAACCCCATGGGTTATTTTTGCCCAAAGGTAAGCAGCTATCTAGTTTCAGGAAGCCGTTTGCCCAAGCTTGCTAGCTACATGTACACGTGTGAAGTCCCACATTATGCCCGAGTTTATGTCGAATTTACCTTCGTGGGGGGCGGCAAATGAATAACCCTACCCTGGATTAAATAAGAAATTATTTTCGTTATCGAAATATTTCCGTTCTCTAGGGAATACTCATCTTACAAATTATTCGTTTGTTCAACGAACTGTTGTTGAGGAGGAGAGTAATATTAAGAGCCATAATTTAACCTGAAGACGTATATGGGCTTCCGAAGACGGGGTTAAGGGTCCTTGGTCGCTAAGAGTGTCCTTTGCCGACCCTCCCAAATCTAGAGGACATAAAGTGAAGGTGCACAAGTGTCGGTAGCTATTTAGTCACGTCGACGTGACATTCTACTTCTTTAATTGAACAGGAAATGTAAACAGATTTGCTGACTTGATCAAGTGTTTGTCGAAGGTAAAGTAGTGTAAACTCTTATTACGGCACCTTCGGGAAGTGCCGTCTTAACGAGGAGGGTTAAAAAAAAAAAATAAATAAATAAAATACGTTATGCAGATTGAAAAATACGACAAACAAATTGTTTACTCTTTAATTTGCTCAGGAAAAGGTGAAATATCCCACAACAGTTTTGTCATGATATATAATAAAAAAAAATAAAAAATAAAAAAACAAGCCTGTCGTTAGAACGAGAGTTTACTGTACAACTCAGCTTGAATTATGAATGGGGAATTTATTTTTACGTCTAGATCATTGGCAAAGAATGAAAGAAAAATGAATATGCAAGAACCATAAGTTCAATGATACGTCCACTGTGGTAGCAGAAGGGAGAAGATGAAGAACAAGTAGTCTTTCAAGTCAACCGATTATCATATTTGTAATATATTGCAAAATGGATATATTTTGCAAGTATTATCTTTGATAAAAATTGTAAATGGCTATTTTTGGCCATTTTAAAATAGGAAAATGCAGACCTTGCATATTCTATCATGACATCATTAGCAGCTGGTAAGAAAAATTGATCAGAATTAGATGTTCTTTTAATGACATCACACAAGCTCTGTCCAGAGAGCATCCAGCCAGTTTGAATAATTCGAGAATAGGTTGCATTGCCTTCATGTAATTCAGCAACCAATCAGAACAGGCCTTCGGGCAAATCCATGAACAGACACTCTCCCATGAGCTTACTCAGTGGGCTGTCAGACACCACTGAGTGAGCTTGTGTATTGTGTGACTGACTTGCTCATTGTGAATGGGTCATTCATATCTCGTACAGGGTTTTTTTTTGCAATATAATGAATCAGCCAGGTCTACAATCTAGATTTGGCTCCCTATGATTTATGGCTTTTCCTCAAAGAGATGAGATTAAGGAGAGTGTAATGGGGTAGTCCTGAGGGAGGACTTTGCTGTTTTGAAAAAAAAAAAAAAAAAAAGAAAAAAAAAAAAAAAAATGGAAGGGAGCTGGAATAAGTGAGTGAGGTCCCAAGAGGGTTACTTTGAAGAGGACTAAGGCACCATTGCCCAATAGAAACGCTTTTTTTTTTTCATTGATATTAAATGGTTGGATATTTTCCGGACAGACCTCATAAAATTAGTCCTGCAAACACAAATGCTAATTGAAAACACCAAATTAGTCACCATTGTGGTAGTTGTAGCAAAATTTTTTTTTTTTTTTTTTTTCTTTTTGACTGTTTAGCTCTTGACCTCAAAGTTAATCCAGAAGAAACTGCCTTTCAAAGGCTTTCATTCCTTTCGGAAGAGATTGGAAAGAAAAAAAAAAAAAAAAAAAAAAGAAATGAAGAAATACACCGATACGATATTATGTTGATAAACAATATTTATTGTCAGTAACAATGATCCTCCGAAGAGGTAGGAAGGGGGGGGGGAAGAGTGAAGAAAGCCAGACATTATCCACTATTCTAAATACAAAACATTTTAACTGGTGGAAATAAATTAGTTGGGATCGGGGAGGGGGGGGGGTCTCAGAAATTAATGGAGATTTGCAGACAAAAGCTATCATGTTTCTCTGTCCTCCATGCAAATAAGAACCGCTAGCACCATTTTTGAAATTCAACAATCATACCCAGAAGGTTATTCTAAATGAAGAAAGAAAAAAAAAAAAAAAGGGAGAAATAACAAAGAAAGAAAAAAAAAGAAAAAAAAGGGAGAAATAACAAAGAAAGAAAAAAAAAAAGAAGAATTATTGGCACTTAGCAATGGCTTTTTTTTTTGTCGTCATCTTAATTTGTCAATCGACAGTCATTATTTTCCAGAATTTTTCACTTATTAGTGGTAGCTTGGCACTTTTATATCAATCAAGTTTTACTGAAGATTTCGAGGAGAATTATTTTTGATTTTTTTTTTTTTTTTCTTTATCCACAGACCCACGTAACTGCAACTGATTGAGTAAACATTGATTTTCATCTGATGCAAAAGTAGCCACCAGCAGATATTTGAAATATCAATTTTCAAAGCAAAGTCCACCTGTGAACTTTACATGTTAACAAAGAAATAGAGAATGAATTTTTGGAAGAAAAAAAAAAAAAAAAAAAAAAGATAGAGAGAGAAAAGAAAAGAAAAAGTAGAAGAATAATGTTTAGTTTCAGGTTCCGACACCATTATTAAAAACGTATGTTAAATTTTGTATTTGCTTATTTTTCCCAGGATTTACTTTGCCTTTCCTTAGTGAGAATCAAACGTTCCCCCCTTGTCTGTTGAAATGAAGTTGTATTTTTATTTATTTTAGTAGATTAGTATTATAGATCATTATCAATTTTTGCTACTATTTACTTTCATTGTTGCTGCTGTAAAGAGTGTCGTGAGTTCAATTCTCACCTGGAACTTATTCTTCATTCTGATCTGCATAGTTAATTCATATACTCACTGCTGAACAGTGTCTAGCCCGAGTTCAGTTGGGATAAAAAGCAACAATATTTGAGACAAAGTTAAATATTAGCAAAAAGTAGTAATAAATAAATAAAGTTTTTCTTGTATCTTTGTCCGTTGAATTTGATAAATGTCATTTCAACAGACAAGGAAATAATGCAAGATTCTATTCATTATCCCTGGAGGAGCTGCTAAAGGTCAAGGAATATTCTGAGAAAAATAAGAGTATGTATCATACAGAATTCAATGTGTGTGCATATCGAAGCATGAAATTACCAACATATAATTTGGCAGAGGCCACGGGGGGGGGGGGGAATCATTAAAGATCTTTGGGCTGAAAAAGCAATCGAAATCAAGAGAAATTATGGTCCTTAATTGAATCACCAAATCAATGAAAATTACATGAACACAATATCTCGTAGTAGAGACTTGAGAAAAAGAATGTCAATCAGTTTAGTTGCTATTGTAACAACTCTTCTTCTAGCCTTTCTTAGATGTCAGTATAGAAGGTGTGAGTGACCAAGCCACATTTGTAATCGGACACTCTCATGGGGTTACTCAGAAGCCAAGTGAGCTTGTGTATTGTGTGACAATTGTGTTACCAATGAGCGAGTCATTCTACATGTTCTGTGCACGGTTTTCCAGCAATATATTGCATGAACCTGGTGCGAAGAATAGGATTGGCAAGTTGATTTCAAACTTTGGCTCAGAGACCCTTGGGAAGAGCATGTATCTATCTCCACCACCCCCACTGCCAACAGATCATGGGCCAGCTTGGCAGGGTAAGGCGAATCACCCCACATGCTTGACACTTACTTCAGGAAGGCCAACAACAACTGATTAAAAAAAAAAAAAAAAAAAAAAAAGAAAAAAAGGTATACTACGAAATAGATCAAGAGAATCTTACAGTGTAAAACTCCTCGAAACAGAAGTAGGGTCCAAGGACTGCTTGAAGAGCTCCGTTAAAGACCTGGACATTGACGTCAACTCCTGGAAGAGCATGGCCCTCTGTGTGCTGGAGTGAGATCACTGAAAGGGTCAATGCAGTAGAGAACAAGAGAGTTGATGAAGCTGAGAAGGGATTGCACAGTGTGCAATGCCAAAGCAGCCGTAACTTCATCTACAGTATCTCTAATCAAGTGTCCCATATACAGGTGGTTGGGGGGGGGCTTCAGAGCCCACATCAGTCTTGTCATCCACTGAACTCATGACAGCCGCTGATGCACCACTCAGAAATGAAGCCATGGTCATCTTTCACCATGAAGGATGATGATGACTATGATCATCATCAAGTTGTATGTAGAGCAGTTACTTTTAAAACAAATATAAATCAGCCTAAAAATTGTACTTTTAGTCATTTATCAAATTAATTTGTACCAAATTCTCTTTCAACTATCTTTAGCCAAGGCTGACTTTTTTTTTTTTTTTACCCATGACTCCTTTGTGTGATGAGACTTGAAGAGGAAAAGAAGCTAAATCGTTTTAACAGTTAAACGTCAAAAACTGGAACCAACATTCCAGTCAAGTATTTCATTATCGTTGGTATTAAAGTGTCACATCTGTTTTCGAAAAAAAAAAAAAAAGTGACAAAATTGGACTTCACAAATTCTGTGTTTTGCTTAATAAAAAGTTTGGAAGAAAAAAAAAAAAAGTCTGATAAACACAGTTTCTCCATTTTTCTGGGGGTTAATATTTAGGCTCAATCTAGTTAGTCAGTATTCGAACAGTGTTTGGAGGAAACCCCAGGGTTCAATGCAACCTTTCCATGGGTTCTATGGAACAAAATGACATTTTCACAATATACTCAATATTTCTTTACTACATGAGTAAAAGCCATGATGGAATCATTTGTCTTTATTTCATTTCTTTAACACAATACTTTTTATATAAAAGAAAAAAAAAATTAATATTGTCTTTTTGATTAAAAATATCTCGGTTATTTACGTGACACGGACGCTGGTCAGTCAGCCATTCATGTCTATTTTTCCCCAGTAAGCTTCGTTCTCGCTTTTCCAGTCGAGTGAGTATTTTCTAATTGAGTTTATACACATTCAGATAATTCCATAAACCAGGCCAAAATCCAATAGTTACATATGTATATATTTATATGTAAAAGAGAAAATTTGATTATTGAAAAGGGTTCCCCGAATAGTTGAAGTTTGAAGACCACTAATCTAGATGAAACAATGTGAAAGAGAGTTACTAAAAAAAGGGAGAGAACCTCTATTTCTGCTGTATAGATCAGAGTGAAGGTTTTAGAGGAGATATGTTGTTTTAAATTCAGTTTCATACAACTCAAACATCATAAAACAAATAAATGACCAAAAAAACGGACAAGGGGAATAACCCTTGATATTTTTTCACAGAATGATCTTGGATAAAAAAAAAAAATCAAAGTTAAAAAAAGAATAATGCAAATTGATATACATTCCACTTGCTATCAAAAAGTTGGGCCACCCTATGAAACCTTTTGCAAGCTGAAATGGCATAAAGCAATGAAACTCAAAAATGTTTCCTGACACCAAATAACCTTCTTCTGTGTCTGCCAGTCTCAAGCCAAGTGTAACATCCTCACAAATTCTCAGGCTTTTCTGATACTTCAGGACACATCTTGCTCATGGAGGCACAAAATAAATCGAGATAAAGTATAGTTGCTCACAGACACAGTTCAAAGTTACAGTGGCTTGAGGTCTTACCTAAGAGTTAGTAGGATGTAAAGTAAACTTTCATAAAGCAGGCGATACCAAATTCTTTATAAAAAAAAAAAAAAAATAGATAAATAAAACACGCCTGATTGAAATTCAAATACATCCATCAATTTTTTCTCGTGAAGATTAACTAATCAATCAAATAGATGTTATGAACATGAGCTGATGATTTGAAAGTGTGAGATGGGATAGGTTGGGGAGGTTGTTGAAGGTTTAAAGTGGCTCTTCTTATTGATGCTACTGCATTAAAACTATTTTCAAATGAACATTCAGTTTACCTGAATATATAAATTAAACATGGAATTGTGTCTTCATTCTTTAATTTCATGATGTCTTTTTACCTTTGTAATACGAATTTTGTTCAAACAATTTACTCTTCGGCAGTTAGCAACAGTGTTGATCAGAAATGAAGAATGAGTAAAAGTTGCAATATAATATTTTTTTCCTTTTGAAAAAGCAACTAATAAGTAAGTAATACAGTGGTTAAAAAGTAGTCATTAAGATTAAAAAATAATGAGTTATACTTCATCTAATAAAAATAAATAACGGAAGTATGTATGCGTTCAAACAAAAACAACATAAAAAAAGGCTCAGACATTTTCGAAAACTTACTTTCAGAAATCTGAAGCTAGAAGAAGTACTTGATGGCTGGTGTTTATTAGATAAGATGGCAGAAGATGAATAGGTTACTGATGTTCGAACAAAATTAGTTTTTAAGATAATGAAGACATCTTTGTTTGGGATATGGCAATATTAAAAGAGTCAAGTTAAAAAAAAAAGCGTGAAATCAGGATAAAGAAGTTAGTTTTGGTTATGGAGCTTCTTTACTTCCAATCTGCAATATTTACTCACTGCTGTACATTGACAGCCCCAATCGAGTGATCAAAACAAAAAAACAAAAAATTCAAGATGGAGGTAAATAGTAAAAAATTATGATTTATAATACTTCCTCTAATAAAGAATAAATAATAAAATATTCAACTTGAACACCATCTCTCAATTTGACTACTACAGCTTTACGATCAGGCAGGGTTTCAACTTGAAGCCATTCTACCTCTTCCTTCCTTTTTATCTCTTTAATGCTCATCTTCTATACTACCAAGTAGTATTAATAGTTGTTTTAAGATGTTTTGAGATCTAAAGATGCAATTCATTAATTGTGGCATTTTTTGTTTTTTTTAAATTTTGTGGCAGTCGGGACAACACAGAAGGCCCCCTTCTGTCTCATTTGTAGACAATGGAATGAAACTGAAGTGACCTTCCCAGGTGCATAGGGAGATCCTCGACAGAAAATCCACCCTCTCAGCCTCGCTGATGTAGTGGAACAATACCTTTGGCATCAGCATGGCTGCAGAAGCTGCTGGGACAAAGTCAAAGTTGGCATCCAGCCGCCCTAAGGAGGCTCCACTCCCCAATTTAAAAAAAAAAAAAAAAGAAAAGTTATTCCATCTCCTGAACCAGTTGCCAACCATGACTAGAGTGCCCAGTCTGTTCTATTTTGCCCATAGCTGGAGAGAGAAGAAATGGATTCACGCCTCTCCCAATGGCATTGGTGTAAAGTGGACACTAACAGTATCAGGATTTGAATTACGTTTGCTGATTCTTGACAGACCAACTGCCCTAAAGAAATCAAGTAGAACATCAAGAAAAAGAGCAACAAAAAATATTAGAACCTCAAAACACCTTAAAAAAGAAAAATGTACAATACTTTGAAAAGTTGACAATGTATGACAAACAAAAAGTATGACAGAAATAACAGAGTTAGCAAGATTTTCTTTCCCCACAATTATTTTATGATTTGAAGAAAAAATAAAAAATACACAGACCAACAAAAACCTTCAATTTATAAAAAACAAAATTAAAAAAAGAAAAAACAAAATCTAAAACAACAACTAAAAGATAAAAAAAAAAATGGTGTAGAGGCAGCATCAGTCGACAGTTTCTAACATCGAGCAATACAACTTGAAAAACAATAAGACTATTTCTGTGGAAAAATATGAAGTATATTTCAGTAGATTGAACAAAGAAATTAATGTTATTTTTCGTGGAAACGATTTTCTTAAAAGAAAAAAAAAAAAAAAAAGCTCAAAAAGCAGGATAAAAAAATAGAGTGATCAGAATCAAGTAACAATTCAACTGGTTGATATGACCCTGCCAAAAGATAGATGACAGAAGTGCGAGCAGCAGCAACGAGACAAGGGTGAATTGTTTGCACAAGTGGTCAGCCATCAACTCTCTTTGCCATCAACAATGCCAATGACAAGACATTTTGTCAAGATATTAGGTGATGGGACCGAGTGGATTCATACCTTTTGCAAAGTAATTGGTTAATAATAACAAATTGGAAGGTTTTGATAAGATCAACTAGTAAGATAAAGGATAAAACCATCAATCGTTTAGGTATTTTTTTATCAAATACAATTATGCTCTTATTTATTTGCACCCCAGAGTAAATCCTATTGAAAAAGAACACTTTCTGAGTATTCACCGGATGATGTCACCAGTCTTGCATTCATGAACACAAGTAAATAATCTGCTGGTTTAAAAACTCTCGTAAAAACATTGAAAAAATGCTTTCCAGGGGTAAGTAAATTATGGTATTATGAATACCAATTTAAGTTTTTAAAACAATTGTCAGTTAAGTAAAATATCTAATAACTATGCATTTTATCAATAATTTCCAAGATGAAAATTAAAAAAATAGTCATAATTAATAGTAAAAAATACTTCAGCACCAAACCATTGATTTGTCATCAATTACAATTATGCTTGATTTTCATGATGCTGTTAAAAATACCATGCAATATATATATATATATATATATATATATATATATATTATAATGTTAATAAATATAAAAACAGGTCTGGTTAGTCACTCGATAGAAACCACCATGTGACCAACATCGTTTGGCAGCATACCATGTTGGTGGGGGGGATGATCAATTAGAAAATTGGTGGTGGTGGTGGGGGGGGTGATTGATGAATAATTACTTCTCTTGCCTGCCTTTTGTTGGGCAGTGATCACTAGAAAAGCGAATTGAAAAAGAAAAAAGGAGGCAGGTAAAAAAAAAAAATAGGTTTTCACTAGAGATAAAAAGGGAATGTTCAAATTTTCAGCCCTTTAGCTTCATCAGTGCAGCCTGTACGCATCATACATACAAAGTCAGCCAGACTTAATTGAAAACTGAAAGAAACCAAAGCTGACAGTTTTGGTTGACAGTGTTTAATAATAATGTAAACAAATGAAGCTGTTTTGTGAAGAAAAAAAAAAAAATGAAATCTAGACTAACCGCCCCATGAGACTGGATCAGAGTCATAAACAATGAATACAGGACCCGTTAGATCATGGACATGGCTGTTTCTATGGTCTACAAGGTGAAGAAAAAAGAAAGGGAAAGGGAAAAAAAAAAAAAAAAAAAAGGGAAAATACCAGGACTTTGCTCGAGAACCAAGAAAACCATAGATTATGAAGGTTAAAGTCATACCTTTAATAGTTGACACATACGCAACTGTGTACCCCCACCCACCAAACACTAGAATCAAAATTCAATGAATCAGAAATTTGAAGAATTGAGACTGTCCAGACCACAGTGATGCTGGGGTCAGTAAGAATACAGAGGGAAGAGCTGGAAATTTGAGGAGACTTGAAACTCAATCTATCAGGATGTGCAACAGACCGGCATGTTCACACAAATGAAATAATATTACTAAATTTTTTTTTAAAAATTCTTGCTGAAGCTAAAGCCTTATTTTATGTTTTCCATCTGAGAAAGTGTTGTAAATCATTAATGTTTTTTTTGTTTTTTTTAAATGACTCAGGCTGGTAATCTACAGTGAATAAACATTGCAGATTGGAAATAAAGAATAAGCTCTCAGTGAGATGCAAACTCACATCCCACACCAGAAGGAAGCAAGGTTACATTAGGATTGACTATAGGTTCTAAAGAAGAGGAAGTACACTATTTCCTGCGATCTTTGATTGTGTAACAAAATCAATTACATTCTCTGCTCAGCACCTCAAATAAAACCATTGAATGGATTCACATGTTCAGAGGCAAAAAAAAAAAAGGTGCACGTATGTTGTGTGGCAGAAAACAGGTTGACAAAGCTGGGGTCAGGTCTGTCATCGTGGTTCAAAGATTCAGAACCATTTATGATAAAGATGCGACACACAGGACTCCCATAACTCGTCGCTTTGATCTCAGGAATTTTCCGAGAACATTTCCCAAACCCGGAGGTTCCCCACATTTTCAAAATTATTCCCCCATTTCTATCAATAAGATTACTAATGTTTCCACTACTTCCATTCAAGTTGCATCAGAGAATAATTCAAAATGATTATCAGACAACTTTAAAATAAGAATTTAATTTAATAATTGTACAACTACTGCTGAGTATTTCTGCTAACATAACTGATGCACACATCAATGTGATCTCTGTTCTTGTTTTGGTAGTAACAGGTAATAGAGGGTCTGTTAATGAGAGGGCACATTCCCACTACCCTCAAGCTGAATACATTTGCCACAACTTGAATTTCTTTACCCCTTAACATAGTTTCCCACCTAGGGGGAAAATATGGCTCTCTCTCCAACCAATGGATTGTGAGAAGAGAACCAATAAACAATCTAAAGACGACTGTCTGTTCAACAAAACCTTGCTCATTAAACTAAGATAATTAATGTTTCAGGATATTACTTAGAGGGATGTTCAGACAAAGGGCCCAGAACCTCTGAAACTATTCAGGAATTACAGTGGCTTCCTACTACAGGTAGTAGCTAATTATATTATTCTATATAAGACAGGGAAAAAAAAAAAATACCTGGTCCCTAAGGGCAGAGTTGTCTAGTTCATACATCAACACCAAAACAGATTGTTGTTTGGCATTGAAAGCTCCAGAGATTATTATCATCACACACATATATATATATATAAAATTCAGATATCTTTTTAAATCCTTTATACAATTAAGTATGACTTTTCTCAGGATCATTCACCAAAAGTTGATCAATGGCTTAGACTCATACTCCATCTTGAATCACACATCCCCACTGTCCTCAAGCCAAATAAGCCATTCACCATGACTAATTTTTTTTACTCAATAGCCTTGACTCCCCCACTCCAAATGAAGGGTATTTCCCCTAGGTTCGGAATAACTGGCTTAGACCAAGATAAGATGTAATAAATATTCTAGGATTCTCGGCAGATTAGAAAGAGAGAGAGACCATCTAATTTACCTAAGGTTATTTTGGCATTTTTTAACAGGCAGGTAACTCCAGTGGAATCGCAAAATTATACAGCCTGTGAGAGTTAAAATTTTCCTTAATCACTTTAGAAGAATCAATACTAAGATAGCCAGATAAAGCATAGAATTGATTACAGAATGGGGTTTGATTTATAAAACCTCTGATTATTGGTGGTCCAGGGGATTTTATAGAACTTAATCACTTGGGTAGGTGATTAAGGACATCATATATATACAAAAGCTTGAAGGGATTTATTGGTCTTGACTGTGGTAGCTTGATGAGAAATGGAGAGCATATGCCAGGATGAACAAGCAGTGCAGATCCTGGAGAACTTAGGAAGCACAAAGCATTTTATGCCAATCAGGCTGGTTTTGTCACCATGGATCATTTGTCAAGGCGAATACTTTCCCTTACAATCTAAAAGCTCTAGTACATAAGCCAACAAAATTTCTTTCGATTCGTATTTTCCTTTCATGACTTCATTCATTGAGCCATTGGTATTTTGCTATTGCTAAATAAAAGTCAGTTTTTTTTTGTCGAGACAATCATCTTTTTCAGTGCCTCTCCTCCTCTTGCTATTTCATTTAGACTTCAAGTCCACATCCAAGCCAGATGAACATGGGAGTTCATTTCAGTCTCTTGACTACCGCAGTCATCCAAAGGGCTTAGGCTACCTGAGAGGCAACGAGGGGGGGGGAAACAAACCTTCATGATGGTCCGTCTCGGACATGTACCAAGAGTTGTGGCATGTTCACGCTTGTCTACTCTTTCACATTGTTAGACCAGCCTTGTCTGCACCCTCCTTTGACAATGCCCCGACCATAAAGATCTCTGTGAATTGGTCTTCTCACCAGCCTAAAGGATAATGTTACAATGAATGGGCTCAGCGAGCAGAGTTCAAATACCAGCTGAAACAGTTTTCATTCACTTTGCACTAATGCCCTTGGGAAAGGCATATAGCTATCTCTTCCCTGCTTTAAACGCAGCATGACTAAGTGAGACCTACCTCCCTAACCTGATCTCTTACACTTCATGGGGGAAGGCTTATTTCTATATATAAAAATAAAAAAATAAAAAAAAGGCTGATAATATTTGAAAAAATAAAATAAGTTTGTAAATAGTACTAGATGTTGTGGGTTATCCATGTATTAGAATCACAAACAACTAAAGCCACTCACTTCCAGCAGTTTGCCATGTTGGGGATGGTCAATTAAAAAGACTGGGGAAAAAAAAGGGGTGATCAATTAATAACTCAATTTTCTGACCTTTTAGTTGGGTTACTAAAGAAGGTTGAAATTATTTGTTGGGGGAAGAGTAAAAAAAAAACAAAACATGGATGCTGCCAGACACAGACTAAAACTTGTTTTAGGGGTAAATAAATTTTTTTTTTTTTTCTCCTAGACCTAAGGAGTAAATGCTTATATATTCAGCCCTCTTGCTCCTTTGGAGCAGCCTCTCACATGGCAGATAAATAGCCAGGCAAGCAGAGTCACTTAACTATTAAAGAAACCCACGTTGGTTGATGGTTTATTTAAATGGAAAGAGGCGGCCTCTACAATATCATTTTAAAACGAACAGAAATTCGAGGACGTGATAAAAATCACGTGAAAAATCGAAACTTCCAAGCAGGTCAAACCAAAAAAAGATCGATTTTGAAGATTCAGTTGACCAACAGAAAGTGAAAGAAATCTCAATGTTGAAATAAAGTACTGTATTTCTCGGCATTGAGGACATTCCAATCTCAAGAATACACCTCAATTTTGACTTTCAAAATCTTGGAGGGGGAAAAGAAAAAAAAAAAAAATCATCATGAAATCAAGGTCCGGCACTTTCGCCTATTCACAACCAACCTTTTAACATATCGTAATTACACTTTCTTCCATCAAATAATCTTTCCTTTGGAGAGAGTGAAAAATACTGATAATACTGATATAAAACATTAATACTCATCTATGGGAATTCATTTTTGTGATTACGTATATTTTAAAGTATCATTCATGATAATTCGTTTATCTACTATTTAATCAGTTCATTCAGGTCATATACACGAGTTGAGATTACTGTCTAGCACAGACTACTTCCCTTTGGGGTTAGGATAGGCCAGTTAAAAGAGTAACCTTCATCCTGCAAGACACAACATGAATATTTTTAGACTTATTTTGGCATAAAAGATAACGTTCTCAATGCTGGGAAATACACTAATTTTGATATTAAAAATCTTTGAAAAAAAAAAAAAAAAAAAAAATGGTGAAAAATATTCTTATAGTAGATGGGCCAACTTAGAAAAAACCACAAAATATGAAATGGAGAAAAAAAAAAGAAAAAGTATAGGCAAGATAGTCTGTACAAGAAAGTGCTTATAGTTAAAATTACATAATTAGTATTTGCTAGGAAAAAACACAAACTGTTAAGCAAAACAAGCTTGAACACTTTCCAGCTTTTTCCACAAAAATAAAGGACAGTTTTGTAAAGATAACACTAGCTTCTATAGTTAAGAAATAGAACCATCAGTGATTTCACCACAGAAAGGAAAAATATGAACTAAATTTTAAAAAAAAAAAAAAAAACTTTTAAAAATAAAAAAAAATAAAAATGGAAACATTTTGCACAATTTATTTCTTTATATTTTACAAAAAAACCCTCCCAAAAAACAAACAAAAAAGAAACAAAAACAAAAAAAACTAGTACATAAATATATAAAGCTTAGTAAAGAAACAAACGTTGCTTAGAGAGGATTGAACAATACCTTCTGTAAATTTTAGATACGAGTCATTACCATTCAAAGAGATGTTAGGGCTATCAATCAGATTCTTTGAGTTACTAAAACAATGTTCTGGCCAATTCATTCTTTGGCCTCTTCTAAATGCAAAATCCATGCAGGAGGAGGAGGAGGAAGGGGAAGGGGGTGGTCTCTTTTAGGGCAATGCTGTGAGGTTTGACCTGACAAATTCATTAGGGCATTGGATTGGCCATCAGTTATTTTCTGATTGGCACTAAGGAAAGAAAAAAAAAAAGAAAAAAAAAGAGAAAAGAAAAAGGGAGATAAGGATTTTACACATGAAGAAGGCCATAGAATAGATCGTCTGAAATGTCGGAACAACAACAAAAAAAAAAGAAAAAGATCAATAGCCAAAACAACTCTTGGAAGGATTGATCAATGTTGCTGATAGCTGATGAGAGCCAATGCACATACAAGAAAAATGACATTGACTCTAGGAAACAAAAAAAAAAAAAAACGAGGAATGAGGGTGGGATCAAGATACTTATTGCAATCGTAAAATGGAAAAGTACAAAAAAAAAAATTAAAAAAATACAGGACGCCAGCATCCAGGTTTTACAAATCAGTTAAAAAAAGGCTAAAATTATGGCTAATTTATACATTTATTCACTTGATCACCAAATTGGAAAGGGGGGGGGGGGCTCCATTATCTAAAAATAGAATAAAGACAACCCATATGATGTTTTGCAAACTATCAAAGTAGGTGCCTCAACAGCCTTTGAAAAAATTTTTTTAAATTCTAGGAAATAGTATAAAGTTAATAGTAAAAAACAAAAAAAAATGAACACTTTCTTATAACAGGTTTAAACTTTTTTGTTATATCATTCAAAATTACTTTGATTAGGCTAAGATCAATGAAAACCTACTTATGTATGTATGGGTGGGCATTGAAAACAAAAAAATTGTTTTCTTTGTGTATACAAGCACATAGACTAAAAAGTGCCAAAGGTAACCAAAAGACAATTTCATTATTCCTTAATCTTCCATATATGCTAATTACATAATCTCTGTAGATGGAAAATCTTAAAAATTACAATTTTCTCTTAAAAATCTCTGGTTCATTGAATTTTGTTAAACTTCACATTTCTTGATTATTAAAACAGTTTTATTTAATAACATTTCAGAAGTGACCAAGGATAATAATAAAGAATTTTAAAGCATCAATACAATTTAATAATCCAATTTTCATTTTCGGATTCAGTGCATATTTTCTACATGTCCATCAAAAATCTTTAATAAAAATTTCAACTGATATAATTTCTGTGGACTTATAGAAATGTAAATTATTTTAGTGTCCAAGAATTACTTTATTTAATCAAAATTTCATAAAATTCATTTGAGGGATTAAATTGTCTTTGAAAATATTTTTTAAAAGATTTTCTCACACAATACCCTTTACATAAATAAATGAACTCATGAATGAATAAATAAGTAAGTACCAAAGATTTTAAAAATCTGGGTGTTTGTTTAAAAATCCTCTCATGCAAGTTATTATGTCACATTGTTTTATATAGTGTAAACAACTTTTTCAAACACAAATATCCGAGGTTCTATATCGCGGACACATAATTCTTGTGTCAGCATTTTCTCCAATCTTTCTCACTACTAATGGTTCGAAACTATGACAATAGTTCACTTTCATCGTCAAACGTACCTATATTAAAGCCATCCATCTTACCTACCTGAACACCCCAAAAGTGGTCCTAAATGAAGAAAACACGATGAAAGGATCTGGTTAAACATACAATGTCAGAATTCTAGGTGGAAAAAAAATGAGTGAGAGATTTGAGAGAAATTTAAATCAAAAATGAAAGAAAACATTTGTGTGGAAAGATTAGAAACTACCAGTATATATATATATATATATATATATATATATATGAGAGAGAAAGACAGGATAGTTTTGAGCAACGTCACTTTAAAAATCTGAATGACTTGTGGGTGGGGGAGTCAACTTCAATGAAGTGCATTTATTCATAAGCAGAAATTTTACCATTTTTGTCTAAACTTCTGACAAGGAATAGAACATAGTTTGCAAAGGGTTCTATGCATATATATATATATATATATATATATATATATATATATATATGTGCACACATACATATGTGTGTATGTGAAGGAGTTTGTTTCTAGCACCCCTGGCTTGAAAATTGACATCAGAAATCCACTAAAATTAGAATTCTAAAATTTTTTCAGAACTTTTCAGGGCCTTATTTCAATGGATTTATAAACAATATCTAGATTCTGTCAAAAATGTTAATGATGTCATAAATAGTAATTTTGACAATATTCTTAGATAACTCCACAAAATTTGATGCCACAGTTATTCAATTATTGAACTATGGCAAGTTAATTATTATTATTATTATTATTATGATACATGGATTCAATTAGACTGGTATCCTCAGGTTGGCCATTACAGTATTTTGTCCATTGAACCATTAGACCTTCTGGTGTCTATCACAAGGACGAATTAACTGATCCGAGATATCTGCTAGCATGGACAGCAGAATGAAAATTGTCTACCCCTGTAGATTGAATAAGGGGGTCAGTTCAGAATCCCTAGAAGATTGCTAACTATGGAAGACACCCAAAGGCAGAGAGTAAAATGGCTGAGATGTGACCATAACCAAGATGGAGGCATTAGTCCGGGTAAACCAGTGTATATAGTAATTACATTGTTCGAAAAATCTCTTGAAAAAGTATACCAATTAAAATTACATATATTTCTAAATACCTATGATATACTTATCTTGGGAATACTTTTTTTCACAATTCATATATCTGAACAAAAAAAAAAAAACAACAAAAAAAACAAACAAAAAACTTAGTATTCCAATTTAGTAACCAGTAGTACTTGTGCCATAATATCTGTGTGGCATATAATGATAGACAATTATCAGTGATTTAACAAAAAAAGATTACAAGTACAGATTAGTAATGATTTTGTTTCGATCCCCCACCCCCAAAAAAATAAACAATGTAAAAATTAGCGCTGTTTAATACTTTCGTCAATTAGTTATGGTAAAAAGATTAAAAACGATATTTTCCATGAAAAGAAAAAAAAATTTAAACGTTAACATTCAAAAGGTGAAATTCTTTGTTTTGATTATTCCATTCAAATCGAAAAGCCTATGATATCTCAGGGGAGGTAACTTAAGATACAAGGCGTCAAGAGTATCACACGCACACACACACGGCATTCTATTTTCAATATGCAGTTTGATTGATAGAAATTTCATTTTGTCACATTAATTCAGTTTCCTTTCTTTCTCAACGCCTAGATACAATAAAAATAATCCTTATTTTTTTTTTTAGTGATAAAATTTGAAATGACAAAAAAGAAAAATAATTTGTTTGAGGTATGATGAATTGAAAAAGAGAAAAAAAAGAAAAGAAAAATCGAAATAGATGTATTCACAATGAAACCAACGAAAATTGAACAAAAATATTTTAAAGGATCGTTTTATATTATTTGAATATTGGATAGTCTTTCTGTTGTCTGCTTTATTCAAGGTGATTTCTATTCAAATTACTAAATGAATATACTTATATTACCTATTACCACTGCTGCCTGTGAGAGTGCATTTTAATGATTTCCTAGCGATGTAAGACAAATTATCAAAGATACATTATGAGATCAGTCTTTTCCAGCGTTAATATGAAAAAGAAAACTTTATGTCACTGAGGAATTATATCAAAAAAACACAGTCTAGGAAAAATATTAATATCAGTAGGTATGATGACAAACAGGGAAGAAAAATAGTGAAAAAAAAAATGGGGGGGGGGAAGAATAATCAGGTTATTTTCCAGCTACCTCTACTCCCAGGGGTGCTGAAAATCTCCATGATTACCCTGTGCAATATTACAGCAGTGACTGGCCTTCTGTCGAGCAAGAGCTATCCAAAGCTAAAGAGTTTCAACTGACCTGGTTTTGAAATCAGGGATATCCTCCTCCTAGATGAGTTTCCAATCCAAGTTGATTTACCAACTTGAAATATTTGAAGTGAAAAAATTAAAACAATAACAAACTAGTTGAAAATTCATCGACCCCAGATTTCAATCCCCCCCCCCATGGAGAAATATTTTGATCGCTAAAGTAGTAACATGTATATTTATCACTTTGTTCTAATCTCCCTTCCTCTCAGTACAAAGATGTATAACACTGAGGTATATCTAAATGAATGCCTTAACACTTTGAACGAATTTAAAAGAAAAAAAAAGGGGGGGGGGTTAAGAAACCTGTGCACAGGTTCAATAAATGAGAGAATTACGACTGGAATGTAAACTGGGGAAGGGCTGTAGGAACAAGAGCAGATAACTCTTGCCCTAAATGAGATGATACTTATAGATAGAGCAGAGGATTGAATGAAGGCTTTTAAGTGAGGATGTTGTTGCTGCAGGTCTACAAATGGGGTGGCAAGAAAATTGAAAAAAAAAAAAGGAAAAAAAAAGAAAAGGTGTGGTCAGCAGGTCAAGATGTCAAGCTGGTCCATCTCACCTTGAACTGAAAAAAGAAAAAAAAAAAAGAAAGAAAAATCAGCTATACAAAACTTGATTTTATCAGACAAATATTCAATCTAATTTTTTTTTTTTTTTTAAAAAAAAGATAAGTAACTTTTCAAGATACTTGGGGGTAGGGGGGTGGAATCTATAAACATCATCTTGCGCTGGTGATCATTTCAATAAAATCCAAACGAATTCTGACATTTTTATCTTAGATGGTCAACCCTGTCTACTCCCAATAGGAAACGTCGGGCAGCTTTTGGGCCTTTTCAGCGGATGATGTGCAATGCTTTCGGGCCAGTCACACCAGACGTCTCAACCATGACCGGTACAAGCTCATACCTGTCGGTCAGTGAAAATATCTATCCATCCTCCACTCACAATGAAACCAACGAAAATTGAACAAAAATATTTCAAAGGATCGTTTTATATTATTTGAATATTGGATAGTCTTTCTGTTGTCTGCTTTATTCAAGGTGATTTCTATTCAGATTACTAAATGAATATACTTATATTACCTATTACCACTGCTGCCTGTGAGAGTGCCTAACGAGCAAAAATACCTGACTCAAAAGACAACAAAAATCAAGTAGCCATTTTCCGAAGAATTGTAAGAATTCCTTCGCATTATACTGAAGAGATAACAAGCCATGAAAGTTGCTTGTACCACACGAAGCATTTCATGGAAACGTAAATGTATATCTATTTAAATTATGCCATTCATTCATTCATTCTTTCTTGTACTTTCTATGAACTTATCGATCCTTAAAATAAACTTTACATCTTGTATTGTACTGTGGATTACACAAACATCAGTAAGCCTAAATGTGATGGGTAAGAAGGGGGGGGAAGGGATAACGGGGGAACGGGGAAGGGATAACGGGGGAACGGGGAAGGGATAACGGGGGAACGGGGAAGGGATAACGGGGGAACGGGGAAGGGATAACGGGGGAGGAGAACAGGGGAAAAGAAACAAACAAAAAACAGGCATCATTTTATTAAACTTTTGCTATTAAGCATTTTATCCATAGATTTTTTTCCATTCCCAGTACCATTTGGTTAATTTTTTTCACAAATCAACAAAAAAAATTACAATAGGGGAGAACAATTAAAATCAAATAATATTTTTTGTATCAACTGTTTATTAATCATATCTGTGGTTACAATAAAGACCCATACAGGTGGATGAATTGCGAGTGTGTTATTTGTCATTTTCCATATATTTCTACTGCAAATTTGTTTTTATTTCCGATACTTTTCGAAGCACTCATTCCGACACAACCCAACTCAACATTCCGAAGAAGATTCCTGATTCTCAGAATCACTTGACTGGTAGATACCCTAGGAAATATCAAACCCGGCATGACTGTGTCTGTCTGTGATCGGTACAGTCAACATCACCACATTCACTATTGTCTGGGGGGGGGGGGGGGACCATTTTGAAAGACCAATCAGTAAAATCCAGGAATATCCACCATCTAATATCAAACACGGCATGCTTGCTTTTTTTGAAACGACAATAATGTCACTATCGGTAAGCCTGTGAACCAAAATATCGTTCTACCGGTAGGAGGGGCTAGTTATTTTATAAGGAATGAGTTTATTACATACTACTTAATCCCTGTAAAAAAAAAATTCAGATATATTTCAATTTTTACAACTTTTTTTTTTTCAGGAGAAAAAAAAAAAAAAAAAAAAAAAGACTACTGAACTCGTTTCAGTGCAAGTGTCCATTGTCTCAATTGATTGGTAGTAGATATTTTCATCAGCAAAACTTACCTCTAAGTGGAATAGAAACAGGGAAGGGGGGGGGATTTCACTTCATTATATATAAATTTTTTTTTCTCTTGCGCAATTTAGGTTCTCACATCAGGTTGAAAACGTAATATTATATTAATCAATTTGTTTTTAAATAATTCTGCCTCTAATAGAGTTCAAAGGAAAAAAAACAAAAACAAAACGATTTTGAGGAAGTCACTCGACTGTCCATGTGTTTCCTTAAATGTTACAGACATATAGATTAGTATTTCTATCATCATTTGGACTATCCTCATCTTGGTTGTTTTTCACACAACGTTTCGGCCGTTGTACTCTACAGCCTTCATCAGGTAGAGAAGCACTAATATAGATTAGTTTTATACGCAAAGATCTTCCTATCCCCTCTGTAAACAATCTTTCTTTTCATCCCCCAACAACAACTTATTAAACTACCTATCTCTCTACTCCCTCTTCCTGCCATATTATTGAACTTTTGAACCTTTCCCTTAGGATATTACTGAAAGCATAACATTCAAAGATATTTTGAGAACACGACAGAAGGAATAGTGCAGATCATATAATGAATAAATATCAGGGCTCTCCACCATTAGAACAAGTGTGGCCATATTGGTGATACTTACGGTTTGAGCAAGTTTTGTTCATAGCTGAGATGTCTTGAGTCACTTGTCAATTTTGTTCTCTTTTCTGTTGTTAGAATTCTCCATTGTTGTGGATGACTGACCAGCAGAAGATCCACTGGCCTCACTTCAATGAAAATGAACAGATACAATTTATAAGATTGCGGTAATGATAACTTATACATATGATTTGCGTATGAATAAATGTAAATTTTGACGTGTATGATTTAATCATTATGATACATTTCTCTTCAAATATTAACATCATAGTCCTTTGGTTCAGGGACACTGTTCATAATTAAATTATCTAACAAGATAAAAGTATTTCTATTGATATTCTGACCATCCTCATTTTGGTTGTTTTTCATACAACATTTTGGCCGTTGCACTCTACGGCCTTCGTCATGTGGGGAAATAACGAACCGAACCCTTTATTTATCCGACGGGGTATATTGACATTAGTAGTATTGTTATATTGTCTCACACTAGGATTGAACCTAGAACCATCAGATTACTTTACAGTAATTTGTCTGATGCTGTAACCACTGCACTATGTGTCCATGCCCGAATATCAATAGAAATAATACCTCATCTCAAAAATTCAGAGATATATTAAGATAAAAGTAATAATCAATAAAATAGAATAGATATTTTCGAACAGGTACATCTTGTTTCATTCGTTTCAAACTTTTCAAAACTGTTCAAGGTTTTATAATTCAATGTATTTTCTCTTGCAGCTTATATTTAGTTACATAAATTTGTACAGCAATATTTCAATTGTACTAAAAAAACAAAACAAAACACAGACAGACACAAACAAAACACAGACAGACACAAACAAAACACAGACAAAAACAAAACACAGACAAAAACAAAACACAGACAAAAACAAAAAACAGACAAACAAAAAAACAGACAAACAAAAAAACAAAACAAAAAAAACAGCATTATTCAAGGTATTCCAATATAAAGTGAAAAATCAGATGGACTAACTTTTCTGAGCTTCCTTGATTGTCATCAAACCTGAGATGACGTTGTGTTCTCTTCGTGTTTGGAGTAATTACATGACGTGGCCCAGGAGATTGGGGTTCTTTCTTTTCTGGAGTCTGAAATTTAAAAAAATAATTCACGTAATTAGCAGATGCATACTAAAACATAAAATAGGAGGAGACAAAAACAGTTTTCAATTTTTCTTTAAAATATGTCCTTAAAAGTTCCTTTCAACTGAAACTCATCAGAGGATGACTTACTGTAGGAAAATAATATGAACAAATTCAAAAATGTTGTTCAAAACGGCAAACACATTGAAGACACATACAAAGAATAACAGGCGTGATGATTGAAAATCAGAACTGGCTTAAAATGTAGTTAAATTGAAAAAGTTTCAGCATAAAAACAAGTCCTTTTTGTTTGCACACGACAAGTTTTTCGTTCTGATTTAAATCAACTCAAAAACCCCAGATGAAAGGAATATCTTGCAAATCCGGACAGTCTTGAACCAATCCACTTTAAATGCTGTTGCAGACTTTGGGTTATTTGTCCGATTGCTGAGTCCATTCCAAGTTGACTTGTATAAGGCGGCTGTTTCTTTTTTCTTTGATTTAAAATAAAAATATCCATACACATAGGCTACGAGAAATGATCCAAATACCTTCAAGCATTGACAAACAAAATCAACCAAAATATCACCGTCCCATCTCATTGACGTCTATATTATTGAAATAACCATGAGTAACTGAGCTATCTCAATTTAGCAATCTATCATAATCCACTTGTGGCTTGCTAGGCCTGATGAAGCTTCACCATATCCCTGTTAACTGTACAGTAATGATAATATGCAACAAAGTTTACACCTGAATTTTTTTACAGGTTGATTGGTCAAAATATATACTGATGAGGGTGGAGACACTATGGAGTGGCTATCAGCTTGTCTTTCAGGTTATCTACTTGATATCTCTCAGTATGTCTGTTGGTATAGCTTCAACAAAATTCTCATGTCAAAATTACAAGTCATTCAGGAAATCCACTTGATGTCTCTTGGTATATCTACTGGTATAGCTTCAAAGATATTATCTTCAGGGGATCAGGATATCGTGGTGATAAGGAACGTGGAATTCTACGCAGTACTCCGGTGGCTTCTCTGCACCCTACACCATCTACTCAAAAATAGGTGGCTTATATAATAGCTGGCCCCCTTTGTGATTGGGGCCCAATGGCTGTTAAGCTTATGATTGATTTCTTCCCTTCTTGGCTGGCAAATATTGAAATCATACCAGCCTAAGCCATCTTCATTCTGATCTCTCCTAATTTGGGAATCCACAATTTTCCCTTTTGAAATATGCATAGGCAAGGCTAAATCCCTTGGCAGTTAATTTACCTGCCCGGAAACTAGAGATATTTTCCTAACAAAGGCAATTAATAATCAAACATCAGTAATCTGTCCAGGCCTTGCTTGCCCAACACTTAAGAGCAAAAAGAAGAAAAGAAAAGAAAAAAAAAAGAAGATATTCAGGGATTTTAAACCTCTCAAATAATGGCCATTAATCATACATCTGTATTCTATCAAGGCCTCGCTTGTCCAATACTAAGTGCCAAAGTATTTCCCCACTCAGGGTTCAACATCAACTGCTTTACAGTTTTAGATTTTCATGAGTCCCTTATCCACCTGGTTTCTTTTGGAAACCCATTTTGGTAAGCGTTCTTTTTTTGTAAGTGCATTCAACCTTGTAAGATTATCTTATTTCTACTTTCAGATTTTCCCAATTAACCCTTCATTTTCATTGTGTAATTTTTCTAATTAACCCTTCAATTGCATAGTCTCAAAATACATTACAGGGAACAAACATGTTTGTAAGCCACCTCTTATGACGCTATATGAGAGGTTGGACTCTCCTGGTTTGGAAACAGTTGTGCTTCTGTTAGACTGGTTACCAACCAAGGTTGAACAACCAAGTTTGCCCAGCTTTTTAATTATTTGGGGAAGAAACGAATTCATGCTTTTCTAAAGGCCAACTGTGACAACCAGAGTTTGAACTGCAGATTCCATCCACTGTACTGTTAATTGTTAGGACATCCAACAAACCTTACCAAAATTTGGAATTTAAGCCATCCAATTGATAGTATTACTAAAAATCAGTGAGAATACTAAATGGAATTGCTGTCACTTGACCTCCAAGGGGAGTACACCAGATACAACAGGTGTTGAGACTTGATGAGTGCCAAAATCATAAAATACAGGGGAGCAATTGTTGAATCAACAAACTTACCTCCTTCCCAGGAGTGGTGCTACCCCGTGGAGCACTAAAGGCGGGAGACATAGGTGACTTGAATGGACTCTCAGTTCTGCAAATATAATCAACATATGAAACTATAGACACCAAAATATTTGTTTTCGATACAAAAACTTACTCCAGTCAGATTTTCAATATTCCATATAATTATGGTTTAAGGAAAGGTTCAAGTAACCAACAGACAAGAACCCCCCACCAAAAAAACTATGAAAGACAAAGAGCAAAAAAAACCAAACAAGAAACAAAATGAAAACACAAAAAGAGAAAGTATAAAAACAAGAGACAAGAAACAAACAAAAGAATAAGACAAATAGAAAGGAAAAAAAAAAATATAACTCACTGGGAAGTGCTACTATCAGGACCATCAAATTTGAGGCGTTTTGCAACATTCCTTACACCATTATCCAAATTGTCAAAATATAGACGTTTTTGACAACTGGATGCCCGAGAACGAGCAACAACGTCATTGATGTGGCGAAGTTTTTCAGCTGACTAAAAACGGGAAAGGAAAATTTCAAATTACACAAATGAAGGCATAACAGGATGTATATCAAATAGAAGATATCTTTTTCAGCATATATCCATAATATAATAACGACTTACCCCAATTCCTTCTCCAAAACAATACAATTGAGAGGTTCTGGGTGTAAGCTGATTTTGTGATTTGTAAATGGGACTTTTTACTGAGGAAACATGAAGGTTCTTTTTGCCAGCAATACTGCAGAGAAAACAATAGATAGAAATTAATAAAAAATTAATAACATCAAATTTTCACTGAAAATGAATTTGAGTTAAAAAAAAAAAAAAATTGTACCTTAGAACTGTGGCGGAGAGAAATCTCAAAAAAAAAAAAAAAAAAAATCAAAGCTGTCAAGGGTGTTGAACCATGTTTTGCAACCTTTTTATGATCATACTCTTTTTTTAATAATTTGATAAAAAATGATCAAAATTGCCCTCCACCCCTACAAAAATAAATTTAAATAGATATATCAGCTCATATATATATATTACAAGTTTAGAGAGTTAATGACGAAAATTCTTTAAGATATTTTGTCTCATAGCTTCGAAAAAATGAAAAAAAAAAAAAAATCCAATATACTGTTTGAGAATAAAAACAAAATGTCCAAACATTTATTGAAATGCATATATTCAAAAACTAAGAATCAAAACTATTAGCAGCAATAAGAGAAAAGGGGGGGGAAGAAAAAAAAAGGGGGGGGGAAGAAAAAAAGAGAAAAGGGGGGGGAAGAAAAAAGAGAAAAGGGGGGGAAGAAAAAAGAGAAAAGGGGGGGAAGAAAAAAGAGAAAAGGGGGGGAAGAAAAAAGAGAAAAGGGGGGGAAGAAAAAAGAGAAAGGGGGGGAAGAAAAAAAAGAGAAAAGGGGGGGAAGAAAAAAGAGAAAAGGGGGAAGAAAAAAGAGAAAAGGGGGAAGAAAAAAGAGAAAAGGGGGAAGAAAAAAGAGAAAAGGGGGAAGAAAAAAGAGAAAAGGGGGAAGAAAAAAGAGAAAAGGGGGAAGAAAAAAGAGAAAAGGGGGAAGAAAAAAGAGAAAACGGGGAAGAAAAAAGAGAAAAGGGGGAAGAAAAAAGAGAAAAGGGGGGAAGAGAAGGGGGGGGAAAGAGAAGAGGGGGAGAAAAAAAGAAGAGGGGGAGAAAAAAAAGAAGAGGGGGAGAAAAAAAAGAAGAGGGGGAGAAAAAAAAGAAGAGGGGGAGAAAAAAAAGAAGAGGGGGAGAAAAAAAAGAAGAGGGGGAGAAAAAAAAGAAGAGGGGGAGAAAAAAAAGAAGAGGGGGAGAAAAAAAAGAAGAGGGGGAGAAAAAAAAGAAGAGGGGGAGAAAAAAAAGAAGAGGGGGAGAAAAAAAAGAAGAGGGGGAGAAAAAAAAGAAGAGGGGGAGAAAAAAAAGAAGAGGGGGAGAAAAAAAAGAAGAGGGGGAGAAAAAAAAGAAGAGGGGGAGAAAAAAAAGAAGAGGGGGAGAAAAAAAAGAAGAGGGGGAGAAAAAAAAGAAGAGGGGGAGAAAAAAAAGAAGAGGGGGAGAAAAAAAAGAAGAGGGGGAGAAAAAAAAGAAGAGGGGGAGAAAAAAAAGAAGAGGGGGAGAAAAAAGAGAAAAGGAACAAGTGAAGTTGACTTGTGATTTGGGGGGGTATGGGGGTAGACATTATGTTTTCTTTCAAAAGTTGTTACATCATTCTAAAGGATGCCACTCATTTAATCAGCGATTATTCTGTTCGGAAGCAGAATGAGCAAAAATACCATATTTCGTAAGTCGAGGGATTTTTTTTCTAGAAGTGGTTTTCTTTAATCTGCCATTATTAAATCTTCTGCTTATTACAAAATTCAGAAATACTTAATCAGAAAACACGAAGTAAAACATTTTCTGAATATATTTTCAAAAACTGTTTCAACCCATTAGAGACTCTTGGGACACATACATCCTGTAGATCTCTTCCAAGACATTTTAAACCCGGCATTAAGCAAATTAATAGGTTAGTCTTGAAAGGGTCAAGAAAAAACTTGAACAACAAAAATAAACAGAAAAATAGTGCCAAAATAGTGAACTGTAGTTCTAAGAGGAGATTGCACGATTAACAAGGGATAATGGCCACAGGACTATGATTATCAGCTGGTGTATATCAAAATACCATAAACAGAATGGAAACTTAAAGACAGAATTTATGTAACAAAAACCATATAGCCAGGGAAGAAAATAAAGGTATGCAGTAAACTGTTAATGAGATTCACAATTGAAATTTTCCAAGTATCTCAGTTTTGATAAAATTACACTGAATTTTGAGTTTTGAATAGACCAAATCATCAACCACTTGTGAGCGCCAGATGAATCCTGAGAGAAATTCAATGTTTATAGGTCTTACCTGCAGACAGGCGATGAAGTAACACAATATTTTGGTATTGGTGACAATGGAGGAGCCTAAAAAAGGATAAAGAATTTTTTTTTAATAAAATAAAACTCAACAATTAAAACTAAATCCAATGAAATTTATTTTAGCACACAGGGGATGAATGATTTTTAATATACGTAGCTAATTGGAGAGGAGGCGCGGGTAACAGCACAGAAGAAAAAAAAAAAGAAAAAAAAAGGAATCATCAAAGTTGAAACTATGGCCGAGACTGTTTGCATTCACTCCACACTCATGCCATTGAGAAAGGCATGAACCAATTTCTTCTCCAAAGTTACCAATGGGTAAATAGCAGGGCAGACGAGATTCTAGCAAGGGTCGGCAGGATATGGATAACTGATTTCAAACTAGGTAGTAGAGCTCCCTTAATATGGCTGGATGCAAATTTTTGTTCCCTTCCAGCAGTTCCTGCAGCCAGACGGATGCCAAACGTATCATTCCATATCCTTTCGACTACATCAGCAAGCCTGAGAAGGGGATTGCGTTGACTTGGCAACCTAGGATCTCATGTGCTTTGCGTAGACTTGCACACACTCATTCTGTTGTCTACCGAGACAGAATGAGGCCGCGCCATCCATACCCAACTAATTAGAGAGAAAACTATACTTGGTTTGTTCATTCAATTTTTATTATTTTTAGAGCAGATAGAATCATCTTTTCAATAAGAACACGTGTAAATAAAACATGTAAATGAAGAAAGGGTTCAATCAAATAGAATAATCAGATATATATATATATATATATATATATATATATATATAAATTTTTTAACCAAAGTCAATATTCTGAAAAAAATTTTTTTTCCCCTTTTGGGTTTGAAATTGAGGGAAAACTTTTCCTTTCTTAGTGGTCAAGATTGAGGGTAAAATTTTTCCCCTCTCCTTTTTTGCGAAGAATACTTATTCTAGAGTAGTTTTCCTGATTTAGTAGCAAATAATTGTAATATTGATTAGAGACAGAGCAGACACTTGACAGGGCTTGTTGGATGGTGAAGTTTAAGTAAATTGAATATCACTCAGGGATATGTTGGAAGTTATACTTACAGATGGTCGAGTTGGATTGAATTGGAGTAGATAGTTTTTCATTATTGGCAGAAAGACTTTGTTGTAGAAGCCAACAATTGAATCTGTATCTCCATTCTGAAGCAATATAACTTTGAATACCTAAAAGAAAAGAAAAAAAAAATTGGATGAGAAGAATAGAAAAAATTTGAAAAATTAATAAATCTTTATATATATATATATATATATATATATATATATATATATATAAACAATAAATCTAATATGTAAAAAACAATAATCAATAAGTCTTATATATATAAAACAATAATCAATAAGTCTTATATATATAAAACAATAATCAATAAGTCTTATATATATAAAACAATAATCAATAAGTCTTATATATATAAAACAATAATCAATAAGTCTTATATATATAAAACAATAATCAATAAGTCTTATATATATAAAACAATAATCAATAAGTCTTATATATATAAAACAATAATCAATAAGTCTTATATATATAAAACAATAATCAATAAGTCTTATATATATAAAACAATAATCAATAAGTCTTATATATATAAAACAATAATCAATAAGTCTTATATATATAAAACAATAATCAATAAATCTTATATATAAAAATAATCAATAAATCTTATATATAAAAAAAAATCAATAAATCTTATATATAAAAATAATCAATAAATCTTATATATATAAAAAATAATCAATAAATCTTATATATAAAAATAATCAATAAGTCATATATATAAAACAATAATCAATAAGTCATATATATAAAACAATAATCAATAAGTCATATATATAAAACAATAATCAATAAGTCATATATATAAAACAATAATCAATAAGTCTTATATATATAAAACAATAATCAATAAGTCATATATATAAAACAATAATCAATAAATCTTATATATAAAAATAATCAATAAATCTTATATATATAAAAAAAAATCAATAAATCTTATATATAAAAATAATCAATAAATCTTATATATATAAAAAAAAATCAATAAATCTTATATATAAAAATAATCAATAAATCTTATATAAAAAAATAATCAATAAATCTTATATAAAAAAATAATCAATAAATCTTATATAAAAAAATAATCAATAAATCTTATATAAAAAAATAATCAATAAATCTTATATAAAAAAATAATCAATAAATCTTATATATAAAAATAATCAATAAATCTTATATATATAAAAAATAATCAATAAATCTTATATATAAAAATAATCAATCTTATATATAAAAATAATCAATAAATCTTATATATAAAAATAATCAATAAATCTTATATATATAAAAAAATAATCAATAAATCTTATATATATAAAAAAAAATCAATAAATCTTATATATAAAAATAATCAATCTTATATATAAAAATAATCAATAAATCTTATATATAAAAATAATCAATAAATCTTATATATAAAAATAATCAATAAATCTTATATATAAAAATAATCAATAAATCTCATATATAAAAATAATCAATAAATCTCATATATAAAAATAATCAATAAATCTCATATATAAAAATAATCAATGATAAAAAAAGAAAAAAAAAAAAAAATCAAATTCAATACAAAGAAAAAAAATCTATAATTCAACGTGTTCACCCCAAAAGGATACGAATTCACTCTTTCAGCACTAAACGACAGTAATCTATCAACTTTTTTTTTTTTAAATTCGCACCTGGTCTTATTTTGTCTGCTTCACCCTGTCATAATTAATACATTGTTTCAAGTGAAGCCTAAGTTTTGGGGAATCTCCATCAGCGAAAAAATGCTAGTGCTGAAGGCAGTAATATAATCTAACAAACTAAAGTGTCAATAAGGAAAAAAAATAAGTGATTCATTGAAATAAATAGTAAAAAATTTATTCTTATATACTCATAGTTCATTAGTTAGAAAGGTGCAGCCAATCAGAGCCATCATATGCAGTCACATGACAAGCACCAACTTTGAACTTGCTCTCCAACTTTTGACACACAACTCTATAGACATGCATAGATTCTCTCCCCGTTCATGTTGTGGTTAACACACATGGATGCAGAGGCACAATCAGAAAATCACCATGTAAATATCTTCTCTATTCTACATACACTTTCTTCTATATGCATCTATGAACTTTATTTCACATACACACAAGACTTTAATCTTTCTACAAAATATTTATGCATGAACACAATTATTTCATCGATTAGTTGAAGGAATAAAAGTTTATTCCTAAAGGTTTGCCTTTCTTCTTTTTGTTGTGGTGTTGTCTGAGTATGTTTTATCATGGTAATGTATCCATCTGTGTATCAGATCAACGTGGTTCCATATTTCATACCAGGATCTGACCAGGTTAAAACAATATAGAGTTAAATGACTCGATCTAAGATACTGTTGAGTTTTCATACTTGTGTTAACTTCATTAAAACCGGCACCATTATTCTATAAATACAATAGTTTGCTGGTGTATCTAAAGCATATATTTCACTTCCAGTTGGTTTTTCTTGTCATGAAATATTGAAAAAAAATTTATTAGTTACCTGGCTTGGTTCTGGTTGAGAATGAGGGAGATCTTTATACACTGTCATTATGTCCTTGAATTTAATGTCTTGGCGTACCACACGACATATACCAAATAAACAGCACATCATGATCTGAAAAGAAACAAATAAAATAATTCAAATGTTCAAGATGATCTTTTTGGAAGATAAGTGTGGTTCAAATTTTTCATCAAGACCCGGATAACATTATTGACTCAATTCAATCATATCATTATAAAGTTCGAGTATGAGGAGGTAGAGAAGTGGGAGAAGGAACACCATAGTACTTTTTCTCTGGAAATTTGCGAAGCTCCCCACCACAAAAAAAAACAAAAAAAAAACCACAAATTACTGATAAACTGACCTGATCAAGATGCCGATGTCGCAAAAGTTCTCGTTGGGAAATGATACAATATCTAAGGCAGGTCCAGACCTTCAGATTCTGTAAAAGAGAGAAAAAAAAAAAAAAAGAAATCATGGTCAGGCCAAAAACAAATAAAATCTGTAAGTGCCAAGGATTGTCTTTATTTTTTGGCAGCATTTTCGTGTAGAATGCAATCCTCTATTGAGTAAAAAAATGCATGAATATATTTTATTTTCATGAACAACTCAATCCTCACCTTACTGATATATTGAAAGAGATTCTGACGTAAAATTACTTCCATTCTGTTTGTATATTTGGTAAATAAACCAACGTGGATAGGGTCACTTTGTAATTAGCAGTGCAGTATCGAGAAGTTTTTAAAAGCTTTCCATTTCCTACCCAGGTTCTTGTCTTTCCATAACATCCAAACCACAACCCCCCCCCCCTAAAAACCCCATTGAATCTAGTTGAATAATTCCTATTTTATCATTCAGTAACATTACTAGAATGAAAAGGTCACAATATTATCAACCAAAGCTTAATGCCATTGTCACTAAAAACCGAATATAAATCAGTTTACAAACAGTTACAAGGTAACTGAAAAAGAAATTCCTGGATCAGACCCAATACATTCGGACAGGCACAAATGAATGGTAGCTAACTGGCAAAAGAATAAATCGAGAAAAAAAAAAAAAAAAAAAAAAAGAAGGAAGTTGCGATTACTTACCAGTTCATAATTAACTTTTAGTGATTGGCACAAGATAGTAAGCCGTTGGTGGGCAAGGTGAAAAACTGAAATGTTCAATTTTATCATTTTAGTAAAAATAGAATAAAATTTGTGATGCAAACTATTCCAGTGTTTCTTTACTGTTATCGTGAATTATAGATTCCAGAATGATCTCTAAAATTAGGCAGAGTCAAGTCTAAATAGTGGATAAAAAATATAGGGAGCAAAATTATCACGATTGAGACATGGAGTAATAAGAATTTTAAGTACTGTACTTGTATTTAAATTTTCAAAAAGTTAAGATTTCAAAGAAATAAAAGATAAAATAAAAAATATTTGATATTAAGCAAATAAAACAAATTTTGCTCAAATCTAGAAGAGCTCAAGTAATTTACCTTTATAGAAGAAATGTTTCAGTGGACGGCTTGATTTTTGGGTAGATGAAAAAGCTGGACTATCAGTAAGACCCGGACTGGAAGAGGAGGCAGAGGGGGAAATATTGTTGTTGAGACTGTTGGTATTATTGTTGTTGGTGGTAGTAGTATTATTGTTGTTGTTGCTGCTGCTACAGTTGTTGTTGTTGTTGCCACTGCCGAGAGTTCCAGGAAGGAAGGTACCAGCATTACCGTTGTTCTTTGTTGGTGTAGTTCTATATAATGAAATGAATATACTATTATTGGCTCCAGTAAGATGGAATAAAAATATATCAGCTACTAATGCCTTTACAGATAATGCCAAATGCACATTTGCTATTTTCAATCAAACATCCTAGCAGGGAGTGGTAGATCCATGCCTTTTCAAAATTAATCTATTTGAAGTTAACATAAGCCAAAATATGAACTGTGTTTGGATTCCATTTTTATACCATACCAACCCCCTCCTTTAAAATAAAAGAGTAAAAATAACGCACACACAGAAGACACCTTGAACAGTGCCTTACTGATCAGATCATGAACACTTGATCAGAAGCAAATAAATACACCCTATCCCCTTCCTCTCTTTCTGTTCATTATAGCATGAGCAAATATAGCCAGTTGATTTACCTTCTTCCTTTCTTTTTGTTTGCTTTAGCCAGTCAGAAACAAACAAAAAAAGGGACAGTCTATTGTATTACAAGATTAGCTGATCTACACTGCTTACTTAATGGACTCAGAACAGCGACCCGAGAGTTGCTATATAAAGTATCAGAGAGAAGTCTGGTTAGTCACTCAATAAACACTGTCACTCGAACAATATTTTTCGGCAGCATGCCGTATTGGAAAAGAGGGGTGATCCATGGAAAAGTTACTTCTTTCGCATTTTGTTGGGCGATGAACACTAAAAAATCTGAATTTCCCCAAAACAAGCGTGAATGCCACCAGACACAAACTAGTGATCAATTTAGCATAAATTCATGTTGCGAATTGACCCCCCTCTCAAAAAACGTTTTTGGTAGACGTAAGGACCATGTTCAAATTTTCATCCCTCTAGCTCCATTTGTGCAGTCTGCAAGCATCATACATAAATATGAAGCCAGCCAGTAAGATCAACTTGAAAACTGGAGAAACCTATTTTGACAGTTTTGGTTGAAGGTTTCTAATAAGATGAAGGAAAGTCAGAAATTAACCATTACTTCGCATACCTACCGACTTACACTGTAAAGTACCAGATGGTTAGAAAGGAAAAGCAAATTTCAACAGCTAAATGGTAATTTGGCAAAAAAACACACACACACTGTTGATATAATTTTCTAAGGATTAAAAAAAAAAAAAAATGACAAATCAAAATTAAGAATATTTTGTGCTTTTTTGAAAATTATATTCTGAAGATATGAAAACAATAGAAATTTTTGATAACTTTTTATTGCATTTGGCTTTTGAAGTGTAAAAACTACAGGTAAGCCAAAACCTTTCTACAAAATTAGAGTTCTTACACTTCAGTCGTATGACTACACAACTGATTAGATTTGATATATGCTTAGAATATAAAAAAAATGAAAAGTAGAAAAACAAAATTGTATTTAACAGATACAAATTAATAGATTTCTAATACCAAAATTTGACGAACTACTGACCAAGCTTTTTTTACCTTTTTTTTTTCAAACTAGATATGAGCTATGGTTTACACACAATGCAGGAATATCTAACACAGACATTCCTTTTTGAACAAGGAAAAAAAAAAAAAAGAAAAAAAAAACAAAAAAAAAACAACCCAGTTTAGGCTATTTTCAAAGAGCCTTAAATTAAATATAAGATTACTTACTTAGAATCATTTCCATTCTCACTAGTTGGAGGTTCAAGAATTTCTTCTAAAGAGTCACTTTCAACTTCAAACACAGGAGAATCCTGGAACAAGAAATAAAAAATAAGAAAAACAGGCAAATTTTGTAAGTTACAAAATAGACAGACAATGATGAACTTCATAAACTGAGGGTGGAATCAACAAGTAACAATAAATCTATATACGTACATGCATTTTACAAATTGGACACAGGTGTTAAAGATTGATTAAATGTATTTAATCTTCAGTTGTATTGTCAGCTCGGCAGATTCTATTAAAACTGAAGTGCTCAGTTAATCTCTAACATTTTAAATGCTCGAGTTTAGATCTAATAGCTGTCAAGTTATGAGAAATCAAGTTTTCATCACATATAATTCAACCACAGCATTGAACTAAACTCAACACCATCGTCAGGGGAAGTAATTGCATGGATCCATACTAAAATTAAATTAGTTCTTCCGTTATCTACTGTCCACCCTTCAACAAAATTTCATTGAAATTGAGAACTTTTGGAGATATTGTGTTAACAGACATGAAATTTCGGTAGGATGTGGTTTGGACATATAACATAGTGAAGCTATGTGTGCATGGATCCACACAAAAATTTAAATCACTTCTTTCATAGCCTATCATCCAACCCTCCACAAAATTTATTCAAACTTCATTGAGAACTAGGGTTAAGTGCAATGACAAGGGAAGAGATTTGTTGTGTAGAATGAATGCTTTTTTTCTCATCAAGCTATGGACTTATTGAATAATTTATATATATATATATATATATATTATACACATACAATACACAAGATACAGACTAGCAATATAGCATAATATAAAGCAATGTCTGATATGTGATGGATTCATTTCATAGAGTGCTCGATACATTCAACTTCATACTTCAAAAGTCAAGTTGTTTTAGAGTAGGACGGAAATATATAATAGGAAGTGGATTTGCAACACTAACAAGTTCATGTAGCGAATTCACTTCCTATTAAAATATATATATATATATATATGTGTGTGTGTCTAGAAAGCTTTACAGTCCCAAATAGAAATTAAAAAACTTTTCCAAAAGATTTATTTTTTGGTGTGTCACTTCAGTCACCCATTTCTTACCATTGAGCTAAACAGCTGGCCGTAATGCAAAGACCCAAATAACTGCTATCATCCAAAATTCTTTTCTTTAATCGTTTATTCTACTTACATTGTCTTGAACAAGTGATACATTAACCTCGTAACGATGGGAGATCATTTCTGATATTTCTACATAATATAATTCATAATAAGTGTGTGTGTGTGCAACATGTGTATGTGTTTTACCAAATTGTTGAAATTACCCAATTGGCAGATTTTGTAAAAAAAAAAAGAAAAAAAAAGAAAACTTTGATTTCACATCAATTGCATAAACTTGATTGGGGGGGGGGGGGGTTATATATATATATATATATATATATATATATATATAAACTGTTTTGAATATATGTATGTCAGAAGGATTGCTGAGTAAGTTTTCCTGATCATTACTAGTGTTGTGAGCTCAATTGTGTACCTACTATGATGATCTTGTGTCACACTAGACAAAACTGTGAACTCCAACATTTTGAACGCCCAAGTTAGGATGTAAACAGAAGTCGTGTTATAAATCAAATACTTATTGCAGAAGCAAAATCCTCTTTTTGCCAAATGACTTTTAAAGAATACAAGAGATTATAGACAGTCATTATTCCAATAACACAAAATGCAGAGGTTAAGTCAAAATCACCAGAAGCCATCAATACACGTAAAGACTATGGGTGTTGACAACTGAGATTATCTGCCATTCTTCCACCTGTTGTTTGTCTCATTCCTTCCCTTATCCCTTCCAATCTTCATTGCCTACCAAGGTTTCCATCCAAATGTTATACAACTATTTCAATTGGTGGAACTTCTATCCCCTCAGTAAACTAATCAACTTTCTTTCC
Source organism: Thysanoteuthis rhombus (assembly GCA_963457665.1). Lineage (NCBI taxonomy): Eukaryota > Metazoa > Mollusca > Cephalopoda > Oegopsida > Thysanoteuthidae > Thysanoteuthis > Thysanoteuthis major. The sequence goes on from OY735209.1 coordinate 11,365,359, forward strand.
ACCTTCTCTCTTCCTACCTCCCTTTTTTAAACTAACCTTATCCTCATGTTATTACTGAAAGCATAACATTCCTGATACAGATGGGAATGAGCAAAATATCATAAGTAAATTTAAAAAGTTGACTAATAATTTGTATTTGAATAAAACACTTACCTCTTTCCAGGCAAAACGTTCAAGAATTTCATTTTCTATTTTTTGAATGTGCTACAATTGAAAAGAAAAAAGAATTAAAGAAATGATAATTTGAAAAAAAAAAAAAAAAAAAAAAAACAAACAAAACAGAAAACAAGCTATAAATGTGAGATCAAAATATAATTGACAAAAGATTCTTACCTTTCGTGCATCTTCAGACAGTCTATTTTCGGATCGTATAAAGCTTTCAAGTACTAAAAACAATTCATAGGCCTTTAAATTAAAAACTTCCAATACCCAAGGGAAGTCAAATTCTGAACTGCCTGCTCTCATATTTTGAGGTGCCATGTTCCCTGAGATAATGGAAAGAAAAAAAAATATTTATATAGGTTTGAAGGAATCCTCCAAAAAATAGATAAAGAAAGAAAAGTAACGGTTTAGAGAATACTGACATTATACAATAGTGGAGGCTCTGAGCTACAACACATTCAAAAAAACTCCCAGAGAAAAAAATGCATTATATACAATCCTAATTTAGATCTCTATACAATATTATCTCATTGCCAAACAAGACACAAAGTGACCAAGATGAGTTAGAACCTGGTACAGAAGGTCAAATCCCAGAATACTATTTATTATTATAAATTATGAAAATAGAAACAAGCTTTTCTTTGTTTCAGTATTCTTGGATATATATTGTAAAATTCTTGAAATTCTGAAAACTTCACCGCCCCCAAATAACAAAACAAACAACTTCAACCTTAAGAATGTAAGTGTCTTGTATGATGATATGTCATTTACTGATGGATGACTGATGTACAGGTTACGGTTGTTTAGGCCATTTTCAATATCCCGATTGTTAAACCATCGATATTCAGTAAGCGTTTCTAAACCTGTGTAAACTTTTACAAATTTACTTCCGATTGGCAGAATCCAGCACAGCTAAAACCAATAAAAATTAATCTCTTATAAAAGCTTGAATATATAAGAATATATAAATGAATAAATAAAAAAATAAAAGACACCACCCCTTTTTTTTTTTAATGCTCATATCTTCAATGCACAACATACTAAATTGATCCCCTACTACAAGAAACATTCACTAAGAGCAGAAAAATGGCAAAACTGACCAAGTATCAATAAAGTCCGTAAGTAGCATATAAAAGAAAAGTAAAAAAGACTATATATACAATGCAAATATTCAAAATGGCTGAATACTTCCCAGTCAGACCTCGTATCTATTCTTAACACTACTTGAGCAGATGAAAAGACAAGTCAAGCCTTTAGTTCCTTTTCCATTACTCACTAGAAACAAGAACCACAAGTTCAAAGATGCATCCATCATCTGTGGTGGTGGTAGTAGCAGGAGGAGGAAGAAGACTTTTCGTCAATTGATTCTCATACTTGTAAAATATTGTAATATGGAAATATTCTGCAAGTATTATTTTCAAATAAAATCTTAAATGGCCATTTTGGGCTCTTACAACATCATTAGCAGCTGGTAAAAAAAAAAAAAAAAAAAAAATTCATCAGAATAGATGTTACACCCTTTAATGACATCACACTTCTTCCTTCCCATTTCCATCATTCAACATGACTGACCAGCTGAAAAGTCTCTTATAGAGACGTGTGGACATAATGATTTTGAAGTGAAAAAAATTTAAGGTAAGTGATTGAAACAGTTGGTTTGTACTTACATGAGGCACCATATGTCATCAAAATGACTTCAGCTGAACATGCTAGCAATGCCCGGTGAAGGCTTTCCAAGTGTAACAAACTTGTAAAAGAGTTCTTAACCAAACGACGTTGTTCCTACAATCAGAGAATATGATATATCCATAAAATATGAGCACACTTGAATGCATCATACATCAACTGATTTTCCTTTGTGTTAATGTATGTAAAAGAAAATTATGTTCTAAGTAGCAAATGCTGGACCCCTTGTTTGAGGTTTTTTTTCCAAAATAAGTTATAGTCACCTATTTACAGAAGTATTCAAATCAGAGTGTGACGCATTTTGTTTTGTACTGACAATGATAATTATCCAGGAAATTATGGAAAGGTTAGAATGCGTTTCAGGAACACTTCCACATATCAACTCAATTCGAGATACAGAGTGAGCTGTGGTAAGTATTTTGAGCAAGGGCACTTACAGATATAAGAAAAGACTTCAGAATACGTAGATATAATTTCACTATCAACTGGTATCTTTGCTGTGCCAACTGCTGTATCACTGGCGAGAAACGTTGAACAAATGCCGTCTTACAGTTTTGGATTCTTTTACAGATTGCATCCGTTGGATCTGGGTTGCATTTCTAGGAGAAAAGAATTTGGAGAGTAAGTCATTTTTAAAAGCATAAATGATACAAGTTAAACACTGCTGTTGTCAGAAGTCAATTACCCAATCCATATTTTAAAAAAAAATAAACTCTCAAAAGTCACCTTCAAGCTTGATCCTAAGTCACTTATTCATACAATTTATACGCAGGTATAACTTGCCCTACGAACCGATTAGTTCCCAAAGATAGTTCATAAAATGGGAATTCGTAAATGAGATATGATTATTCATAGAAAACAATGCATTGAACAGGAAGTAAAAAAAATGATGTATAAAATATTGACATACATGGTCTTTCATTTTGCACGATTTTTCTTGGTTCATCAAATTTCGAATTTTTTAAAAAGTTGAGGGCAAAGATTTTTTTTGATAAGTGAACTTTACAGTTTTTATACTACAAAATCACTTTTCAAAATTTACAAATAGGTTTTGTTCTAATTTCATGTAGATAAAAGAGAATACAAGTGTGTGTGTGTATATATATATATATATATATATATATATATATATATATATTAGCAAGAATAGTATTGAAACAAATGAAAACAAAATTTTTTTTAAAAATTTATATGAGAAAGTGACCATAAAAAAATTCCATTTGATAAACTTACCTGAAAAAATTCTTTAAGAATATCATCTGGTTTATCTGGTTGTTCATTCAACAAATTCCTGAGCTGATCAACTTTTATTATTGCAGTACTGGAAATAATGGAGAATCAAAAAGCAATTCCTTATTAAATATAACAGAACAACATAACAAAAACACACGAAAAAAATAACACTAATCCTAAAGGGAAAGAAAATGCCACTGACCACACGGATGGCATGTTGCAATTAGGAGGGAGTAAAGTAGTTGAGACACGGACAGAAGGAGGATACTCTCTCCTAAGTGGGGGGGGGGGCGACACACGCAGAAGGGGGGCAACACAAACAAGCAGGATACTATTATCAATTACATGACTTAAAAAAGCCAAATGTAATTCTATTTGACATGAGCACTGCATTCATTTCATGAAACGAATGAATATGAATAACTGATAGATTTTTTAATGTCTTACAAAGTCCCCCATGGCAGAATCAATTCTGCACCTTTCCACACAATATCAATGAAATAAACGTGAAAAAGAACAGATCCAGTTCAAAAATTGTAGCACTGTATATACAATGTTCGTCAACATTTGTTTCTGTAATGAAACTTTTTTTTTCCAATCGGGTTTTCAAGTAAATTCCTGTTATGATAATTATCGCATCAAAAATAAGATGAAAAATATCATCCAAAATGCAACATTATTTATCGTGAAATGAATAAGTTATAAGTTTATACTTATGTGAAGTGTAAACACCGTGTAGTTAGCTTTCTTTTACTTGTGAATCGATTTAAAAAATAAAAAAAGGAATGAGGTAGTGCCATAAAAAAAAAAAAAGGAAAAGATCTTTAGATTATTTTCCCATCATTACCAATGCTTCTCTCTCTCTTTCGATCACTTAATTCTTTACAAACCCCATCAACCAATTCAAATTTGGTCTTGACACAAAATTATCCCAGTTCTTGAAACTTGATTTACGTCGCAGTAGAAAACATCCAAGACAAAATTTCATCATAGGTGAACTCACCTGACTGGAGTAAGGGGTGGGGCAAGTCTGTGGGATGGACTGTTTGTGTTATCCTCAGGACTGAATTAGAAAAAAAAGATAGGAAACAACGATTAAAATATATCAAATCCATTCTACTTATTACTCAATTCAATTCCAAAACATTCACAGGGAATACTTTTCACAAGCAACTACTATATTCATAAAGTTCTTTTCTAAATCTTCTAATATAAAGTACTTTTATAATTGCATCATAATCTCGAAGGAGTATTTATCACCAGTCGAAGGAGTATTTTTCACCAACTGCAGATTTTGTTTATATGAAATTTTTTTTGACTAATATCCTTTTTAAGTTTCCATTGAAGGATGTTATGTTCTTTGATGTAACACCTTTTTGGCCAAGATCGTTCCATAAAGTGGTCATTCTGGCACCCATAGGATACCCCCCCCCCAGTCCATTCACTTCCTGCCCTAGCAGTTTTGTCCTCGCATTAGTTGCAACATAGATTTGTTTGGGCATACTGTGCAATTATTACTACCATTTCAAGTAATAGGTAGTTACTCTAGTATACAGATGACTGTGCCCCAGTGAGAGAGAGCTCAACTCTGGTTCAATCCACCATGGAGTCATACCAAAGACTAAAAATGGAGCTCAATGCCTCTCCGCTAAGCATAAGGACAACGATTGAGAAACCTCTCCTCGAGGCTATGGGGTTACTGCGAAATCACATAGGATAGACATTCTCATAAAATCACGAAAGTTGAGCAACAAGAAGTCTGGACAGTACCTAGATGGTGAACACCAAGTGCCATGAGCAGAAGGAAGCTTTGACAAGACTGGCAAAAGCTGGAATCAGGTCTAAGAATTGCTTATGAGTACTTGACCCCAAAATACCATCGGTGAGGGTGTAAGCAGAGAACAATGATGCAGACATAGTAACTAGAGTGGCATTCATATTCAAATGACAAAAAGATGAATATTTGTCCCAGGATAAGCTAATGGTGAGAAGGAGTGTTTAAATATTAAAGTTTTAATGATCTTCAATATCTTTCACTCAACTTCTAACCATGACACCAACGCAAATAAGTGATACTCACTGAGAAGATGGTTTCTCTTTTGAGAAGATAGGATTATGATCCAAAAAGAGCAGCTCATTGATATAGCCTTCTCTCTTGCAATTTTCAAGGTAAATGTTAACGAGTTTCTCTACCTGAAATGTTTAGAAGAAAAAGAAATTAAGTTGAACATGCATTGTACAAGAAAGTGATAAAAATTAGAAATAAAAGAATGAAAAAAATAAATAAGATAGCTAAGACAGATAATGATTCAACATATATAGCAGACTGCTACACTCAAACAAAAAAACATTTTATGAACAAGAAAATACATTTATAGAATCAGAAAAATATTGAAATTTAATCATGTTAAGTATATAACTTATATCTAACTAATAAGTTAAACACGGTCTGTATGGAAAAAGTGATAAAATTTTAAATAAAAATTACAAACACTTGATAAGATAGTCAAGGAGTGGAAAAAAAAATTTAGAAATGTGCAACTTATATACACCTGTTCCGACATACAAAGTGGTTTCCATTTCCACAGGCAGGTCGTATCTTGAAATGACTGTAGGTTTCACGGATATTGTCCTATTATTTTTTATTACTTATCTTATTTTTAAAATAGGATTATTTGTTTTGTTTTTTTCTTTATTTCATTTTTAAAATTTGTAGAGAAATAAGAGCAAAAAGTGACAATACATGCATTTTAGAGTAAAGCATAGAACACAAACAGTTCAGGGAGAAAAAAAAAGAGGGGGGCCTTTTCTCTTGCTAGTCATATGTGGGGTATGATAAGAATGAAGAGAGATATAGATGAGTGCTTGGCAAATTGCTTTGTATGTAATTGGTTCTTTTCAGCAAATTATATATATATACACACACACATACATACATAAATAAATATTCAAATTTAGAAAAGTAAATTATAGATTATGTACACTTATATAAAATCTCATAAAACACGTACAACCACAAGTAAAATTTCTGGTATTTACATGGTATCTGTGTTTTTTGATTTAAGAGTGTAATTTAAAAACTCTTTCACTTATACAACCCTTTAATATGTGTATAACCAAGCAAACATTTATACTTACTAATATTTTCTGAATTAAGAAGCATTAACCTTCATATTAACAGGATTTTTTTTTTATATCTATGTATTTCAGTCCAATGTATAGATGGCCATTAGTTAATAAACAGGTGTGTTGTCAAAAGAACATGGCTGTCACAACATGAATTCATATACAATCACTCCTATCATTTGAATTTTCTTTTGCAGTTCTCCCACATGCATTCAAGTTACTATGAGATGCAAAAATGAAGCAGCAGACAACCCAATAAGTAGCTTTTAAGAACTCCGGAAGAACGTCCACGTAAACAAAACTTTTCACAGGTAGTTGAAATAGGATGACACAAGGATGATGTGAATGAATCGGCCGAAGTAGGTGAGAGGCAATACTTACATCCAAACGGCCAATATCTTTGAGAACTTGTTCCACTACTTCCTGCGCAGATTTGAGCTGAAGAGAAAAAACAAGAACAAAAAAAAAAAAAACACATAAATAAAACACAGGACTCCAGGCGACGTTGGTGAATCTGGTTAACAAGAGTTAAATAAAAATAATACTCAAAGTATAATATTTCTAGAGTTGGAATTTAGACATTACCTGATAAATGGGCAGACAAGTATTCAACACTTTTAGTGCTTACGTTTTTTCCCCCCACCCGACATGTGAGGGTTAAGAATAGAACAATGGGTACTCCCTAGAGGCTAAATAGTAGCCACTCTGAAGGACTTTTGGCTTGTGTTGTTAAAACATCTGTAATCAATCAATTGTATCATAGTAATCTACGTGTTTATCAATAGAAGGAAGATAGAAATTTATCAGCTAAATTTTCTTTCTAGAAACAATATGAAAACCAGAGATAACAGAGTCTGAAAATTTGTTCACATTTTTGAGTTTTACTATATATATATAAATTTGAACCCGATTTTCACATACATTCTAAAATTCCAATCAAAAATATGCCAACAGGCCGATTTCAATAAAGATTTAGGGATATATTCAATTTTGAATAAATTTTCCTGTCGAGGGTATTTTTCAATAAAATCTTCTGAAAAATATTTTTCTAGTCTACCTCCCCCCATTTTACTGTTATGAAAACTCAATGAAATACCCTTCCAGATTGAAACATTTTACATTTCTAGGAAGATAACCCCCCCCCCCCAATCTAGGTCATAAATTTATTCCATCCTGTCACTCATTTTTTTCTTAAATCTGCTCTGAATTGGAAATGACAAATGCCCCAAACACGGAATATTTTGTTTGGAAAGTTTTGTTCATTATTTTTTATTAGTTTGCATTTATTACCACAAGTACAGTGTACACCTTTAGCGTTAAAAAAAAAAAAAGAAGATTTTTTTTAAATAAAAAAAATTTAAAAATTTTTTTAAAATAAAAAAAAAAAAAAGGAATAAATATGGTTTTATGGAAATTTCAAATTAATGTTTTGGTTATCTCTAAGATTAGGAAATTTTATCATCAGAAAGAATGGTGTTCCACCTATCAATGGATATTGAGTTCTACAAATTTTGTTTATTTTTGTTATATTTACGGATGCTACCACTATTTGTAAGTGGTAGATGGTAACTGATTATCTTTCTTTGCTTGTTATGTTGGTATGGGTATTCAGCTAGTGTATATATATATATATATTATATATATATAATATATTTATCAAACTTATACTATCAGTAGCAGCCATGTCCCTCTCCTTTCCTACCCTTTCATTCTCCTCTATCCCTACAGTGTGTCACGCTTATAGTATCAGTAGCATTCATTAGCCAAGCCTGTTGTTGTACACCTCTGCCAAGAGTCAGCGATGGTCATGGAGTAATATTAAGTAATGAAGGAAATAATTTTGATTTTATTCACTAATTTTACAAATAACTGATTTAGAGTGGATTGTTTAACTACAGTTGACGAGATCTGTATTCGTGTCTGCACCACAATTACTTGACAACTGGCCACTGTACAGATGTGACAATCACTAGTTATATTAGCAGTGAAATACCAATCTTGAAGGCTTTTTATCAGTGGTTTTCAAGAAATATAATTTAAAATTACTAATTACAGATCTTGCTTGATAAGTTTCTATAAACCATCATTGACTTCTGCTCTTTAGAATTATCTAAATTTAGATATACAATATCCAAATCGTCAACACTGAAGAGAAGTCATCAAAACTGTTTCATATGATGGATGGAAAGTTATTTCACATTGACAATCACGGTAGGCTACTCCAGGCACTATGAAGTACAGCCTCTTCCTAACAAGCATCTTTGGAATGAGCACTACCTCAGAAAGAATTCATTTTATGTACAGAATCTGGTATAATTGCACAGATTAAATCTTTTTAAAAAACAAATGCATTTTTTTGAAGTTTTCAATAATACTCAGCATTGCTAAGATTAAAATCATTTTAAATGATACGAGTTGCCGCTGATGTGGAAATAAACTGTTGACTTTGATAAGCTTGTGTCACTCGCAAGCTTGTGTCACTCGCAAGTTTGTTGCCATATTGAACTAACCCAGACGTAGACAAAGGAGCAGGCAGTTTTGCATGTGAACTAACCAGCATGTTAACGTAACAAAAATAGCTTTTAATACTAATTTTCACCTTTCATCCTAACTTCAGTTGCTTTTTATCACAACTTTGAATCAGTCCGCAATTCTATTGCAACGATCAATTGGCGCAATCTGAGAATAAAGAGCAAGCCATGGTGAGAATTGAAATCAAACCCCCTAGCCAGGTGAGGGGGTCAAATATATGCCTTGCCACTTTTAACAATTCAGCCACAGGAACTTTATAGTTAAACGGAAGCTGATCTTACACCTTAAACCTAACTCCTTACAACCGATACTACACGCTTGCTGATGTTCACAATTGAGACCTCCAAGTCTTTTTTTTAATAAAATATTTTTTGTCAAATTTATTCCTGGATGAAGTATTGTAACACTTTATTTTAACTATTTTTTTTATTCCCATTCTAACTTTAAGTTGTTTTTTATTGTTAGTTATCCAAAAATAAATTTTGAAGAAATTTAAAATATTGTATTAAAATTTGCTTTGACAATTTCAAATGGATCACATCTAAACCATTCAAAAGTAGTAAGGAGACAAAAAGAAAAAAATTTTTCAAACAAAATTTTTTAGGATTTAAGTACAAGAAAACTTCTCCAATTTTCTTTTCTTTTTTTATCCCTTATCAAAGATTGGTTGAGGTCAAAGTTTAGTGTGTTTTTGTTTTATTAATGAGAATTAGGTGAATAATTTGAAAAAAAAAATCAGTAATTAGTATTATATTAGTCTCAAGTGCAAAACCAGAATAATTAGAGAAAAAAAAACTGTCAGGTTCCAATTGAAGTCTAAAAATCTTGAAGAGATCTACAGGTAAAACTCCATTAAATATAGACTGATAGTTTCTCAATATTAGTAATACTGAGAAAGAAAATCTCAATCACAGGACAAACTGAGCATTCTCAATTTTGGTCATATTTTCTATATATTGATGCTGTAGTGTCTACCTACGTTCATAAAGTGAGCTTCCCTGCACACTTTACTTTGATAATGGTAGGAAGAGAAAGAAAGTATAACTATGGAGACACGAATACTGTCTGGTGCTTACAAAGCAAAGTACTTTGGGGATGAAGAATGAGAGGGTGGAGAAAGAAAGGAAAGTGGAAAGAGTGGTGTCTAAATAAATTTTGACTCTTTTGGAACTGACTTCCATAGCTCAGTGGTAAGACATATTAAAAGGCTGGTGATATTATCAAGTCAAATATTATCAAGCTAAATATTATCAAGCTAAATATTATCAAGCTAAATATTATCAAGCTAAATATTATCAAGCTAAATATTATCAAGCTAAATATTATCAAGCTAAATATTATCAAGCTAAATATTATCAAGCTAAATATTATCAAGCTAAATATTATCAAGCTAAATATTATCAAGCTAAATATTATCAAGCTAAATATTATCAAGCTAAATATTATCAAGCTAAATATCATCAAGCTAAATATCATCAAGCTAAATATCATCAAGCTAAATATCATCAAGCTAAATATCATCAAGCTAAATATTATCAAGCTAAATATTATCAAGCTAAATATTATCAAGCTAAATATTATCAAGCTAAATATTATCAAGCTAAATATCATCAAGCTAAATATCATCAAGCTAAATATCATCAAGCTAAATATCATCCAAAAACTGAAATTTTCAGATAATGCTAGTAAAAAAATTCAGAGATAGACTAATGCTAGTAAAATATGAAAGTTACAATTACTTACCTCATGAGTGGTGTCTAAGCATTTAAAGATGGCATTTCTATCATAGTCTGCAAGGAACACAAAGCAGGATATGAGGTTGAGAAATTTACCTAAGATGAAGCATATTGGCTACAATTACGTGGACTTAGATCTTATAAGGTGCAACACGTAATAATATATGAAAATACGCCCCTTCTGTACGGTTTTAAAACCAAATTTTTCTTTGATAGACATTCAGAAAAATATTACATGTACTATCATGTGATAATTATAAAGACATTTTAGTAGGAACTTATTTTGTCGGCTCGGCAACCGATTTTAAATAAATCGGTAAAGAAAGAAATCAGCAAGGATTAAATCCACGTCCACCTTGGAAGCAGCCTTATACGCAGACTTTGCTCTCTTACCAACTGAACTAATGACACCAATGGCAAGGCAGAAATCCGAGAACACACTTATATTACTCACTTCTCTATTCTATGATCGTTGGCATAATTATCATGCATAGTTATGTAGTTCCATAATAACTCAATTTACTGCTGAGCAAGAAAAAAAAAAGTCAAACAAAAATGTCTTCACAATTACCCCATCGTCGGATATGAATCGTCCATTTACTAATATTTTATGTATTCCATTTTGTTAACATTTTTACGCAAGTGTTTTTTTTCGTCTGTCACGTAAAAGGCAAATAACTACTGAACCTAGTATTCCGGAACTAAGACGACAGCCCCAAAATAGAGGTGACCATCGGGAGCCCCATTTTTAGAAGCTATGGTTGGCCTGTTTAGCCAGAAATCATCAGCCTTTAGGCACACTTCATTCATTGTCTCCTTCATTCCATACAAAAGTAACAAATTGGCGATTTTGTTCACAAAAAACAGAAAAAAAACACCAAAGAAAAATACTTACTATATGGAGGATTCAGCATGTCTGGAATGGTATGCTGAGCAATGTAATGTATACAACACACAACCATTTGAATGCAGAAGAGTAATCCTGTGTTAGCATTTCCACAGGGGGCTGAAAGGTAAACGGAAAATATTCAATTAAAAACAATGATCAAAACTAGCATTCCAAGGGAAATTATGAATCACTGCCAATCATATATGCAGCTTTTTACTTGGTAAGTTAAGCAGTGGGCAGTGGCAAAAATAGGTTACCTTGATACTACCAGCACGGTTTGAACTTCAAATTTGATTGAAAAAAAAAAACAAAAAAAAAAAACACACACACACACACACACACACACACACACACATTGACATAAACTAAAGCACCATCATACCGTTTTGTCCACAGACTTGAAAATTGGTATCAGTATTTCTGGTTTTAGTCCTTCTAAACCTCTAAGAATTTTTCATCATTTTTGGAAAAAATGAAAATTTTTAAAAAAGCTTTTCGGACCTTGTTTTGATGGGTTTATTGATAACATTTAAATTCTCAAGAATCTAGATGTTTTCCAGTGTAAAAAACACCAGTGATGTCATGATTGGAATTCATACTTAAAGAAATTTTTTTTATTACATGTCCTCAAATTTTGAGACCATGATTGTTAACTTATTGACTTTGATGACAAGTCAGTGTATGCGTATTTTTATCTCTTCTTGTTACATAGTTCTTTGATTTTAGCTAAAAGATTATCTTTTATTCAATAATCCTGAGAGACATTGGAGATATCAATGATATTCCAGGCTAGGCCTCACCATTTGGCTTTGTGCTATGCTGAAGTCAGCTCAGTAAATATAATATTTTAGGGGCATATTTTTACTTGCATAATTGACAGACATCATCTAAGCAGTAAATCATACTATTAAAGCAATGGATTACTGCTGCTTTATTTCAAAAAAGTGTTAAGACCTTCTGCCCAGTGGTCTAGTCATGGTTCTTAAGGTAATCAGTAACAAAAACTTTCAAGGATTACAACTGATTAGCAATATCAAATTACTAGCCTATTACCCGTCCCACAGATGGGTTATTTGGCTAGTATTTATGTTTGTATTGTGGATGCGAAGTGATCCCTCAGAATATTGAACAGAAGATAAGGTTCCAGTTTTGCATTATAATTACATAATAAAAGGAGACCCCCCCCCTCTAAAACGTTTGAAAATGCTCTTTTTCTCAAAACTTCCATTCAATTTAGGAAAAAGTCCATTATTGACCCCTTAAAAAGGGTGTTTCCCTTCACTTGACACCTCTTAAAGAATATAACATAAAAATCTTACATAGTAAATAGAACCCCACCGCAACTAAAACCCTCAAGATATTTCTCAAAATTTGTGTTTAAACCCCCCCCCCCCAGTCCATTGAGGAGGCATGCCAAATTTGGTTGGGCTGTGTCTATGTTTAGGTACTTTTTATAGCAGACAAACATACTGACATCTCTCACATATATTTAGGATTATAACAATGGATTGCAAATGCCTACTTCCAATAATTTCAAATGAACTTCAATTTAAGGATTACAAATAATTAGCAACATCATGACCCATTGAGTAGGCCAAAATTGGTTTGGATGCACCCATGTTTAGGTACCTTTTATAGCATAACACACTAACACCTCACTTGAATATTCAAAATTATTACAGTGGATCACCACTGCCCCTTTCCAGTAAGTGCCAAAGAGCTTCCGTCCAATGGTCTACCTGTGGATTCTTACGGCAAGTCTGCAAAACTTCCAAGGATTACAAATTAGAAATATTAAATTGTCTTACCTTTGCATTGAAGAAAGAAAACCCAACAGAGTTTCTTTTTCTGAATAACTTGATCTCTGGAAAACAGATGGATAAAAAAAAATAAATAAATAAATAAAAAAGATGTGTTGCATATAATACGTATGATAAAAAAAGTCTTGGTTGATGAATGACGTCACACACTTCATTATTGTGTGGTTCACAATGTAAGGCAGGTAGGTAGCAGATCCAAACTTTTTCATTGGAAACTTGTGAAGATTATTTTTAATACAAAATAGTATATGTCCTTTTCATGATTTGATTTTTCTTTGAAATTATGACACCTCACCAGAAGGTTACATTTTGACAAAATTTAGATACATACATAGTGTCTATATTCAGAGTTTGAAAATACATTAATCTTTTTAGCAACAGATGAAAGGAATGATGAGTTCTATTTATTGACTACTGAAATATCTTTGTCTATTTCTTCTTTACAGTTGGTATAACCTGATTCAGTAGAGGTCTTTCTATTCCTGTATTTAACTATCATCTTGAGAGCTAAATTAAACATTTTGAAAATTGGGGCCAATGCTTGAGCCCCACCATAATGGGTCTGTAGTGTATTTGAAAAATCCATTGTAAAAAATTTTCTTTTTGTATGTAAAAGAGATAAAATAAGAACCAGTGAGAAGAGTGCTTTTCTGTTTATAAGTTAATTTTCCCTTTGCCATTTTTGTCAACCTTAATCTTACCGATAGAATAGAAGTTACTTTTTACAAAAAAACAGATTTACTTACGATGGTATATTTTGGCTTTGCTTATATACATCTTCAAATATTCTGCAAGGAGAAAAATGAATAAAAATGAAGTTGAAAAGCAGTTGAGACGCTACCGATTTACAATTGCCATCAAAAATATGGCAACAATATCTAAATTACTTTGCAATTACCTCGTAATAAAATATCAGAAACATTGCTCGATATTTTTAATCACCACCACCCACTACGGACCGGTTCAATCACTGTTTAGGTTATTCATGTGTTCTGACATTTATATTTATCTATCTAGACTTTGCTCAGCTCTAGCCTTTCATAATAGAAACTCGAAAACTTGCCCACACATCCTCTTAATGAGTAGGGAACATCGTTTTTGCGGATTTTTTTCTCAATATTATGCCACTAAATAGGTTCAATTTACAATGAGAATTTATGACAAATTGGTCCCTTCATTTCTTTTACCCCCCCCCCCTTTAAAAATCAAATCTATGATTCAAACCACACTGGTAGTATTTCCATCAAGGTTACTTGGTTTTACCATCATTACTGCTTAATTTCCATGTATAAATCAGCATAAATGGATGGCAACTATTTACCAACTTGTTTATATCTAACTAAAGGTAAAATCAATTATGGATATAAAATATGTCCAATACAGAGACTGGAGAATTGCCTATCGTCATCATTTTTCTTGTTCATGTATAGATATTAAAAAGTGTTACATACACACGCCTGTTTCTCAGATAAAAAATAATATAAGCATCCAATTCATCATTGAGTAGAAATGGTGCTTCATTTATCAGGTTCAACACAACACAACATAAGATTCGACCTTCTCTACACCAACCGACAAATGAAATACCGTTCCCTCTAAACCATCCGACAATGACCTTCTATTCTCACTTCATCATGAGAAATTGAGGGAAAAAAACAACCCTCCCCCCAAAAAACCTGCCATTCAAATTTTCAAAGTAAACCTCTAAGAGCAATGAAATGATTACATCGATTGGAAACTCAAAAGATTACTCGATACAACTCTAAAAGGACTTTCAAAATCTCAAATTTACTCTTTAGTTTCGGTTTGTGAGATCTATTTCCTGCACAATTGGTAAAGCAGTGGCTGTTGCCTAAATAGTGAATCTTCGTAACAGTTCACTATAACCCAAGAAATCAATCCTTCTTATTCTTTGTAGGGGTTCGCAGTATTGAAGGAATTATCAGATTAACTAGAGTTGATGCCAATGGGGTCACAAGACTAGGGATAACTAGACCACAATAGTCAGTCAGCATAAAAACACGAGAACTTCAAGATGGGATTTAGGTAATGAAAGCTAAGACAGTAGAAAAAAAAAAAAGTATTGATTTCCAGGTAGATAGTGAATCATTAACGTGATTCACAAAATCATAACCACTTTTATTTCAATATAGAACAACATACTTCTTGGTATTTTGCCTATAAAGTACAATATGCAAGTTTTTCCCACCTATTCATTCAATCTTCCAGTTATACTTGTAACTTTTTAAAATAGTTCAAATTCTTCGGGCCATAACTAACTTTCTTTGCTCTCAGCAATTATTTCGTGAATTAGTAGAATTTAACTCAGAAATTCTTTGAATTTGTTTGATAAAAAGGGAATATTTTCTTGGTTTATATTTTGGTAGCACACCAAAAAGCCCAATACTAAAATGTGAATACTTTTAGACATTTTTCTGTTCAATGTTCCCATTCAGCCAAGAAGAATGTCCTGCATTAAAGCATCAAAATATCTGCTATAATGGTTTTTTTTTTTCGTAGTTGAGACAAACATGGTCAAGTCTCTAGTCTAAATCCACACAATGTCTGCCTGTTTCCTATCTATTGTTCTATTGATACACGTATTAAAAGTAGATTAGATAAAACTAAATAAATGAAAAAGGTGATTTTGGAAGCTATCCTAACTCAAGTGTTGCTGGCAATGTTACAGTACCAGACCATTTATCCAGCAACCTTGGGACTATAAGTGACCCAGATTTCTGGATTGAAGCTTAACATTTACTTAAAATATAAAATGAACAATGGAAAGTAACAGAATTGAACAAATCAATTCACTTTCAAAGCAATGTCCAATCTTTACTCATCCACTCAAAGTTCTCGGAATATAAAATATACATTGGTGCCTCTCTTAACAAGGACAATCCATTCCTTAGAACATCTTGATAGATGGAAATTCATTGAATGAATAATTAAACCAATAGGATTTCAATAATTCATTCCAAATAAAAACATCGGACCCCTAAAACCTTAATAATACTTAATGTACCAATTACTTTCTAAATAGTGAATAAATACAAATAAACATGTAATTAATGTAATAAATAAATCATCTTACTATAATTCATCAAACGTTCACCCCTAGGTCTGAAAATAATTGTCTAAATACTAGATACAAATCTAGATAATTATAAATGAAATATAGATGATTCAATTTTATGAAATTTTGTAAGCCCCCCCCCTTTTTTCATTTACCCCAGACACTGAAAATATTCTAAGATAATTTATTTCTGGCAATAAAGATCTCTTACTGAAGGAGATACCACAATACAATGAAAAGCAATTGAAGTAAAAAAAATTTTTAAAATTTCCAACAAATACAAATTAATCCACTTTAAAAATTGAATCTGTTTAATCAAATATCAATCCACTAAATTACATCTGAAGACTATTCAACCACAAATCAAAATGAAGCGTGTTCAAGTAGTGAACTACCATGAAGTCTGCCAGATTAAGGCATTAGTTTTCTGGAAGCCGGAAAAATGGTCCAGTACTGTATATAGAAATGAATGAATAAAATTGATGCACAAACCTTTCGAATTTGTAAAAAACAGCGTTTGAAACACAGTAATGTTTTACCAATTGTTGCAAATGGTCTTGGACTGCATTACTGATGTTTTGAATATCACGAAGGCTTTTCATACGGGCGAAGAAATCGTCGAAGCTGTGCAAAGGAGAAAGATGAAATATTAACAGAACCAGTTTTCCTACACATTGACATATATAGAGGTCATGCTAAGTATTGCTTCATTTTCAAAAGTAAATAGAAAACACGACTGTAGACTTTAATGAAGTTGTTAAGCTGATCATGTTCAAATTTACAGAAATTAAAGGAATGGAAATTGAATTTTTCCAATAACCAAAGTGTTGAATTCAATTACTTAGGGCATGTTTTATGATTGGAGAAAAGCTAAGACCTACTCACAAAACCCATTTGGCAAAGGGCATGAATCATACGCAGTTTCTCCCAAGCAAGTTGCCTCAGAGATAATCAGATAGAGCTGAAATTTGGCACAGAAAACTTTTGAACACACCAAACTATAAAACGGCCCTTACACTGGCTACAACTCCAGCCGTTCCTGCTTAGATCCCTTTCAGCGTTTCAAGTGCAGAGACTGCAAAAGCTCCATCCACTACCACTTTTTCTGGCCTTATCGACGAGATCAAAGTGTAGTATCTGTTCCCCGGCAGGGCCCAAGGCGCAGCTACTGACACTTGCCTGTCGAATGGGTCAGAGATTGGCGTGTGGATGGTGTCAAGACTGACTGCACCGGTGCAGTGTGTCAGCCAATGAAGTTTTACTGAGTCTGCCACTGCTACGCGCATTGGAGGCCTTTGGACTCGTCCTTGGATCCTCCTATTATTACTCGGCCCAGCTGCGGGGGGTCAGTTTCCCTGGAGCAGCACTGCTCCATTGCACTCAAAGGAGCAGATCCCCTGGTGGATGCTTTCGTGGAGGAGGTTGCTTTGGTTGCATTGCAAAACCGAAGCCGCGATTTTTGGACGGATGGTTTCCTGTTCTTCCCACATTAAGCTCCACCTTGTGTCATATTTTGCTGTGGTGGGACAGCGAATAAACACCCCACGTACACTTAAATATTGGAATGTATAGCGATAATCAAAAATTCCTATTTATTATAGGTGCTAGATGCTAGAAATCAAACTTATGATATAAATAGAACTGTTACTATATAAGGAAGTGTTTGGTCAAGTTAGATAATTGCTGCCCTCCCCCTTCAGCATGGATTAAAGTGTAGTATCTGTTCCCCAGCAGAGACTGAGGCGCCCGCTGAATGGGCCGGAGATTGTATTGTAGTGAGCATCAAAGCCCGAATGCACCGGTACAATGCATCAGCCAATGAAGTTATACTGAGGCTACGCATTGCTAAGCGCATTAGGAGCCTTTGGATTCGTCCTTAGGCTCTTCTACTATTACTCGGCCCAGCTGCGGTGGATCCGTTGCCCCAGGGGCAGCACTGTCCCATTGCACTAAAAGGGACAGGTCGGGCTCGTCCTATCACTTTCGTGACTGCAGTTGTTTTAGCAACCAAAGTTGCATTCATGGGTTGCTCCATTTTTCTCTCCATATTAAGCTTGACCTTGTGTCGCTTACTGATCATGCAAGCTACAATACCACCACAAAGTGGAGCTGAAGTTGTGGATGTCTTATTTTATTTTTGTTACTCATTTTATACACTGTCAGTGCAGGATATATCAGTGAAATAAAATTGTCAGCCATTCCAGGACAAGCGGTGCTTTCACCGCCTCCAATACCATCAATAACTGCTATCAAATTCACCGTCAGCATAAGACCCAGAACATGCAATAGTATCTCCAAGTTCCCCAGAAGTATATGCATAATGTTTCTTCATGGGCACTATCATTTTGAAATGCCAGGATATTATTTACCAGACATTGTTTAAATCACATTTACCAGCAGGAGGCATGAATATTGCCACCGTACAGAAATATATAGAACTATTTTTGTTACAACAGCATGACATCACATTGGCAAAATATCTCTACAAATACTCAAGGACCAAGACATTTCTTGCACGATATTTTGTCAGCTGCTTCCAAGTATTCCACTAATGAACCATTGTCCTCATAATCAGAAACCTATTGTTACATTATATGTACATCTCAAACAGTTACTGTAAAACTCCACTTTGCACTGATTTGCTTCAGAGCTCTTTCCCAAATATTTTCCTTGATAGTCGAATCAAATAATAAAAGACAATATCATGGAGAATACGTAAGAATGATATAAACAATTTCAGCAGAAAATCAACACCTGAGAAGGTAAAAGGGCTGGTGAGAATCAAAACATTATTCGATTCTGATAAAATTTTTCATTATTTATTTAAGGACGAATCTGAAATTTTTTCCTTCATTTTGATGACTTGTCAAGATTCTTTTTGCACATTGAACAGATAAATCTTTCAAGATATTAACTTTTCTTTCAGAAAAGTGCTCTGGAATAACTTACTTAGAATCTCACTTTGGGAATTAAAAAACAGAAAAATGAAACGTTTCGGCTGTTGTACTCTATGGCCTTCATCAGGTAGGTGTGGGGAAGTAACAAACCGAACCCTTTATTTAACTGACGGGGGTACATTGACCGCACTCCCCTCTTAGCATTAGTAGTATTATTTTCTCACACTGGGATTGAACCTAGAACCATCAGATTACTTGCAGTAATTTTGTCTGATTCTGTAACCACTACGCTATGTGTCCATGATGAGGATGGTCCGAATAATAGAAATAATAATAATACCTCATCTCAAAAATTCAGAGATATACCAGAAAAATGAAGTCTAATTTTCTTCTCAGCAATTTTTTTTTAGTTTTATTCTCTTAGTTATAATATAGGGTTTAGATCTGGAAAAAACTTTTTTTCAAATCAATATTTGAAGAAAAAAAATAAAAAATAAGATTTTATCATTTTTATCAATCACACTCAGTTTAAGCAGTTCCTGAGCACTTTTCTAAAAAAAGGGAAACATAATATCTCAAGGGATTTATCTGTTAAATGTGTAAAGATCAATGAAAACATTGATGTATAAATACAAAAGGCAGAGTGGAAATCATTTCTGGTGAAAATTGCGTTCATATTATTCATACCAAATAGACCATCTCTGAAATGACCGTTACAATACACTTTGGTTAATGTGCCATGCATATGAAAATAAACTGATACACAAACAATTCATCATGCACTGAAAAACATCTATGCCTAGTAATATTTCATCAGCTCCTGAAAGTATTTACCATATAAGATGCATAGCATTTATATTTCAAAATAATGAAAATGACCAAGAAGTGTTCTGGACAAGCTATCTATACTATGTTATAACAACCCTTTATAGCATTCCTTTTTAAAGAGTGGCATTTTTGAGGAACATACCTAGAGGGCTATCTGAGCCGTTGTTGTATACGGAGAGACCAAATGTTTATAAACTTTCATCTCCAGATATTAAGTAGAATGATAAATCATCAAAATAAAGTGATAAAATTTTGCATTCCAATTTACTTACTGGACATTGGTGCTCACTAATAAGTCAGTTACTGTGAATTGTGGAGGATTTTCATATGGAGATCTGAAAGCAAATTTTAGAAAAGTCTGTAGAGAAATTTCAAATATTAGGGAAGAAGGAAAAGAACCAAGTTTATACTAAAGTAGTATTTGATAATAGTACAGGCACTACTACTTCATGTCTGGTATTATAAATAGGATCTAGTGCTGGCCTAATGGTTAACAGTACAGAGAATGGAATTGGAGAACCAAGTTTGAAAACCAGCTGGGAGAGTTAGCGCTTATTTCCAACTAATGAACTTTGGAAAGGCCACACCCCCCACCAGCCATAGGTAAATAGCCAGGCAGTGGGGGCCCTGTGAGGCAGTTATTCTTGGTCAGGTAGCACCCAGCTCCCATAAAACCCACAATTACAACAGAAACCAAGAATGGGTCTCCATGGATTGTTGGAGACATGGAAACAAAATGTGCTTCATGTATCACAGGACAGAGGAGCAATGGATTCCAAAAGAGTTAAATGGAGCAGCAGTTCATTTGGGCAAAATCATTTTTTGAAAAAGAAAAAAAAAAGAAAACATAAGCAAACGATGTCCTTCACTTAGATGGGTCACCAAACCATTTAAATAGGCCAGCCAGCATAAACAAACCAAAGTGATTTTTCAATTGGTCATTGCCAGAACACTCACCACCTTGTCAGCCTGTATCTGTTGTAGGCAACCTTAAGGTACACTCACGTTTCATTTAGTACATTAAAAATTCTAATCTGCTAAAAATACAATGTGATTAGCCAGAAAGCAATGAAACGTGTACATGCATAACATTATTTTCTGCAGGGAGATAATGCAGACCATCTATTATCTTCACTATTTGCCCAACTATGGTAGCGATTACAGTAGTTTAGTATATTATTAAATATATGATATGAGAGAGAATTTTTTTTTTTTCTAAATCTAAAAATTTACTGAATTTATCTTAGTTCAATAGTAAAAGTTTCTGCTTTTTATAACAGATTAATCAGAAAAAATAATTTGTTCTCTATACATAGTTAATACTAGAACTGAAAAGGCATGAATTCAAATGGTTTGTATTTTGCTTTGCATAACTGAGGAAATCATCTCATTCCCTGTATGTCTCAATCAAACCATATCAACTGTAGATAATGAAAGTGCCACTGCCAACCGATCAAACAAGGGAGCATAAGACATTTTTTTTTTTAATCAAATTTTATTTAGACAATTCAACATAACAAGGAGAGCCATTGCTATCTTATCAAATGAAAACGTACGAAACATTTTTCTCCAAATTTTGTTAAGAACTATTCAACACCATGTTTTCCATTATGTTAATACTTTTTGATTGAATTTTTCCCCTCAGTCTTCTTCAGATGTATAATCTGTGAGAAAAGAGAAAACCTTATTCCTCCAGAAAATGGCAACCATTTTTTCCACAGATTATACACCCAAGACTGAAGAATGAATCAACCAAAACTTGTTACCATCATCAAGAACCCAAAGAAGAAATTCAATAATCAAAACCAAATTTGGAATGTTAATTACTCTTCTCAGAGTCATAGAAAATAGATCTTTTATCAAAACATCTGGTAATAGGAGTACACAAGAAAAAATGGATCCGTGCCATTTCCAATGGCAATAGTGCTAACTGAATACATGTGGCCAAATGTAGGATTTGAACTGTTTTCCTCTTTTTTGTGCTGATAACCATCATGCTACCTTGCACTTTCTAGTTTCATCTAGCAGAAATTTGAAGAATTCACCACATCCCCTTATTCTTCTGATATTGAAAAAATGCAAGGCTTATGGGTCTCATCAACTGGTAATAAGCACCTTGGGCTGACCAGGATTTATTGTATTTGATGAAAAATAAAACCCACGTTCTTTCCCAAGAGAAAGGTTCAAAAGATATCCCCACATTTTGAATGCATTGAATTGAGCTCTGTTCGTTCTCGTGAATTACAGCAAGTAAATCCCCTTCTGCCATATCAGAGTACTCCACAATACTAATTCAAAGAGAACTTCGAGTTATTTTCATTATATGAAATTATTCTAATTGAAAACAATTTATTTTCATGGTTCCGATTGGAAAAACAAATAGAAATCCTCACACAGAGGGAGAGGAAAAAAAAGCTGTAAAAATCCTACCGGCTGTCAATTAATGCAATGTAGAGAGCACATGCAAACCAGACAATTCTTTTATCCTGAAAATAGAAAATGTAAATAAATTTCAACAGCATGAAAATTAAAAAATATAATTTTGAAATAAAATCTTTTTAACTGCTCATTCTTCCATCATCATACCAGAAAAAATATATATATTCCAGCATAATGTATCAATTATAAAAAACAAAAAAAACAAAAGAAAAACACTGAATAATATTGTAACTAAGAATATGTAACCTATATATAAAAAATATCAACGCAGAGGCAAAAAATAGTTATATTTAGTGACATGTACCCACGTAAAATAAAACTTTGTAAAATAACATTTTCCAATTTTGCCACAGCATTGATATTTTTTTGCTTATTTTATGCAAGCCATTTCATTAGATGATTCTTAATTTTTTTCTATTCATTTACTTCAATTAGATTACTCAGGAACTGCTGATCCAAACAATTTCAAACCCAACCCTGCACTAATATACCCGACAACGTTGTACAATGGCCAGTTGTCAGGTAATTGCTGTGCACACACATATTTCTTCAATTGTAGTAAGGTGTTGAGATTAAAAGTCTCCACCCAGATATCACTTAACAGTAATATATACATTAAAAAAAAAAAAAAAAAAAAAAAAAAAAAGAGTTTAGTTGCCATATCAGCCCAAAAACCAATAGACACAATCTAAGAATGTTTAGGGGAAAAAAAAAAAAAAAAAAAAAAAAAAAAAAAGTGTTTTAGGTTTCATGGTCATTTTTGACCAATGCTCAAAGTCAAGATTTTTTTTTTTTAGATAAACAGTTTCTATACACATGCAGGCTACAGTGATTCCTTTATGCGATGTATGGATATTATCTACAATATCAATCAAAGTTCTTCATGGTATCTTTCAATAACACTATCACTAGAAACAAACCTAATGTTGTTAGTTTCATACGTGGAGTTGATTTTAACAAAAGTAGAAAAGGGGTTATCTGTTGGATAGCCACAATACAATTATTACTGACAATATCCATAACTTGAAAAAAAAATGCATCACAATAGCCAGCTCGTGTACCAGAACTAGTCATCTAAAATCATCTGAAAAATACTAGCGAATGACTTGTACACTGTTGGTCTAAAAAAAGACCCTTTTTGAAAGAAAAAAAAAAAAAAAAAAAAGAAAAAATTGGGGGATGATGCTTAGCTGTGTACTCTTGCAAATTTTCAAGGTTGTAGCCCTGGGACTATCCAGTGACACCCACCAGACACTAAAGGAGAGAGGAATCTGTAGCCAACTTGGCTGATTGGTCAGTCACTTGTGGGGTCTGCAGTGATTTGATACAAGAGAGAACTATCAGTTGGTCAGATCAGTACATTTCACACTATTTCTTTTCCGTCCAGACATCTCCAGAGAGGTACTAGAGACAGGTCAAATCCAGATCCAAGAAATTGACATTACAACTTACATCGAAGAATTTGGGTTCGGAGAGCCAGAGTTCTTCCCATTGGTTCTGAGCTTTTTTCTTAAGTGTCTCTGAAACATTCAGTCGGGAACACAGTTCTGCAAATTCTTCCTTCAATGTTGACACAATGCTATTTCCCTGCAAACTCCCGTTGCTTTGTGAAGATTCAGGGTACCTAAACAAAAAGAAAGAGGTTACCAAATTAGAGGCGTCTCAAAATCTCACCTAATTAAGGGTGTCTCAAAAGCGACTATAAATTTCCTTTTTCATTTGTCTCTTCAGATCCAAGTCCAAATCTCAGAGAAATCAATATCAGTCAATATTTCAATGTTGTGGGAATTTTCGAACACCCTTATCCCAATCATTATGGCAATAAAACAAACGCTAGGACCAAGGTGCAGAAATCACAGCCTGGTTAGGGTTCACAATTTCTTTTTGTGAGGCTGCTTATCAAGAGTAAAATTAGTGCAACAAGATCAAGACATATGAATGTGAGGCAAAAAATTCAGAAATGTTGTGCAAATATCCCAATCTAAATGCTTGCTCATGACAGGAATATAGGAGTCAATCGTTGGCTCAGCTCAAATTTTATCAAGAAGTTGATTGGCTGACATGTAGAAGAAATCTACCAGTGAAGTAATTCTAGTTTATGTATATGGATTTTTATTAAAAAATTTTTTTTAAAAAGCACTAAAAAAAAAAAAAATATGAAAAAGTAAGGGTATAGTGACTCTTGAGACACCCTGTATTAAAGATTTTGAATCTGAATTTCTGAGATTAGGGATTATCATTAGACACCGATTTACTTAAAATTTACACAAGGTTACCAACTACAACTTCTGTTTGTTGAGCAATCCCAATCGAAACGTCCATCAATATCAGGAATGTCTGTATCAATCACTGGCTCAGCTCAAGTTCTATGGAGAAGGTTACTAACTACGACAAAATTTGGAGAAAGCCAAAGAGTATATATAGTGGCCGAATTGTTGTGACATCGACAACCCAGATGAGGATACTAGTCAGAGTTAATCAGTATATGAGAAGATTTTGAATTATTGTAAAGAGGTTATGTGAGTAATTACTGCACATACATAATTAAGGTCAAGTTGTCCAACTTACATTCCTTAAAGAAAAAAAAAAAACGTAACCAATTGGCATCAAATTTCTTCAGACACAAAAAGTCACGGGGGGGGGGGGGGTGCAAGTAGCGTTGAGGTCAACAGCACAGTCAATAGAATAAGCAAACTGAGTTGAAATTCTGATCAAGGCTGTTCATGTTCACTCTGCACTAATGCCCTTTGGAAAGGCATGAATTCATCTTTTATATCTCCCCAGCTATAGGTAAAATAGCAAGGCAGACTGGGCTCTCGAGCTCTTGAAAGGGCAACCAGTCTAGGAGAAAGACAACTGTTTCCAGACCAGGGAGTGGAGTCCCCTATAAGAGACTGGATGCAAATTTTAATATCCTTCCTGCAGTCAAGCTGAAGCTAAACATATCACACTTTGCTTTCTTTTGGATTACAACACAGAACCCGAGAGGGGTATTCTATCAACGGGGGCATGTCAGGATCTCCACAGGTTTGCATTCAGGAGGAGTCACTTTAGTGTCATTCAATTGTCTATTGATACAGGGCCACCTTCTTTATGGTGAGTCAGATGTTTAAAAATGAAACTTATGGTCACTATTTAGCTTCCTTTCAAATAATCTTTTGTGGGAAATAACAGCAACCCCTTCCTCTTGACTAGTCTCTCATGTTACATTAAAAGACAATGCTAAATGTGAAATTTGAATCACAAGCTAATCTTATTTCATCTTATCCATTTTTGTAGATTAAGTATCATTATTGATTTTTGCTACTACTTTCACTTCAAGTGAAGTCACTTTCTATGCTGGAAAGTGACTCACTCAACACATAACCGTTCTTAACCATTAGAACTCAGTGGCAAGTACCAGTCCAAATCAAGCCCCTAAACTCACTCCCTAGCAATTTACAATACTTTTAATAAAATAAAATCGGATTATAAAAGCTGAACTACCAGTCAATAAACAAGACAGAAGAGATCGAATTAGGGAACAGGTTTAAAGGTTTGATTTGGACTGGTGCTTGCCATTGAGTTCCAGTAGTTCAGTGGTAAGAGCAGTTGCACGTTAAGCAAGCCACCTTATGAGATAGAGGGCTATAAGTTTGATTCTCACCTGGAACTTATCCTTTAGTCTGATCTGCTCTTAATTGATTCAATCACTGCAGGAGGGTACCCAGCACAAATTAAATTGTGATAAAAAGCAACAGCAATTAAGATGAAGGTAAATAGTGAAGTATTCAAGCTGTTCTTTATTACAATGAAATTTTGTTAGCTCTTAGTTGATGCCAAGACCAGGAAATCCAAGAGCCAACGCCTACTGTCGGCAATGGCGGATTAACCATTAGGATGAATAGGCTTAAGCCTGGGGGCCAGGAAAGGAGAGATACTCAAAAGCAAAAATAAGACTGTTCGAGTATACACATAAGTATTTTAGATATTTCAGTACTTTTCCTTACTTTCTTCCTTATATATGGAATATTACAAATTCTACTCTGCGTTCCAAAATCGAAAATGAATGATTAAGGTTTCAATTGATTCATATAACTTTACGATACAAGTCAGGATGACTCAATGTCACTTTATTCTATCAAACAAAAGGCGGAGCACAGTCAAGGGGAACCCATGGGGGCATGAGACATAGGTAAGCAATCACAGGCTGTTGGATAGACTGAAGCATCTTTCCATCTAGTGGTAAACAGTCCAGCAGACATTTGAAAGGGGTGATTTTTGACGTATCTGATCAGATACTCAATCTCATGCTAATCATCAGCCATTATGAGTCATATCCCATGACGACTGCGATAGCACTAACCCCAGCCATGTCTTGCCAACAAACTTTTCTATTCCATCCCTTTATTTTGAGTCAGGTCTCTGTCCCATGGACATCAATCAGTTGGTCATTTGTGTCATTGTAAGTTTCCAGCCCATCTCCATTTTTTTGCTCAGTTAATTGTATAATTTCTCACACCCTAGTCCCCTAACAGATCCATGTTGATTTTTCCCAACTTATCCTAGTATTGCTCTTTCCATGGCTCTCAGTGCGATTCTAAGTTGTTCGTTTCGTATCTGTAAGTCACAGCTGGTTTTATGCATTCATTACGCTTTGAGCACATTGGCAAGGCGCTCTTCAATACATATCTATCCACACCAAGTGATTTCCGGCCGATCGTTATGCGTAGTTTTATTTCGCTTTCAATCGGACACAAGATATTTATGACATTAAAAACAAAAAAAAAAAACAAAAAAACGATGGCACACATCTAGATAGATATATTTTCCGTAGATTTTTAATTTTTTAGGTTCTTTCTCCAGACTAATTTACCAAGACGTGAAAAACATTCATTATTGATGGATTTTTTTTTTCGAGATGAAAACTTATTTCAAACGGAAATTCCGAAATACCAAGTCAATTTTTCCAACCCCCCTACACATTCCAAACCAAAAGCACTAGTGCACGCAGAATACATATTTTTTTAAAAGTTATCTTTCAAATGAAATATCTGGAAACTCATACAATAGAAAACACCAACTGCGCGTGAAATAATCAAATATACTATTACATATAGTGCTTATTTTTAGGGCAGTAGTATTCGTGATAGAAATTCCACCGAAAAGAAGCACCTATTTGTACGAATTTACACTACAGCGCATACACAGCTGTCAGAACCCAACTCATCATTCTAGGACTTACACTAATAAAATGAAAATTCGAAACTCAATAAGATTTACAAGGAGATAATACACATATTTTAATGCCAGAATAAGTTGTGATAAAAAAGATTTTTTTTTTTCGTAGTAAAATAATACCCAACACTATTTGTACATACACTGTACAATAAAATTAACAGCTATCGGGACTACCATCCTTAAAACTTTTACACAACACATAGTAGTAGCAGTATGGTACCAAATGCTGCAGGAAACTTTTTTTTTTATATTCACGTATTTGATAAGATCTATACGTACACGTTCATTTTCCTACCAAATCTGAAGAAATAATATTTTTTTTTAAAACACGAAAATAAACCACCTCTCTCTCACTCGTAATTGTTGTTTAGTTGTTGGTTACTTACTAACTTAACTAGAACAACGATAAACTTTACGATATTTGGCTTGAATGTGAACGACTGTCCATAGAAAAGGTACAAAAAGAGTCTCCGAGGATTAAAAAATGTTAATACGATTTAGAAAACCCCTTTAACAGTTATTTTATTTTATATGAACAGGTTTATTTCATACGGTATGCTCAAAATAATTCGAATGAAAGTCTTTTTCCGGTCTCTCGACTCTTCTCAGGACTCGTTAAAAGCAAAAGTGGCAATTACATTTTGAATAGCGATAAGGAAGACGTAGGTGTTTAATGAACTTGCAAATAAAAGTCACATAGCTTCAAGTACTGAAGAAGAGGATGTTGTTATATAGATATACATATATACGATAATTTCATCAAAAGAAGAGGGATCAGTTTATGATAAACTGTTATACTAAACCTGAACCCCCACTTGATGAAGCAACAATAATCAAATACTTACATGTCCGATTTATAGTCTTTCGGTAGGGAAGCAGGGGCGAAATTATTAACGGACGAAGACGAAGAAGGTTGATGAAGTTGAAAATTTTCTTCTTGGATAACTTCAGATGGGTTTTTTCGTCTCCGGTTTGCCTCACCTTTGGGTTGCTTAGGCGGCGCCATTAGACACTTTTGGCCGTCTTCACGAGTATGAAAAAAATAAATGACCAACCTTTTCACCTCAGCAAAGTCTCTGTCTCCGTCCTTTTCTAATTTTTAACTGGACTTTCCGTAAACTGAAAGGGCAAAAAAACAGAAGGCCGCAGTTGAAAACAAACCAAAGAGCCGACAAAAAGCTTACTAGTGCCTAAAAAGGTGTTACTAGGTCGTCGCTACACTCAGTGATGATGGCGGCAGCAAGAAAGGCGAAGAAAAAACAGAAAACGAAGCCACTGTGAAAAAGCACTCTAGAATTATTTAAACGGAAAAATATGGGGCTTTAGCAGGAGAAATATTCCTTTAAATCTCTGTGCACACAAAGACGGGGAAATATAAATACATACCTAAAAAAAAAGCCTGTAAAAACTAAGGAAAATAAATGTCTTTGTGACGAATACACACACTCATTTCTTTCCTTTCTACTCAGTCCAAGTTACGTTGATCGGGAGACAGAATAATATGCCAAGATAAAAAATATTCTGAAGATAATCTTAATATTTTTAAAAGAATGAATGCCTGAATAAAAATTGGTAAAAAACGGGGAAAAAAACAATAAACGTTCTCCGCCTTTTTGAATTCAGCTGGCTGATGACGACTCGACTACTCGATTGTGCTGCTGTGAGTTTAACCAAGTTTGTCTAATAATCAGGGTGTTACTTAATAATTGACAAATTCCAAGAAGTAAACACTCGAGACAATATTGCATAAAATTATTGTTTATCTGTTGTGAAAATTAAGCTCTTGGCAGAGGGAATAAAGCTATCGCTATTTTTTTTTACGGATGGAAAGATTAGGTAGGTCAGCTTAGGATATCAAACTGCACGAGGAATTTCAGATCATAAATTGTGTCAGTGATTTTTTAGAGTTGGAAAACAAAAACAAAAAAGGTACTACGATGTTAACCAAGAACTACTTACTATTAGAGCTGATAATCGTAATTCGAAAATGTATACAACTGGATTAACCGAATGAATATTTTGTTTTTAAAACGAGTCAGGAAGGGCAAGACGTGATAGGTATATAAGCCAAGAAAGTGTCAAATAATTAAATTCTGATCATCGCGTATGTATGAAAGCGTAGAAATCGGAGCCAGGCACTTGGAGCATATTGTCATCAGGGGTAGAAAGAAAAACAAAAAAGGTGGCGAATTCACGTTGAGATCAATATGTTGTCAAGACAGAGAGAAAAATGAGGAAAATTTAAATTTCGAAAGATAAAAAAAATTGTAAGGTCACCTTTCTTTAAAACAAACTTCCTCAGCATACGGATATAGATGATGATAAAATGGTTTTAAATTTTTCGTAAGTAGCGAATTTGCTATATTGTTTATTTCCTACAACTCTACTGCACAGATGATGACACTCGTGAGATTCAATCCTACGAGCTACGTAAACGAGTCACAAGCAAACAAAATCATAATTCCAGGAAAAGAATCAACAACTAAATGTTTTTCACTGTATGTGTATATATCTGCTCTGTTTAAAAAAAAAAAAAAGAGGTTAGGTTTGTTCCAACTCCAAAAGGAGGTTGAGTTAATGAGAAGGAAGTGCTAAACGAAAAATTAGAGCGAAAAAGAAGAAGACACTTCCCAACAAAGGGGGAGAAACAACTTTACTGAGCAGAAGAAAAGTTTCACTAAAAAGGCAGCAGAACAAAATAAGGATGGATAGACGAAGTGGTTGCTTCGGATGTAGACAAATCACAAGGGGGGGTCACGAAAAAAAATAAATAAAAAAAGGATATAAAAGCGTATATACTAACTTTACACAACATGTACGAAGACAGCGATCGCAGAAGTAATAGGCCGGCGCAATTTTCCCCGCGAAAAATCCTGTAAAGTGAATGAAATTCGACGCTGATTGGTTGTTTCTGACCTTGACCTCTAGTACACGCCTACCACGTTTTTGATTGGTTGACCTTGCCCTTTCCATCTGGTGTTACTAAACCGGACGGTGAAACTACAAACAAGTTGTTGACGGACGGTGATTTACGAAAGTCGTTCCTTGAACAATTTATTTCCATTTGAATTTCCGTTTTTTGGGGGGTTTTTTGCACCATATTTATGGAAGATGATGATTAGAGCAGAAGAAATTTATGAGAAAAGGTGATGGCTCGTACTTTTACACAAACAGCAGTCAAAAAAAGAGCTAAATTGAGTTTTTCTATGGAAAATAATCGGAAAATGAAATTAATATTACCAAGTTAAACGGGCCGATGACCAAAATAGCCAAAATCAGTTGTAAAATTTGTGAATTTTTGGATGGCTTTAAATAAACTCCAATGGTCTACTAGAAGTATAAAAAGAGGGTTGGTAATTTCATCAAGAAGTGGGAAGAAAATACACAGGATACAGAAGGAACAATCTGGAAATATTTCAACGAAGAGCCAGATTGAATACAGGAAAATATAGTTTCAGTATCCAAATAGTGTGAATATGGAATGGTATACCTCATGAAAGACTATTCCGAAAATATGGATTCTTTCAGGAACAGACGATAAATATTGGGATAAACACAGGATTCTATGCAGTGACAAATCCACAATAAACATTGGGAAGTCATGTGAAAATCTAAAGGAGACTGGAGAACTGGATTTACTATAAAATTTTCTCCTAAAAGTATCACTAAGCAAAGCTGAAATAATTATAGAAATAAAAGTAGGTATTTTTTAGAAATTCAATTTTACAAATTAGACAAGTTTTGAGAAAATTTTAATAATGATGCCACAAGTTGTGTGAATTAGTGCATCTCGAGATATAAACACCTTTCAAATGTTAGACAGACCTGATATTATTTACCTCTGTCATTGGAAATGTATTAGGTAGCAAATGGAAAGCAGTTGAAGTATTTCTTAAACCAGATCTAGAAACCTAATGAGGATAAACTGGAGTCTGACTTAAAACTCCAAAATCTTTCCAAATCATTCAATTAAAGAATGACTGTCTACTGCAGTTTCAAACTTTACTCCAACCTCTATTCTGACAAAAGATGATTACTACAACTCTTGTATTGTATATGTAATGAATGAAAAATTATAAAAATGCATAGTTTTGTATAAATGTATTTATCTATTCGAAGGAAACAGGCCTGTACATATCTGGATGATGAGTTTTCTTCAATATCTAAGACTTGTCAATTTAGCTCAATCAGTTAGACATTCTCCTGGCAATCGGTTTTGGGTTTAACTCACGGTAGGAGAATGTGAATTTTACATTTTGAAGCAGACATAATAGAATGACAATAACTTTTATTGATGATATCCGTATGTCACATAAATGAATCACCATAGCCCATGTGTGTATGAGAACTAATTATCCAAGTAGTTATCTAAAATAATCTTTAAAAATAAATCATCTTTTATCTGAAAAAAAAAAAAAATAATACCAGCACAAGATTTTGGCATTGTTGGTCTAAAATGACTATAAAGATAAAAAAAAATTATAAAAAACATTCTTAGATGGTATTTAGTGGTGCACTCACACCATTTTTCAAGGTTATAACCACAAAAATGCGACCAGAAATGTCCAGAGACACACACACACACAGACAAACAAAGAGTGGAAAATCAGTAGCCCTCTTGGCTGGTTGGTCGGGCTATTCGTGTGGTAATTGTGAATCAATGAATGATAGAATTTTTTTGATGAGTAAGTGTTGGTAAAGAAGTGGAAAAGAAAGTGATCTTTCCCTTGTAACTAATCTTTTATGCAAATGTTAGTGAAGCGAACGGGTACAATTTGTTGATGTTTTGATGAGGTTACAAAACATTTATAAGTGAGTGTTGTTATTCTTTTGTGCACTAATGTAGAAATGCGTAAAATGGATAAAATTACTGTTTCTTATTTTTCATTATCATTAAATTATATTATCTTTAGTCTTTTCTTTTAGATATATTTTTTTTTAATCATCATTGTTTATTTTATGAACTGACAAAGAAATTACAAATATAAAAACCCAAATAATCCCATGTAATCAGGAGTTAACAACCTATTTGCATCATACATTTTGCCTTGGAATTATATCAGTGTTTAATCATTTCTCTAGCGATACTCATATAAATGTTTGTAAGTGAGAATTGGAAGGTTTGACAAACACCTGGAGTAGTTGCACTCCAACAACATTTTGACTGAAATAGTGACTTCCTTATATGGTTTTGATGAGGATTTCAATGAAACATTGAAATATAAACTAACTCACCCCACTTCTCTTGTCTGTTAATCAAAATTTTATTACATACACACATGCTGTCAGGAGCTGCCTTCATCGTATACATGTTTCTTAAAACAGCACAATAACCTTATCCATAGGAATATTTCAATAAACAAGCCTGGCTGCTGCAGGTTTAAAATCCATCCCTACTTCTATTCTGATTGAGGATGATTACTGCAACTTCTTCATTATATCTATGATAAATAAATTTGTAGATATGTAAGACTTGTCAGTTTGGCTCAGTCAGTAAGAGACCAGCCTACCAATCACTTGGTCATGATTCCAAATCATGGTAGGGGAATGTTTATATTATAAATGTATTTATTTATCAGAATGAAATAAGCCCTTGCTTACTTGTAACACATTTGCGTAGATATCCAAGACTAGTCAATTTAGATCAGTCGGTAAGAGAGCTACTTACCAATCAGTTGGTCATGGTTCCAAATCAAAGAAGAGGAATGTTAAATTTACACATGGTTCAACACAAACCATCCGACCGTCAGGAGATTACTCACCTAAATTTGGTGAGGATTGTTCTTGCTGTTGTTGTTTCAGTAAAAAAACAAATTCAACTCCACACTTGGACTGGAGTTTGTCAATATAATCCAAAGATAACACCAAATAATATCCTCGAATGTGATCAAATTTTGATTTACAGGTATATTTCAATCTGCAATACTGATTTAGAAATCTAAATTTTTTCTTCTTAATTTGTCTTGTATTCAGTAAAGTAAGCAATTAAAATTTGCTGATGTTTTGGTGAATTACAAAAACATATGGGTAATAGTGTAGAATTATTCATTTGTACACTTATATATAAACTAGTTTACCGATGCCATCAAAAATGACATCTTTACACAAAAAATATCTATTTCTATGATTTTTTTTATTCGTCATAAATACAATACAAAAATTACCGTAATTATCTTCTGTCAGAATAGAAGTTGAAGTGGAGTTTGACCTTGGAGCAGCCAAGCTTGTCTTGTTCAACCAGAATGAAACTTGTTTGTATTTTTTCTACTTTTGCAAGAAAAAAAAGAATTAAGAGAGTCTACTCCATAATAAGCATTTACTACTTAACTCCCTTGACAAATGTTACGGACCAAAAATATAGACCCAGCATAAGTAGATACGTAAATTTGACAGGAGTGTCCTTCTGCAGGCAGATGCGAGCTAGCTATGGGTGTCTAGTGACCATTTAACGGGGTATTCCAACAGAAAGGCAGACCTGTGTTTGGACCACGTGAAGACTCTGCAGTTGGTAGATGTTGAGCTGGTTATAGAGTTCTACCAACCCTTTGAAGGAGAATTTGGTCAACTACAAGCACTGAACATCCTGATATTATGGCGAGTAAAAGAGCAAGTGCAGAATCTATGAACAAGAATTGATAACTAGAAAACATTTAGCACAGGGTCCTTGAAATTATGGGGTCTGTAGCAGATGCTACTTTTCTTAAATAGCTAATCAAGCCCTGGTTTGAATGAAATTATTAGGTTGTCCCACATGAAATGTTTGTTTAGGAAAGGAAAGATGCTTGGCAAGACCCTCAAGCTCTTCTGGAAATCTAAATTTTGAGCAAAAGCTCAACAGTTATCCTCATAGCAGTTGCCACAACATCCTTTAAATTCTTCATCATCATCAACTTATTGACGGTGTTCTCAAGGGCCATTATCCAGGCTCATATTTCCAGAATGAAATTCGTGGAACCAACATTGCACTGTTCTTTCTGAGCAAGTTCCCGTTCCAAACGCGAAATAGATCTTCTTGAGAGTTCAAACAGCATTTGTACCGAGTTTGTACTCGTGCAAAAACAATAGTCTGATCTCCTTTGAGGACAGAATCCATAAGAGTGAGGGACTATCTTATTAAAAACTGATATGATGGATCGTAAGTTGAGATTTCTAAAGACAGCTGATGTCATAATTAGTTGAATATGTATAACTACATTTTATGCTTCAGAATTTGTTGAAATCACAATCATAGAGACAAATGTCAAAAAATAATCTTGTCATGAGGGCAACCTAATACTTGTTGTGTTTTATGATTGGAACAAGGAACCTTTTGTTTTGTAGGCTGCTCCTGTTGTCAATTATCATTTGTAAAGGTCAAATGGCTTGAGATTAAAGGTTAGTTCAATACAATAGATAATGAATTTTCTTGTTCAAAAATGTAGCCTGGTTGTTACATGTTAGTAGGTAATAGAATTTATCATAGCCTAAATCTTCCTTGACGTGTTTGATGATAGTCGGACTTTTTTTCTTTCTTTTTTTTCCAATAGAGACTGGAAGTGAGAGATACAATGATTTTTCATTTGCCAAAGTTACTAAAGAGAAGTAGATGATCGGTCACCGGGGTGAGTATTGCTATGTGCAAGAAAAATCAAGAATTGTCTGATAGTTCTTTACAAACATTGGACTTAAATGATTCATGAAAAATATTGAACCACTTAGAAATTTCTTTAAAAAGAATTTATGATATTTGAATTTTGAGGAGAAAATAAGGTCTATCAGATGTAATGGAAGTTCAGTCAGCTTTTTCTCTTGTACAATCGGTTGCAACAGATCCAGCCGTTACAGTAAGGAAAATAATTCAATTTTAGCCATACGACTGTTCATCACAATTTGAAGAAGTTTGGAAAAGTGTCAAAGGTTGGAAAATGGGTCCCATATAACTTGTCTGTAGCAGATCACCAGCAACATTATGAGTCACTAAATTGTCAGTAGTTCAAGGCATCTCTTCTGGACAGAGTTGTTACTAAGGATGAGAAATGGATCCCTTTTCTCGATGTTAAATGTTACCCACAATGATTTAGTTGCAATGATAGACCTGTACCTCAGTCCAGAGGCAACCTCCACCAAAAGAAGGTCTTATAGAGTGTTTGTCGGGATATGTAAGGGATCATCCATTATGAACTTTTAAACAATAACTGAACAATCACAGCTGAAATTTACTACCAATAACTTTGGCATTTGAGAACAGCTTTGGATACAAAACACCCATCCTTAGTGAACAGAAAAGTGGTAATTCTTGATTTATCTTGGTGAACGTCCTCATACCACTCAATTAATCAAAGACTTCTTAGAGGCATTCAGCAAGGAAAAAATGATTCATTCACAATACTCTCCTGACCTTGCTCCAATTGACAACCATCTGTTTAGGAGTTTGCAAAATCATTTTGATGGTCAAAATCTTTTTTCATAAGAAGATGAAAATCAGTTAGTCTCTTATTTCAGGTTAAAATCAAAGGAATTTTATAAATTTGGCATTAAAAAATTTATCAAGAGATGGAAAAAAATTATCGAAAAGGAAGAAGAATATTTTAATTATTAAGTTTAAGCATTTGCGGCTGGAATATTTTTGTCTGGCATCATATTGGTGAAATATCCGGAACCACTCAGGGACAATCATTGCTTCGTCACCATCTATGAATTGTCTTGAATTTTAATCTGATTTCACTGCCAGAGTAAGAAGACTGAGGACAAAGAAAATTCTCACAATATATCTCATCAGCTTCCCCAGAGCAATCATTGCTTTTACTGTCTTCATGACAATTGGTAGATTGTCTTGAATCAGTATCCAATTCATTGCCAAGGTAAGAAGATCCAAGATCAAGGAATTTCTCACAAGATATCTCAACAGCTGCTCACAGGTGATTAAACTATTATACCTTACATATTCAGAATGTATTCAAGAAAAGGACATATTTGGTCCGACAGAATGAATTGTAGATTGTCTTATATAGAAACTTATTTGAAATGATCTCCCGTCATTACACGGTTAATAGATCATTCAATTTAGACGATGTAAATAGAATAAACAATTAATGAAAATGGGGCTGCTGCAGGAATCAAACCAGCCAACGATAGGGTAGTTGCTTCAACATGGTGATGCTCTTACCATTGAGCTAAACAG
This sequence comes from Thysanoteuthis rhombus, assembly GCA_963457665.1. NCBI lineage: Eukaryota > Metazoa > Mollusca > Cephalopoda > Oegopsida > Thysanoteuthidae > Thysanoteuthis > Thysanoteuthis major. The sequence continues at coordinate 11,402,163 of OY735209.1, forward strand.
CCAGTGGTAATGCAAGGCCCAAATAACTGCTCTCAACCCAAATGTCCATTTCTTAAATATATAACTATCAGTTGAGAGAGACATGAAAGACCAGGAATAAACCAGATGAGAATTTGGTTTGAAAGCAATTATTTGGCCTTTGCATTACCAGCTGCTGTTCAGTCCAATGATAAGAGCATCACTACATTGAAAAGGCTACCCTATCGGTGGCAGATTTGATTCCTACAGCAGCCCCATTTTTTTTTGTTTATTCTATTTACGTTGTCTAAATCAAGTGATATATTAACTGTGTAACGACAGGAGATCATTTCAAATAAGTTTCTATATAATATAACACAATTTAAAATTCATATTCAAAATCAAATCTTCATTTTCTACAGTTCAATACTCTGCCACTGAACCATACCTACAAATTGACCATTACATCCTGAATGGAGATAGAGATTTTATAAACACCAAACTGACCACTTTGACTTTGACTTACCTGCAGAAAAGACTGAACCAAAAAAATATTTTCCATGGCTTTATATAGGATGATTTATGAAAGACAAAATAGAGGAAAAAAAAGTCTAGAAATCAACTTCAAATTTGCATTACCTTCATTCAGTAAATCAAATAACACACACTACTCATGGACACCATCTTTAATTTTGAGAAGTCATTATTATTCCAAGAATTGTTCAATGTTGCAGCCAATCCATATTACAGACATTATCAGTAATTTTGAGTAGAGTCATTATTACCTCTACATTACATATATCATTTATACTAGCTGAATACCTATTCAATGGACAATTTGTTTGGCAAGTTTCAAATAAGATTAAAATTAAAATTTCAATTTTTTTCAACAAATTATTTAGTTTAATTATTTTCAATACGAAAAAAATATATATATACTATTGTGTCATCTGCAGACAGCTGTTTTGTTGTACTACAACTCTTCAGTGTGGCTATAGACTATCTATTATCCCATCCAGTACCACAAAGTAGGACCGAAACCTTAGCTTCAGACCCATGTCAGCTAATTAATGATTTTAAAAGAAATTTGACAAAAAGGTTTTCAACGATATCAATTTGTATAGACAAAATGCCCGAACTCATTTTCATCATATATCAGCAGCAGTCTTGGTTATATATACTTACCTTAGAATCATCATAACAAAGAAGGATATTATACATCTTTCTCATTATTCCCTCCATTCAGGCACAAAAAGCAAGCAGGTGACTTCACTTTCCCCCTTAGTTTATATATTCATAGAGAGAAATAACTAAAGTTGCCTACCTGGTGTAATAGAGTGGTCTTCTGCTGACTGCTAAGAAAAGTGACTGCTGCACATACAGAGGTATAAATACTTGTCTATTCACTCTCATGTGACCCTCATCCAATCAATGTGTGCAGAGTGGACTCTTCCAGTTATTTGCTCAAATATCTACACAACCTTCTGGGTTAGTTAATGGTGAGGAATTTCTGTTTTGACAGGCTATGGATCGGACTGCTAATTCAGACGATCTCAAAACCCTTCACAGGAAACAGCTTTTTAACGTCAGTGACGATCCACCTCTACACAGCTGAATGAATTCAATGGGTTTGGCAGTTGTCATGTAAAACAATCATTCAATAAAAGAATTCTTTATGCTAGACTTGGTTGAATGAAATAAGTACTGAAGTTGCCCCCATAAAACAGTAGACTATATAACAATAATTCATTTTTATTGGGTGCTTAAAAAAAATATAAAGGCTTTGTACCTTACTAATGAAAGCTATTAGAGCATGTTTGTATATTTATTCCTACAAGCTATTGATTTTCCCGGCTAGGAAAATTGATGCATTGGCCCTTTATCAATCTAATAATTGAGGAGTTCATATGTTGTGTAATTGTGATTGGAGGATAAAACTGACATAGGAATTCAATGTTTTATTTGTTGTGTGTGTTGTGGAAACTATCTCAATGTATGACCATTCCAAAATAGCTTCCAAAGTCCTGAAGAAGATGTGCATTGGTGAGGGACCTTCCATTCCATCTCGCACTGCAAGAAAACAGCTCAAAGGGACTAAGTGAAGATGTATAACAGTAAAGGAGCCATTTACCAGTTGTCAATTGCAAAAAAAACAAACAAAAAAAACAAACTTGTCATTGCAAAAAAAAATACAGGTAGGACTGTTAAAGATTGGAGCCATGTTTTGTAGTTTGTTAAGTTATATTAAATATGTTTGTAAGACACCATCCAATGTAACCATGTTTAATTTCGACACATCAAACCACAAAACATGGCTCCAATCAGTTCAATCTGTAATTTCTTTGGCAAAGGCAAGATTTTTTTTTTACAATTGACAGATTTGATGAATGGCTTCTTTATGGCTTTCTAGATATTTTCCAACAACGTACCACATAATGAATAAAAAATGTTTGACATTTCCTTCTTCAAATAAGCAATAAAACCACGCATTGATGGTGCTCCCTCAGTAGAACACACGACTTTTTTCAAAGATATATTATTTATTGCAAAGTATGATTTCACAATGGTGAATAACATTTATTCTTGCAATGTAATCTATACACAATAAAGCATTATTATTTAGACACATCCACCTGCATGGAAAATGGTGTTTTGAAGAATAGCAATAAGTTTATTTTCAACATAAACCACCATTTTGTCAATGTGTAGACTTATTGTGGTTCTGCTCAGAAGCAATACTTTTGTCACATCAATTGAATCCTGATACATAACTGTGGAGACAGATTCTTTGATAAAAAGTATCATCAAAGTTTCTTCAACGTTATGGCTCTTACCAATCTTTGCAATTAGTTGTGATGTATGATAAGCTGCAGTTAATCCATATTCTTTCTTCGGGTTTAGTTTCTTAGATGATTCAGCTATTGAAGGAGGGTTTTTAAGTCTTTCATACAATTCTTGAAAATATTCAATGGGCTTATCCTAATCTTTGCTGAGTTGCAAGATGTTCCTTGAAACAGGTTGGCTTCTTTTCTTTGTTATGGTACAGTAAACACATTGGAAGCTGTTTTTAATAGATTCAATAAAACCTCTTTTCCAGTACTCTGGTAAGTGGCAACAAGCTCTGGAAAGGTTTTAACATTAATGGTAAATTGTTGTACAAAAAAAAAGGATAAAAAAATTCACAACCATATGAGAACCGCTTCTTACATTATATTACAAGAGTTCATCTTCAATGAGAAACCCTCAACCAAAACTGTCAATATAGGTTTCTTCAGTTTTCAAGTTGGTCCAGCTGGCTGACTATGTATGTATCATGTGAACAGGCTGCACAAATGGAACTAAAGGGCTGAAAATTTAAATATTTTTTTCCTTATAATGTCCGAAACCCTCAATACCTTTTTAGAGGGGGTTCAATTTATAATGTAAGTTTTTGCTAAATTGATCCTTTGATTTGTGTTTGCTTAATTTTTGATCATTCAGACTGATCACTGCTTAACAAAAGGCAAGAAAAGTAACTTATTCATTGATTACCCCTAACACTGCATGCTGCCAAGAGATGGTTTCTATTGAGTGAATAACCAGACCCGCTCTAGTATGGTTTGGTTTAAGTTGACCATCAAACCATTCACAAAAAAGTTAGTTAATCATTATGATTCAAACAAGTGAAACAAAAAAATCTCATTCATTTGTCTATTATTATCGCTCGAAAAATGTCCAAGACCATCAGCAGTTTGTCCGAAGTTATGAGGATTGGTTTCCCCCCCAGGGATCTTTAGGGATGAATGCTGGTTTGGGTCGATCAGTGATGCTTCTGGAAGATCTGTGGAAAAATATAATCCTAATTGTCTGTCTTCACCGATCATATGTGGTGGTGGTGGTGGTGGTGGTGGTTGAGGGAGACATTTTTAGTAAAGAGCATTTTCTCAGCCAAGGGGTCTTCATAGCAAACTGTGAAAAACCTTAAACACTGCAAAATACCAAGATATTCTAAAATATGAATTGCTTCCGAATGGCATAACAAGTGGGAACAGAGAATCCTTGCTATGCCACTGTTGCTTCCGTCTGTGCAGAAACTCTTTCCTGATAAAAATGTTCATTTTTCCAGCAGGATATTGGTTCTTACCATTCAACTAGATCCCTTAAACCCAGACTGACAGAAAACGAAATGATGTCCGGGCCTTGCCAATCACTGGATAAGAATCCAATTGAAAACATTTGAATTCTACACAATCAAAACTAACAGGTCAGAAATTCTCTACCAAAGATGGTTTGTGGAATGCTATACAAGAACACGGAGATTCTCTATCAGTTGTTTTTTTGTCGAAGCTGAGTGATTTAATGATTACCAGGAATGAACAACTGAATCTTGTATCTAATATGATATTTGACAAGATAATAAGTCACTGGAATGTGTAAGAATGTATGCAAGATAACTCAAGTATAGTCTAATAGTTCTTGACAGACCTTGGAATTTAATGATTCATGAAAAATAGATATTTCATAAAAATTGGTGATATCATTTGAGGTTTTTTTTTCGAGTGAAAATGAAGTCTATAATATTAACTTGTCCTGAAAGTTCTGTCTGCGTTCACTTCTACTATTAGTTGTAACTAAATCTGCAGTTAAAGTCAGGGGACCAAGTTTACTTCTAGCACCCTGAGACTAACCTGCTTTGTGAACAACCCCATTTGACTTGACACCAGGTGACATCATTCACGCATCAACATTCTAAAAACGTGAACAAATTATGTGTTTACTCAAGTTAATTAACCCCCCCCCATGGGTCATTTTTTGGTAGAAAAAAAAGTTTCAAAACAAAAAAGTTGAATGAATGAGAAAAAAATTTCAAAGAAAGGGTTAAACAAAATATTTGCAATTTAACACAAAATTATTTGCAAAAAAAAAAAAAATGAAAACAAAGTGAAATTTAAGTAACTAATTCAAATAATTACTAACATTAAAAAACAAGAACAAAAAAAGAAACTAAATTTTTAAAGTCAATTTCAGACTAATAAGTAAACTTATAAAATATATTTGCATTGTCAGTGATAGTCTTAAAGATGTCAGAAGATAGATTTTTAAAGAATAACATTTTTAATAGACTTTTTTGAAGACAAAAAAAATAATAGATAAATAAATTTCAAAATATTTACATTATATTGATTTACATTATAGGCCAAAATCCAAGAGAAACAACTTGAAACAACAGAATCTTGATTTTATTTGTATTAGTGCAATGATCTATATCATAATAATAGAATTCCTGTTTGTATGTAAGTGTTCGTGTCTTAACCTAATGTTGCTGAAAGAAAAAAAAGGGGGGGGGCACATCATAGGCAAGCTATACCTTATATTTTGACTTTAGAATAAAACATTTGCAACATGTCATAGGAGGAGGTTCTATTCATGATGTAACTATAATGCTGAACTGTAAAAAGTTGGAGTTTTATTTACTTAAAAGGGGAATGTGTTCATTTCAAATCCGTCAATTTTGGGGTGCTAATTGTATACTTGATCCAGATAATTTTAAGATACAAATATATATTTGTATATTAATGTAGATAGTTCTGAGTAGAGCATGGAATTGGATCTGATCTGTTGGAATCACACGTCTTTATGAACATGGTTGTCCTTGAAGGATTATGCATCTCTACTATAATACATATTTGAATAATTTATCCACGTATGAATAATTCCATCATTTTTGTTGGGTATAACACTAGTTATAATATAAATCAAGAAAGTGACTGGACACTAAACTTATAGGCAAGTGAGGGCGGCAACTCTATAAATGTGATTATTAGAAGAAATTGATTTCTTAAAGTATCAAAATAATAAACTTTATAACAGCTTCAACCTCTAAACTGTCTCAGAGTTATTTTACACAAAAAAATGAAAATGCATGAATAAGAGTGATGTACACAAAAACTGATGACTAATTCACTCCGACTTCTAGAGCCCGACTCAGATCAGTTTATTTTGCTATACTTAGCTAATCCAATTTATAGGAACTACTAATGAAGGAGTTGAAATGGGATAAGCAGTTTTAGAATAACATTGTACAGAGAAACAAATTCTGTTTTGTTTACCTTGAGATTTAAAAGTGCAGCCGAATTCTTTCTATTACAAGTCATTCAAACAAATATTTTTTAATTGATACACCCCAATCAAACTTGGATAAAAAAGTGATCTTTAACAAAATACCCTTCTATATCAGATTTTTATTCAAGAATGTTTGTTCTTTAATCTATAATTTGTGAGCTATCAGTCTATCTGTGCCATAACAAACTGAAAGAGGGAAAAGGCTAATACAAATATACAAACACAAAATTAGCCGTTCTACTGCAAGTATACATGTGTTCTTTGACTGGCTGCTGATAATGTAACTACAACTGTTGCTAATGAGGTAATTTCAATTTTTTTTTATCCAAAATCAATAGAAGAATTTCAGTTAATAATACCCAGCATTAAATCAGTAAACATACTGACATAGAGCATAGCTTTAAGGATACCATTAGCAAAACAAGGTTCACAAAACAAATCTGTTGAAATAAAATCTTTTTTTTTAAATTGGGTTTCCTTTGAGCACTGAAAAATTATACAAACTCATTTTTTTTTCAATCTTACTTTTGTGTACAGCAATGCAAAAAGATACAATATTTTTTCTAGTCTGAATTTTATTTGACGGGATGTATTAATCATTATGTATAATATGCTTGGACTACTGTCGTCACCTATGAGCTTGCTTCTTCACAATGTTTCTACCAAGTACTCTCCTGTCTTCGTTGGATATTATTGGTTCTACGATGTGGAATCACAACGCAGAGCACATGCTCAATTGCATTATTGGGGTACTTCAGAGTTGCCTTCCGTACATCGGGTATAATCTGTTTGATTTTTCTTCTGAGAAATCTCTTATGATGAAAGGCTCCCAGATGCTATTGATATCGATGCTCGGTAGGCTTATTGGTTCAACTGAAGAAAGTATACGTGCTGCTTTCTTCAGTCATTGCATTCACCAATTGTTCTTTCTGTTAATAATTTGTATTTAATCCCATTAAGTCCTGTGCCCAGGTTGCTCTCACCGAGTGTGGTCTGCCATTCCAGACTTGTGTGTCACCATGTGTTACGGCTTTCCTGTGCTCTATTTTTTTTTTCACAAGCCAAAGTGTTTTGCCGTTATAGTGTCTACCACATCTGCTCCTTTCTGGTCATGTTTTCTTTGGTGGGTAGTTTAATCTTGGAGAGGTGGGGCCCACTTCAGAACATCGTATGGATATTGTACTGATGGCATAATCTTTCAATTTTTTTCAGAAACACCTTTAATGAATGGTGTTTCCAAAAAAAAAAAAAAAAGTTCAATTGAAGAGCATAGGAATACCGTAACTTAGAAGTACCTTGATAACACAACTTGGATACACAAAAAAAAAAAAAAAAAATGGGTGTGATGTGTCCAATCTAATTGAGCATGTGCTGAGTAGTGATTCCACATTCTAGAATCAGCAACACCTGACAAGGGCTGGAGGGTACACGGTTGACGAACGTATATATAAGGAAAATTGTTCAAACACATCAAACATAATGACCAATATTGATATTTGAAGCATGCTTCTAGATGAAAATAAAATCCAGTTGTATGAGAGTGAGTATGATGATGTGGTTTTTCTTTCTTTTTCAAACCATATGTTTAAACAGAATAACAAGCAAAGCAAAACAATATCATTAAATTTTAATAGAACATTTTTTTTTTGTTTTTGTCCAGTATTTAACATGATATAAAGATAGGAGACTTATGGGGAGATAGAATTATCCCATTATGAAGGTAGCCATGAGAGCAGCTAGGCAATAACAGCAACAGCATTTAAACTGTTTTGAATTGTGACTGGAATTCATGTAAGAGCACCGTTGTGATGACCATAAGAAATAAATACCAGTAATGTCAGTGAGTGCAGTGAACAAAAAGAAAAGAAAAGAAAAAGAAAAAAAAAACAAACAAAAAAAAAAAACAGACCTGGGAGACATTCCCCTGCATCACGGGTTGGAACTACTCAATGAAAATCAGTTTATATGGGATGTTTAATGTGACCAAAATAAAGAATCAGACATTTCAGGATTAATCAATATCTGCAGACTTTTGCTACTTCTGGAGATGGGAAGAAGGAAGGAAGGAAGGAAGAAAGAAAGAAAGAAAGCCGTATGGTCCAGAGCAGCAAATTGAGGCTGAAAAGTTTCCAGGATAGCCTAGCATTACCTATTAGCAGTCTCCAATCATTTGCAGTAAGTACTGATCTCTACAAAGCACACTGCTCCCACCTCCAATATGAGCGAGGCAGTTGAAATAACTAATTCAATGAACATGGGTCTCACAAAGGTAACTCAAATTTCACATCCACCAGGGCTTCTCGAGCAAGACCAACAATTGTGGACAACCTTACAATCTGGAAAGAGAGAAAAAAAAAGAAAAAAAATTAGCCAAATAAAAGAATTCATTTTTGGATATAAATTGTTTAAACAATAACTAAAATTATAAAGTGAAGTAATTCAGCTGAAATATAGTTCAAGTGGAATGATTTTAATCAAAATAAATCTCACTAGGAAAAACTCTCAAGTGGTATTTCTATTAAATTTTTTAATTGTATGACTTGCATGAAATTAATCTGTTTCAAGTGCTGCTAGAGTACAAACATGTGAATGAAATTTATTTAACCAGTACCAAACTTGTATGCTCCCACATCATATGTGTTTAATACTTTAATTTCATAAAACAATTGTCTATTAATTAAATTCATTCAATTAGATAAATATTTATATTCAGCTTTTCATTTAGGAAAGTCCCCAGCTTAAGAACAAGATTCATTCCTAGGTTTGTGTTTGAGTCGGAACAGTTACATATGGCACTCATCAAGTATCAGTCAAATGTTTGTATCAGTATATATACCTTTTTATGTACACAAACCATTAATGGATCCAAAATGATTATAATGATTGTAATTTCATTATTATAATATACAAGTACCTTTAATTCTATTCTGTTTGGATTGAGCATATGAAATGGACCCTCTGATCACTAGCTTCATGCTCTCAAAAGTATGTTTACAAAAAGGTACACACATACAAAGATGCAAACAATTGAAACACATACCACACACTATTAATGTTCACTGTGATCCGACTTGAAATGCTGATGGTGTTGTCATCCCTAGAGCTGATGAATTGTGAGAAATGTGCAATATTTTGATACATGCCGCAAAGTAGGGCACCATCCGTTATTACAAACCATAACTAAATTTTAAATGATAGGCTTTAAGGCAGCCAGTTGGTTAGAACAAAATGGTTGTAAGTCAGGTATTTTCAACTTGTGGACTTCTTGCATTTATACAGTATTATGATAATGAGGATGGATGTGGAACTATGTATTAGTAATGAGAGAAAAAAGAAAGAAAAAAAAGAAAAACTAACCATTTTTGCTGCTTCGTCTAAATTATCGCAGGATAAAATTTTAAGATTGCTTGAGGCTATTAAAGCTTTAGCATCTTCAACTCTTGTTCCTGGAAATGAAAAAATAAAAAAAATTATCAAGTGAACAAAGTGAAAATTAGAAATTCAGAAAACTAAATAGGCGAATTTGTAATTAAGCTGAGATTTCAAAATACTTACAGTTTATACTGAATATCTTTACTACATTACCAATAAATCTCTTACCAAACAATATATAATTAGCATTCAAAAGGGAAGTATTAATCAACACCACCCATACATGCTGTTTTGGGGGTTATCAATTAAAAAGTTGGAAAAAGGGGTGATTAATGAATAAGTTACTTTACTTGCCTCTTTTTTTTCTTTTTAGTGATCACAGCCCAACAAAAGGTCTGGATTTTCAAAAAATAAGCCAGCACGAACTAGTGACCAATTTAGCATAAACTAACAACATATTGAATCCTCTACTAAAAAACTATTTTGGAGGGAAATTTTCAAAAAACAAACAATAAAAAAAAAAAAGCAAAAAAAAATTCCCTACTGGTTGAGAGGAGTGTGTGTACAAAATTTCAAGTTTCTACTATGAACAGTGAGGCCTGAGCGAAATCTAGATAGACACATATAAATGTCAGAACACATGAATAACCAAAATGTAATTACCACATTTTCTGATGCAGAGGACATCAAGTCCCGAAAGCCTATCCTGCATCCTATAAGCCAAAGGTTACTTTTTTTTTTTTTTATAGGCCAATCCTAAGCCCAGAGGAAGGTAATCTATGCTAGACAGAAATCTAAACTCATGTATATGACCTCTGAACCAAGTGTATGAGATACACTAACATAGTAAAAATAGACAAAAATCATCATAAATAGTAAAAAAGTATATGTAATCACAAAAATGAATTCCCACATCAGTAGGTTATGGTTGATGAGCCAAAAGACAAGGAGTAATTTGGATGTTGTATAGCAATATTACTGGTATTGTCAATCTTCTCAAATAATCTAAACTTGAAGGAAACATTAATTGACAAAAGAAGTAGAATTATATGTTCAAAAGGTTTTACTAGTAAATCTTAAAATTTCAATATTAGGCGTACATTTATTGTGTTTCTATCTTGTAAGATAAAAAGAAAAAAACAAACAAATGTAGACTATAAGTGGTCAAGAAAATGTACAGGTCACTGAACCAACTGCAAAACATCTTGGTTAGTACCAAGACCTTAATTTTACGTTTATTCTTTTTTTGAAATTTTGGAAGTAAAGGCAGGAATGTCATGGGCCCCGGAAAATATGGCATTTGAAACATTTAAAATTAGTATCAGAATTAAAAGATGTTTTAACTGGACGATGGGGGGTGCCTGACGGCCATCTTGTTTTATCATGTACATAGACATAGGATACAATATTTATCATGTATGTGAAGATATCCAGGTTTCAACAAATGTATTCTAAGAACAATGAAAGCGAGATTGTTAATTCCAAGTCACAGTAAGACTTGTAAGCAGTTCAATAATTGAGGAGAATCTCTTGATTGAGCAAAGCAGTGTTTTAGCCAAGTGTAAATACATTGAAAGTCAAACAAAAAGCACCCATCAGATTACTCACCTTGTAGACGTACTACGATGGGAATACGTAATTGAAGTTCTGCAGCAGCTGCAATGATTCCCTGGGCAATGACGTCGCATCTCATGATACCACCAAAAATATTTACAAGAATGGCTTGAACCTACATAAGATCAAAATAGATTTCAGCAGTGGTATATCTAAGATTCAATAGTCAAATTTTATCATATACTTTTTAAAATTATGTTATCATTCAAAAATCTGCAACTTAAAAAAAATCATTCAAATGATTATGCTTTATCAAATTCAGTTTGCATAAATTTTAATGGTACCTTGCTTCTTCATTTCAGAACAGATGAAAAGTAAACCAAATATTGAACAAATGCAAAATTAAAATTGACTGCATTTTGCTTCTCCAATTTTTTTAGTGAATTGAGAAATAGAAGGAAATAAAAAGTTTAAAAATTAAGATGAGAGATTTGGAGTGATCTGAAGTCTATCTTGGATTAGACTGGATAGTTCAGCTGTAACAATAGTGAGAGATTAAATTGAACAAGCTAATCAACCATATTGTTATTGTTCTAATTATTGATAGCTGAAGGAAAAAAAACTTAATACAGAAGAGCAATCAGTGAAAGATTGAAAGTATTCATAATTAAACAATCTCTTTTTTCATGTTTAATTTTCTGAGTCAAAAAGAAGACTAACTTTGAGAAACATAATTATAAAGAGAAAGGTTTTTTCTAAAAAGTAAGCATTAGTAAATGTTTAAAGAGCAAGCAGTTTAGAAAGAAAGAAAATTACATTTTTATCTGAAGTGATGAGCCTAAAAGCTTCTGTAACTTGCTTAGCTGTAGCTCCTCCACCAACATCCAAGAAGTTAGCAGGGTTGCCACCGTGAAGTTTAATAATATCCATTGTAGCCATGGCTAAGCCAGCTCCATTGACTGAAATACAAATGAAAACAAACTAAAGACTTCACAATCATTATGGTACAAGAGACTAAGGGAAATCTCGACAGTTTATAATAGTCATCAATATCATAATGCATTATCTTTAATCAAAACAGCAAAAAATTTTACTATCATTGTATATTCAATAGTCCCTTGAATAGGGGGAAGGAGGGGACAAACCCCTAGCAAAATTGAAATTCCACAAATAACTTGACCCACCCCTAACAACTCACACACTTTGCCGTAGAATTAAGCGACTTGCCCAAAATCAGACACAAACAACTAACTGATGTAACTATATGGAATGATGATCATTTAATCATTCGTTTAGTGGATTGGGGAAAATAAAAAGGAGAAAAAGATTAGGATAATGAGTAGGCAGATTATGTGGACCTTACTGTCACGTGACACACTTACCGGAAAATTGATACCTTAATAAAAATAGGTCAAAATAGTATAAGAATTTTATTTTCAGAATCTTTGTATCACTAGTGAAAAGAAAAGAAAAAAAAAGAAGAAAATTGTCTGTTTACACCACAAGGAACTGGAGATATTTGAATATATATAGCATAAAATGTGACATATTGTAAACAAAGCATTTGCAGTGGAGAAAAATTTCCAATTTGCAAAACCTAGATTGTTTAATATAACAAAAAAAAAGAAAAAAAAACAACTACTAATTGGATTTCAATAGAATTTTCATACTTATCTAATAAAAGACAAAATTTATTCTAAATGGGTTCCCATTCCAAAGACATTTTCAAAAAATCATTTAAAAGTTTTACGAATAATTTGTTTACACATGAAGATTCTTTTATTCTCTTACTTGGCCAGATTTATGATACAATAAATTCAATCAAAATATAATCAATGAACAATGAATAATACACTGGAAATATTTGGGTAGATGGGTCAATAGATATCTTAGTAAGTATGGAAAGCCTGTGAGAGGACAACTCAAATATTCCACTGTTTTTACTTAATTTTTATACTGATCTAGTCATCTTGGACATGATTTGATGAGGTCTTATTAAATATTTCCAAACGTTCATTCCTATCATGCTTTCCTCATTTCAAGTTTGAATTTAATTTTAAGTTAACGTTCAATTACACTATTGACAGCCATTTTTTCTCAGTTTGTCAATAAGCTGTCAACACCTATCATTGATGAGGTGCTGGTAACATTTTTTCAAAATAGAACCACTGAATTAAAACAGATACAATGTTATTGGAAATTTCCTATTCTTTTTAAACAAATATTTAAACCTTTGTCTCTCAAGCAAAAACAAAAAAAAAAAATTAAACAAAATATTTCTAATGTTTTTCTCAAAAGTCTGTGAGAGTAGCTTCCCTTTACTGATGAAAATAAAACCGTGAATAATCAAATCCGCAAATTTCAAGTCCACAAAATTGGAGGAACTACCATACTAAAAATGCAAAAAAAAAAAAAACTAAGCACAGAATTTTAATATATAAAGACAGGATAACAATAATGCTGTGTAACCAAGAAAGATTTGTTTGGTTATTGTGATTAGAAGGATGGAATTATGAAATTTGCCTGGGAGAAGATAGTGGAGCAAAACAGTAATGTCAAAAATAAAAAATAAAAATTCCTGTTTCTGAGACGAATTATTATCTATATCTGCCAACTCAATAAATTTCAATTAAATTTTGTGGGAGGGTCATCAATAGGAACATGTGATTGAATTTTGGAGTGGATCCAAGAATTTTTCTTCCCCTGCATCATAGCTACATATTCACACTACATAATATCTCCAGCGGAAAAGAAGGTGCGAGAAATAATTTTTTCATCAATGTAGAATAGATGGGAATGAATTTTCTCACATTTTATTTAAAGATTTAAATTTGGATATAAAATATCTAAATTGATAATAAGGAAGAGAATCAACTAAAATACTTTGAAGCCATTCTTTCATATAGAAAATTATTTTACATGACAATCATAGCAGTTTTCTCTACACATCATTAAGTTCTGGCTTCTTCCAAAAATGCACTTTTTGAAGAGGCATGCCCTAGTTTCCATAATTATCTTTCAATATAATATTCTATAAACAGTGCAACTTTTGACACCTGTTGTCAAATGATCTTATAAATCTTTAAAACATTACATTACAGAGACAAATTTATACAATGACTTTTTCCCAGTCACTGATTTTTACCCTTAAATATGAGGGTTAAAATTCTCATACAAGATGAAATACATATAACATTTCAAGGAGTACACAAATGCTACACACTTAGGCAGAAGGCCAGTGAATGATGGATGCTCTGATCCCAGACAAGTGTCCATCCATAAGTAAATAATCTTGTCATTTTTGACAGGTACTATGCTACATTTTTTTATAATTACCCTCCAGCATCATAACTATTTGTGAACTGCTTTTCATTCAGTTTTAGAGACTAGAGAGGTTGATAGATGTATGTGTTCTCCGAGTGCTTTCTTGTTTTACAGTAATTTATTTGAACCAATCACAGGGGGTTCAGGGGACATGGGAGCAATGAATAAAGGTTCCCAGGGACAACCTTTTTGGTTCCAGAACTCATAAATCTTGTTTCATAAACCTTTTGATAGATGAACACTTGTATATGTACAAATAAATAAAACAAAAATACCGTAAAGCATACAGTAAAAATTTTTAATTTTAAAATAGACTTCTTTTTTTTCTGGTGACTGATCCATCAATCACGGTGGAATCATTTTTTTTTTGTCAAAAACATAAACCCTTAATCTGTTCAGAAATCCTCTGGGAGTACACAAGAGAATTTTTTTCTTTCCTTTTTTTACAATTAATGTTACGCTATTTTCTTGGAGTTATAACCAAAATTAAACCTTCTAAGGAGATATTTGATTATTGCAATACGTTTTCAAAGAGCATTAAAAAAAATGCACAGTAGATGCAAGTAAAATAAATAAACAGTTAATTAACGAAAACCATGAATTTCATAAAGCAACAATGTAGGGATTATGAACATTTTCCTATCCTTTTTATCGAACTATTTACTATAATCTTAATATTTACATGGATTTTTAATTTTTTTTTATCTGGCCTGAGAAAAGTTGCAATAATAAGTAAAAAAAATATCAAAATAAATGCAAATAGTAGCAGAAGATTAAAAAGAATTATTCATAATGATTTATGATACTTCATCTACTAATAAATAAATGAATAGATTTGTTTACAGTGAATTATCTAAGATACCATACTAACCGGTTTGCAAATGTAAACATTAAACAAGTTAAAGTTTTCAATTGGGTTTGCATAAATAATTTTCAGTTGATAATTTTCAACAATGTTTCTTCTTATCAATAACCCAAAGATTATTACGATGCATTTATGATTTCCTAAACAGGTTAAGATTTGTTTATGTGGTGCAGTGTATTTTCTATGATGCAGTTTTTTGTGATAAGCTCAAAACTCAAAAAAATTCCCATTAAATCATTTCAGACTGAACAGCAAATTATTGAGACTGTGAATAGAAAACCAGTGAATGGCAAGTGATAACTGTATATAGAGTTCACTGTATTTTGGTTCAGTGGAACAAGCAGAAGCAACATCAACAAAAACAAAGAAGAATTAACTAACACAAGATCCCCAAACATGGACAGTGGAATGAGAATATTCTACTCCTGTTAATTGAATAAAGGGCTTGGTTTGAAATTCTGAGATGGCTGAAGTGTACAATGGCTGGAATGTTGTTACTATAACAACTAAAATGAGGACACCAGTTTCAATAAATCAGTGTATGAATAAAAAATAAATAAAAATCTTTTTTTTTCACTTAATAAACCAAACAAACTCACTGGATCCCCTAATATTTATTTTTTTCACACATGCTATCACTAGTCCGTCAATGAAAATATTAATAATCAGATAATACTAGTTGATTTAAAATATCTATACAATATCTACAATAATACAGTTCAACTATTATCATAATGTGTATAGTGTTCATAATTGTACTTCAAACAAAAAGTAAATTTGGAAAAAAAAA
This sequence comes from Thysanoteuthis rhombus, assembly GCA_963457665.1. NCBI lineage: Eukaryota > Metazoa > Mollusca > Cephalopoda > Oegopsida > Thysanoteuthidae > Thysanoteuthis > Thysanoteuthis major. Next base: position 11,418,128 of record OY735209.1, read on the forward strand.
TAAAATAAATAAAATAAAATGAGTTATATAGTTAGTTGCTTTTAGCTTTTGGTGAAATTTTATTGAGATGAAAACTGACTTAAATCATTGAGACAAAAGTTGTCTAGTATTACAAGGCTGCAACAAATTAGTAATTTTGCCAAACAAATAATTAAAAAATAAAACTTATATACGTTTACAACTTTAATAGTGATTCAAATATTTAGAATCAAGTTTTTACTTTGTTTTAGATAACCAAATGTCCATTAGTAAGAAGATAGGCATAATTTCATATTTTGGAAGGGAGATAACTTGCCATGATTTCAAATACCACATATAAATGGAGGGTGTAAACCTAGATATTCAAGTATTTAGGAAGTTTTTGCAAGAAAAATATCTAAGCATGTAGAATTAGTCAACTTATATGAATTTTATTGAAATATTGAACACACATAAATAAATGAAAAAGAAGGTTAACACAAATAAACACAAAAGTAGATGCAGAATTAAAATAGATGTTGGATTCAATATGGGCAGTAGAAACAAAGGCTTTTGTTTGCCCTTTTTAACTCTTCAGAGATTTTTGTCATGTAAATTACACCAGTTTGAAAAATGACTAGTCACAACCTAACTTCATACATTTAAATTTGATTGATAAAATTATGTACTTTAAAGAATCATTATTGCAAAATGCAACACAATAAAACAGGACTGGGCATGATTTTTTAAAAAATAAATGTGTAGCATAAATTTTCTTCTATTTATTATTGAAGTAGATTCTAATACAGACCAAGACATCCAATGCTGCCATCCAAACCAATGTAATTAAGATCAGCTTGAGCAGCTTGTTCATCTCGGGGATCTTCTTGGCTCCAGTCCTTGAGGGCAAAAATTTCTTTTTGGCGGTGGGCAGCGTTGTCATCAAAATTTAATTTACAATCCATGCAATATACTGAAAGAAGAAATTGAAAAATAATTTTGTTACAAAATCAAAAATATTGTTATTAATATATATAATGGACAACTGCCATTGGCAAATACAATACATCACTCTAAAAATTCTCAATTAGACCAAAAGCAGAATTTAGCACAACACAATAAGACCAAGAGTTTACAAGGCTATCTGGAAAACTACCACTCACTAAAGCTCATATAAGTCCCATTAACCTTCAGTAGATGGCCCCACCCTCAATCCTAACATCAGGACATTGGATGTCAATATCTTTATTTATAAAACTCAGTGTTTGTCTGTCTGTATGATTTAAGCTGTAGGCCATTATTTTACACCTAAGAAAGTGAAATTTGGCACAAGGGTATATCTTTCTACTGCATAAGTAAAGGGTTGACCTAAGAGATCATTCAAGGTCACCAAAGATCATTTCTAGTCATTTCTAGCCAACTGAAGCAATCGTATGTCACGATTTCACACGTAGGAAGTTGAAATTTGGCATAATGCTATATCTTCTCATAGTGGAGGTCATGGACTACGTAGCATTGATTATGGAGGTCACTTGAGATTAATTCTTTTTTTTATTAAGAGGAACGTGTAGCAGACAGCTCATTTTTTTCAACGAAAGACAAATCTAAAAGAGATAACTTTTTACTGATTTTCAACTTAAGGGGACAACCGTTTTTTTAACAGATAAATATATATCTTAGTCTGTACAGTAGTCATGATCACCAACCTGACTGAACAACAAGCAAGGTAGTGAGGTTTTCTTCCTTTTTTACTCAGCTGTTTTTTTTGTGTCAGTGCTACTGGACATTTGGCCTACAACCTAGCAAATTTGCATGAGTATTCCACTACACATTTTCTAAAAACGTTCATTATGAAAAAAAAAAAGAAGAGTTATTTTTATCATACTCATGTATTCTTAAAAAATTATTTGATGAGGCTTTAACTTCAACTAAAGTATGTTGATATTAACCTTAACCAAAACAAATTTGGAGAAATGTTATTACTGCAGATTAGCATGTTGTAAGGTTTGATAGGGCATATATTTGAATGTTCACTATTGAAATATAATTTCATATTTTAAGATGTTACAGGATATAACTTCATTTTGAAAAATAAATTATGTATATTCATTATCCCTCCTAGCAAAGTTCTATGCCTGAGGATTAGGATTTTATTTTTATAGAGTTGTAAATTGTTTGTGTGCTATGAATGTACAATGGTCAAGAAACAAGCCCTTGTAGCGCTGGATCAGGTGATGAGGGAAGAAAAAAAAAAAAAAAAAATTCCAGGTAGGAATACAAACCCGGGCAGGACTGGGTACTTCTGCTGTATGAATTGATTAGATAAAACAATCCTGATTGAATCTACATTCCCAGACCAAATGAAGATTGCTAGTATCTTTTTAAAGCAATCGGCACCAAGTACAGTCAACCCATGTGATAGTACTTATTTGAGGCATTTGAAAAACCTGGGCAACACTAGGTATTTTTGCTAGTATTTAATAAGCAAAATAGTTTGATTGTCCAAATATTTAAACATAGTAACTTGAAAAGAAAAGGACAAAACAGAAAAACAAGATATACATACTTTTTCCACTAGCATCTTCTGCCAATGGATTGATTTCTACCATTGTGGCATCATACTTGAGGAAAACATTATAGAGACTTTTCATGATATGAATAGCCTATTAAAAAAAGAGAAATAGATTAAAATTTTGTAAACAAGTATTATTATTATAATCATTAAACTGAAATATTTATCATATAATTTATTGTACACCATTCTAATATAAAAATCCAAAATTAGAATACTTACAACAAAGTATAACTGCTGAGAGATGGAGAGAAAAAAAATTTCTCTGTGCCTGATATGTCAAATTATCTAAATCGATGAAAACCCACTCAATTTATTTGGTAAAAAATTTCTAACCAATAATATTATATGAATAAATCTCATATAAAACAGTTATGAAAGCAATTTTAATCCTATAAATTAGAAGCCACAAACAAATTGTTTTAATTAAAACAGTCAGAAAGTGAAGTTATTGTCCAGGATTTTACAGCAATTTGTCCAACTACAACAATGGCAACATTAAGAAGAACGAATAGAGCCTTTGGCTGTTATTCTAAACTAAAGAAATTGCCTAATGATAAATTTATTGAAGCACCATTTTGCAAAAAATTAAATTTTTTCATTAAAAAATAGACAGAAAAAGCAATACATAGGTAAAGAATAGAAATATATACACATGCAGGCACAGATGATTAAAATTCTGCAACCCAAAAAGAAGCCATAAGACAGAATGTGTAAAAAAGAAGCTCAACTCTTAAGCTTAATATCAACTATATCCAAATACTTTCATCGGTCAACTCAGCAAAGTAACTATCTATAAGAATTGATCAGTAGAATTTAAGCATAAGACGATATAATACCAGATCCTGAAGATCTAAAGACAAATGAACAAGAAACCACTGATTGTGTACTGGACATGTTGATGAACAATGACTAACTATTTGGAACATAGCAAGGGACTAATCGACATATTTCAGTATGCTCAGTGCCATTATTTCTGATTTTAGATTAGGAATGCTACAGGTTCCCAATATACCAAGATCACTTACATTATTTTATCAGTGTCCAATATTCAGAGATAAAACAATCCGGGCAATGAGAAAAAAAAAAAAAAAAAAATCAGACCCCTCCTGTTTTAACAGTTCTATAATGTAAATATTGATATCAATTTTGTTTTTATGGAGTTGAGTAACTTTTAGGAATTTCCTTCCTAAATAAAGTCTAAAAACTGCATTATTACAACTACATGGATTTTAAAGGCGAGAATATAGAAAAAAAAATTGTACATAATCTGCCATCAGTCTTGGGTTATAAATCTATTTTTTTTTACTTATACATACACAAATACATGTGAGAGAGGAAGAGATAAATTTCAGTAGATTATAACATTTAGACACACACACACGCGCAAGTGGTCGTTCAGCTTAATTTGATCATTTTATATTAGTGTAGGCATGGATTAAGGAAGGTGTCAGTGAAATCTTCAGGTCTTCAATTTGTGATTGGAATCAGTGACTCTATACAGAAAAATTACACTTTTGTCTTTGTGCATAGTCCTATCAAATCAAATGATTGGAGTGTGAAGATAGACACATGGGCAATGATGTACACAGATGTATACATTCTGTCAAAAGTTTATTCTTTTCATTACTCAAACTCATTGTCTTTAACACTGATTAATGAACCAATTCAAAATTATAATGTAAACGAACTTGGCTGCACTAGAGTCAAACTCCCTTTGTTTTAATAAAATCTGAAAAGTTAACAAAATAAAATTCCCATTTCCATACAGTATCATACCAAAAGTATGTGTCCTCTTTCAACTCTTTTATTCGTAGTTCCTGGAAATGGGATTTGCAAACTTTGGCAGAAAGTAGAAGTGAATTTGCTACTAGTTTTTGCTCACACCACTGAGTTACAGTTATTCATGCATGACATCACTGATTTTGGGTCTGGTTATAGTCATTACATGTGAAAATAAAATAAAAACTCAATAGTAGGAATTAGGCAATAACTTCCTTTTATTATACTTCATGTATTTAGTTTGACTAATGTGATACAGAATAGATTTACTGGACTTAATTTAAATCAATGACGTCTTTCAAAAAAATTAGATTTAAACTAGACATACAAAATTAATAGATAACTAACAAGGACTAAAGAAGTTCCATGGTTATTGCCTAGAAAAAGATTTTTGTAATTCTCTTTAGGTGATTCATCATCTGTGGAAAGCATAACTTATCAATACACATAGTATAAGAAATAAACAACATATTTCCATTAAAAAGATAGGGTAATGGTTATTTTTGAAAACTGAAACTGCAAATGAAATTTACTTCACAAGATGAAAGCATATCTCTCTGCAAAGTAGAGGCTTATTGCGTAATGTTCAATGTATCATTCAGGTAGTATAGATCTATCTAATTTGAATTTGAATTTCCCTTTACAAATAATATCATTCTTTCTAACAGACATGAGTTGGAAGTTCTTAGAATAGCCCAAGTTTTTTTGATGAGACCGGATCCAAATAAGTTAACAGCATTTGTAAAGAATCAAATAACCTGAAGAGAGAATGGTTAAAAGATAAAAACTTTCTTTCTTAGGAATGTCGTTCTTTTTGTTTCTTTTTTTCTTTTACGTTACACTATTCTTTTTTAAAGATCAATTCAAGATGAATAAGTAGTAGAAAGTAAAGAAAGTAGACTACACAGCATTTAGAATTAATGTATACACTTTGTATGTTTTGACGGGGAACAACTTGAAAACTCAATTGAAAAGAAAAAGTTTTATTACAGAAACAAATGTAGCCAAATGCTGTCAAAAATTGTACATACAGCACTGCAGGTTTTGAACAGAGTCTGTTCTTTTTCTTGCTATTTTAATGGATTAAATATGCAGAAAATATCCCAAGACCATGCTACATCTTAAAACAAAAATTTTATTTTTTGCTATAGAAGAAAAAAAATTAATAGCCATAATTTCATATAAACTGCTTTGGCAAGATTTGAAGCTGTAACTCTCTATATGTGTTTGGCCAGCACATACCATTGAATCACAGAAGCTTATCACCATTTAATTACAAAATAATGCTCAGAATGTTATAGCATTCTATTTATCAATGATTATACACTGGAGGATACAATGAAAGCATAAGATTATCCAAAAAGTAGTACCAAGTTTTTGAGGCTATTCAAAAAGTAGTACCAAGTTTATAAAGCCATTCAAAAAGTTCATTCAAATTTAATTATGTTAAATTGTATTAATCATGATGTAATTGCCACCACCAGCAATTACAGTAACCCAACATTAATTTTGATGGAAAAAAAGTGACCCAAATATTTCTGGATATCCTGGCACTAAGATGAATGCTATAGTGATTTAAACAATAATTTGAAGGTACTAGGTGTAGGGAGTATGGAGGTAAAACTTCTTCAGCCTAATGATTATTTTTTTTGTTTTGTTGAGTAGGGCCTTGCATTGTCATGCCAGAGGATGACACCTGCTGTTCAAAGTTGTATGTTTCTGCTGTAATGCACCTTTGATACATTTGAATTGTTGTCAAACATCTATAATGATGGTTTCTCCACAATCCAATGACTCATACTCGATATCTGTTATGTTCTACCAAATGCACAGCAAAAGCTTCTGGGGAAGATTTTAGTGTTGGGATTGGTTTGACATTTGGTGATAACAACTGCATTTAGTATTTTTTTGTTTCTATGTAATAACTACTTCTCATCTCTTGCAATAAGTTGGTGAAGAAAAATGGTTTTCATTCCTGGTCAGCAGACTGATGCAAATAGTTGGATATTGTGCTTGATTCTCAGGTGAGAATTTGCGGCTTTGTGAAATTAATACAGCACACAACGGCGTACATGACACTCAAAGTCGGTCTCATATTGGGTTAAACATTACTGTAAAATGAAACTGTGAATCATGCACAGCCTGACAGAACAGATGCTAAACTAAATCTAGGTTTCATTGTTTACTATTTAATCATGATTTCACAGGAGTAGGCTGATTTTAAATTACTTTTGAAATAGCCTAATACTTACAGAAAAACAAAGTAATGACCGAAAGAGATTAATGGAGCTAAGCTAATTCTGACATCCAGTGTGGCTCAAACTCACTGGCAATGATCAGTGAGACTGACCTGCTTACAACCTGCACTACAGTAGGCACTCAGAAGACTAATATTACAGATAAATGCTTATCAATACAAATTCTTTTGATATTTAATTTTCATTAAATATAACAATCAAAGGTTATTGGTTTTTTGTTTCTTTTTCATGAAAAAGACCAGTAGAAAATATCTGAGCTTTTCATTGAAATTCATGTTAATTCAAAATGAACTTTGAACTATTAAATCCCAAATTCTTAAATTTTATTTTTGAATGAAATACCAAGTAAAGAAAAAAATGTTTTATTCTTTAAACAAATGCACACATCCTTGAAGTACATGCCCTGATCAATAAGGAAAATCATATAAATGTTTTATCAATTCCCTGCTAATTGAAAAAAACATTTGACCGAGAAATTCTATTCTACACTCCTTCAAAGAGTGAATGTAGTTGTAGGACACGAAGAGTTTTGGGCAGTGATTACATACTACGAATAAAGGGAGATAATCAAGCAAAACTGATATTTTTTCAGTTGCCAAATCTTTGCAATAATGACACATGTCAGTCCAAGTCTGTACTGGTTCCTCTTCTGTTTGTTTTCGAAAAGGGTAGGGCGTGACTCCATTCCCAAACTTTTCATTCCTAATCATAAAGCTAAGGGTGTCCTGAGTTAGCTGCCAAGTACAGAGAATTTTTCACACTTCGCTCATACTGAGAATATCCTTCTACATGTGAGGCAAATGTTCTAACCATCTGAGTGGACACAGAGCTGTCTTTTTTGGGAGAGTCAACTGACCAGGTGAATGTACAACTAAATTTGAATTCAATCTTAGTTTCGACGTCTACTAACACACAGACATACATTTATAAAATTAGGAAGAACATAGCTTTTAAATGTGTTCTAATGAAGGTTATTGCATTTGTTGTACATATCTAATGTTTCTATGTTGCAAATGAGCCGGTCTCCTGGTTGTATTTAAGCAAATAAATGAAATAAAAAGCTTGCAGTCCTTAATCAGGCATTTTTCATATTATTTCAATATACAATGGGTAAATGAAAGGATAGAAAGATTTACTTACCTCGTCAATAGATTTTCCTACCATTCCTAACTTTTTAGCCATATTTGAACATTGTGCATCTGTGAGCCCAACTTCAATATCAATTGGGTCCTTCAGGATAGCATCAGGATTATCTCTGGCAACATCTTCAATGGCCATACCACCTTGCATGCTACTAACCATAACGGGGCCCTAGAAAAAGAGAGAAAGCAATTATTTAAAGAAAAAAAACAAACAAAAAAAACCAACCATATTCATTAGTTGTTGGGGAAAAATTGAAGGTAACATATAGCAACTACAAAATTTCAACTGTTTTTTTCGCTTAGTGGATAGATTTCATGGTAAATGTTATAGACAATATTATCTTTTTTTTCTATCAGACAAAGCATTGTCAACCATTATTATTAATTAGTTTACCTGTACCGTCATTTTTGATGGCATATATGAAATATATGGATGTACATATCGGATTCTATATGTGTGGATAATAGAGATACGCATTGTGGTGAGTGTAGAGAAAAGCATTCTGTTAATAGATGTACGTTTTAAATTTTTTGTTCTTATCACTTTTTACCTGTATATTTTTTATTATTCTTTAAATTCAGCATTTCTAAATATGCCATGAGAACACGAATGAATACATTTTTTACTGCACCACTTAGTGACAAAAGACATCTGCACATTGCTAATTATCATGCGGGTGAATTTTTGACTAGTATTTTCTTAATCTAATTTTTTAGTTACTTTTTTATAGCAACTTTACTCTGGCCATCAATCTACAGTAGCAGATTAACAGTGCAGATCAGAAATGAAGGATAAGCTCTTGGTGAGACTCAAACTTCTGTCCATTTTGCATAAGGGATAACTGGTTTAAGGTACCAGATGCTCTTATTGACTGGGCCACGAGAACTATATAGCTTGGCAAAAAAATCTATCCTTTGAACTTATCCTTCATTCTTTTCTGATCCTCTTGGCGCCATATTGGTTGTTTCCACACTCGTATTTATAGCAGCAATATCATCTTTATTAATTAGATGAAGCATTGTTATTACCAATTTTTGGCTAGTATTTTCTATCATATATTTTTAGTTACTTTTCATTAGAACTTCACCTAGACCATCAATCTATGAGAGTGAGCAAATAGCGCAGATTAAAAATGAGTGAGCCATTGTCTCAATGCTGTAGATTGATGGTCTGATTAAAAAAAAAAAGTTGCAATGAAATTTGAAAAGAAAAAAAATCAAGATGAAAGATTGATAAAGGTTAAATTTGTTTTACTAAAAATAGGCAAGGTTATTTTACGAACTTTTGAAATTATTTATTTCTTAAAATATTTAATTCAATATTCATTAGTATAGTAATTTTAGAATTGAATTTAATAATCCTTGAAAAAAAATATAATGCTAAATTAAGATTTCTCCTGTGTGCACACACATAGTAAAAACTTCAACAGGAGTTAAGAGCATTGTATAGCTTAGTATACTTACAGCATAAGCCCTCTCCATAACAATAGCAAAGTAGTATTCACGCCTTGAGTAGAGCCTTTCACAGATCATAACACTGTTACACATTCTGCCAGCAGCTCCAGTCTGTTTGGTAATCAGTCGAGAACCAATCATCTGTGCAGCAAGTTTACGGGCTTCCTCAGCTCTAAACAAAAATGAATAATTTGTTAAAAATGCCAATCAGCATAGCAGATTACCTTTAAATATCTCTAAAGATTATGGCTATGCTGAAGATGATGTTTACATTGATTTCTTGATAGAATCAGAACTGATCAAATTTGGGTTGGGTTCTAAAAAGAAGCCCCGAAAAATAGAAAAGTTATGGAAAGGATGATTAAAGAGTTCAGTTGAAAAAATAAATAAAAATAAAGATTAGATGATTAACTGGGTATTCCTGCCTATAATTATTTGCAAAAGACAACACAATCATTGAAAATGTATTTCATTCATAAAACATTTTTATAATCTAATCTTAAATGAAAAAAATGTCATTTGGTACCTTTTGTGTCTGAATAAACAGAAAAAAAACAAACAAACAAAACAAACCTGCATATAAAAGTTTTATTTGTTAACTTATCAAATGACTATCACCAATTATGATATATTGATGCCTTACCAATAATGAAAGTAAACATTGACTCTAATTCTACTTAATAATTACAAAAATTTGAGCTTTTCTTCTTTTTAGCACCCCCACCCCCCCAATAAAATTAGAATTTTTTAATAGTTCAAGTTATGTCTTTAAAACAGGGTTGGATAATTCTAATCATTCATAAAATCTGAAAAGTAGAGCTTTACACAATGGATTGATCAAATAAAAACCAACTGGGAGTTGAAGCTCAAATTTAAGAAAGGGTACAATTATTACTGGATGCCATCATCATCAGTCTTTTAACATCCGTTGTTGGACATAGACCTTACCCAGGATTCGCTACAGTTCCCTATCATGGGCATCATGGAGCCAGTATTTCCTGAATCTGTCGAGTTCATCTCTCCATCTTGTGTTGTGTCGGCTTCGGTTGTCTTTAATTCTTGCAACATGGCCTACCCATTGCCATTTGAGTTTTTTGATAGTTTCTATGTCACAAACACCTGTTTTCTTCCTTATATACTGTGCTGTCTTGTGATCTCTCCATGCAAGGTTGAGCATGATTTTCTCATGTGCACATTGCATACTTCTCAATTTGCAGGCCTGTCTCTTGGTTAGGTTCCATGTTTCAGCTCCATAGGTGACTATCGGGAGAATGCATTGGTTATATACTCTTCTTTTTAGGATCATTGGGATCATCTGGTTCTTGAAAGTTGAGCTTGCTCTGCCGAAGGCTTGTCATTCCAAAGTGATTCTTTGCTTGATTTCCTCCACATTGTCCTAGGTAGATGTAGTGATCTATCTTGCCGAGCAGAATTATTGTCTGTTGTAAAAAGTTCCCGATTACATCTCCATTAGTTAAACATGGATTTAATGCTGCTGTGGGCCCTTTGAGGAAAAATAGAAACTGACTACGAATAGTCAAATAGGGAGATTTGAAAAATACTGCTAACTAACATTGAGTCAGATGTGGAAAAATTAATCTCATCACTTCAGGCCCATACTTCACATTAGTTATTTTCATATCAATTAATCAAGTATTTTTGATATTTTTATGCATTCATATTTTTGGTTATAAAATAAATGCCTTATTTAAAAGAAGTAAAATTTAATTTTCAATGTATCATTCTTTAACCAACTTGGGGGGGGGGTGAAATACATGTCCAAAAAGTAGACAGAAGTCCAAAAAAGTGTTTGGAGAAACACTAAAAGGGTTTTGGAAGTGGAAAAGATGTTACTTGGGAGAGTAATCAGCAATAAAGGGGAGGAAATAAAGTAATAAAGTGACTTACGTGTACACAAGTTTGACACCTCCTTTGAGACCACTTTCAAATTCACCCCTTCCTCGTCCACCAGCAAGTACTTGGGCCTTAAGAACAACATCAGGTGTTCCGGTTTTGTCAGCTATTTGAAAAAAGTTTAAAAATGTAAAGTGAAAGAATCAAGAATATTTGAACTGAATAAAATAGTTTAATTTGTTGTTTGTCCAGTTAGTTTATTACTGGGGATTGTTTGAGTAAAAGCCTAAAGCTGAAGAATTATAAAAGATCCCTTTAAAGTTACTCTTTTCAGGATGTTTCTTCTTACAGATAATATTAGAAATACAATTTTTACTGAAAAGAAAAGTTGAAAATTAAGGAATTTTCACAATATATATATATTACACGGATTCACCACCACATCAGATGTGGAATTATAGAGGAAGCCCTTTATTATAATCACAGATAATATGAAACGATTACTAATTAAAATCAGTATCAAAATATTTACATTAATCATAATTTTCTATAATCTAAAGTTATTTATATCAATGAATTTAATAACATATCGATGAATGTAAAATTTTCCAATTTTTAAACCCTTTGTTTGAATGTTATCAGTCAGTTATTGTTATCTCAGTGACTGTCTCAGTGATCAGATTAAGGCTTCCTCAGTACTACTACATTCTCAAGGAATGAATGATGCATTTTCTTCAGCCAAATTAGACTCCTTGTAGAAAAAAAAAAGGCCCATTCCAGCACCTTATTTTTTTTGTCAAACTACTGTCCAAATCTGGAGTTGATATTGTTTTTTCTACCATTATAACAAGAACAAAAACAGGAAGAGGAAAAAAAAGTCCTCACCTAATTCAGGGGAGCAAACTCTTCACTGTTTGGCTGTTTCAGGCACGTTAAACCAAACCGATAGATAAAATTAGCATTTTGCTACTGTGATATGAAATCACGACCATACTGGGGTTTATTTCATTCCAATAAATAATTACATTTATAAAATGAACATTTCCCTGCTACGTTGAAATCATTGCCAAGTGATTGTTTGGCGACTATCTTACCAACTGAGCCAAACTGACAAGTCTTGTTTTTAAAATTTTTCATTTATCATATATACAATAAAAATTTTGTAATAATCATCTTTGGTCGGAATAGAAGTAGGAGTGGAGTTTGACCATGCAGCAGTCAGGCTTTTGATCTTAATTTTTTCACTCACGATTTCACAATAAAGAAATAACAAAAAAAGATCACTTTATCAGCCATTCATATTGAAGAAAAAGTTGAATCAAACTAATGGAAATTAAATCTGAAAGCCCGTTCAGCTTCTTGAATATTTTACAGCCAAGAGTAAATAAGCCACAACTCCTGATTTATGTTTTTCAAAAGAATTTCTTCAAAACAAAGCTGAATAGTTATTGTTTGGAAATCTGATTTCAGTATCTGAGTGCTTTAAAACAAATATATAAAAAAAATGTCATCCTGTTGGTACAGTGAAATATTCACAAATGAATTTCATGGTAATAATTGAGGAGGATAACTTACCGATTTCTTTGGCATGCTTGAAAGCCTCTTCACTGGTATTGGCAACTCGAAATATTGGTACACGAACACCACCCTCTTCAAGTAATTTGAAACTTAGATGCTCATGGAGAGACAAATGCCGCTGTTGTTGGAATTGTGTTGGGCTGTATTTAGTACCTGATAATAATGACCCAAGTACCTGGAAAAAAGACAATTGAAACTTATCAATGATTACAGAAATTTCTAATCATTAAATAAGTAATTAAAATCATATTTTTAGACAAAGTGTTACTAACTTTATCTAAGATAATGTCCAACTTGAAACTTTTTATCTATAAATGATGAACTTTCACTCTTCTAAACCTTCAGTCATTATTATAAGGAAGTCTATCAGCAGCTACATTGATCTTGCAATGCCATACAAGCTGGACTAAAAAGACGAATGGTTTACAAAGATATTTAGAGGACCACTGCACACTGCAACTCATCCAAGCTCTATAACTGTCTATATTCAGCTTTGGAAGACTAACCTTAGTCATAATATTGGCAAATTGGACAAAGTACAAATAATATTTGCTCATTTTTTTCTAATCAAATGTCCATTGTAGACAGAGATGTCCGCTCAACTTTTCCAGAAGGGGTAAAAAAAATATATTCTAGGTGGGTGGTAAGTGTTGGGGGTACGATAGATCCAGATGCTGGTTATCAGGCATGGGACGAGGGAATGCTTAAGCTGCAACTCATCTGAAGTTGTCACTGACACTGTTCATAGTGACTCCTTAATCCCAGCCTTTTTTAAAGTTTTTAACTTTCAAACCTCCTTGCTCTCAGCAAGATGCCTATGTGTATACACTATTTTTCTTAAAAATGCCTCCAAATCGAAATTGAAATTTTCTGTGCTTGATGTTCTCGAAAACTTCTATTAAATGAACATGACAATAAATCATTGTTTTTAACTTGTTTGCCACAATACAATTACCAGAGAGAGAAAGAAAGTCATTGTTCAATTGTGATTGAGTTGTTGAAAACTAATTCTCCTGTGTGCGGTGAAGGATGAAGGGGGAGGGCTTAATACCAAAGACAGCAATCTCTCAGGACATGATGAATGCCCCTAAATGCCAAGATTAAACAGTTGTACTTTATGAAGTTCATGCAAAAAAAAGTCTGTGCAATGAAGAAAAATGTAAGAAATCACCCCATAGAAACAGTCAAGTGACCAACCTCTCTTAGCTGCATGTCCTGTTAGGTGGTGTTAGGGGTGTAATTAATTAAAAAAATTGGAAAAAGGGGTGATCAATGAATAAGTTATTTCTCTCGCCTTTTGCTGGATCACTAAAGAACACTGAATTTTAAAAAAACAAAAAACAAACAGGAATGCAGATGAGCACAAACAGGGACCAATTAAGCATAAACTTACATAATAAATTGAAGCCCCTGAAGAAACCTAGGTTGACAGTTTTGGTTGTCGGTTTCTAATAAATATGAAACAATATTTACTTGTATAAAGTAGCTTTATTATAAAATTTTCTTATGTTACAAAGCCCCACCATGGGCAGGCGAGCTAGTTACACCAACCAACACAACTACAGTGAGTACATAAATCATAAATGCTCCATACTTGTGGCTTTGTGCCAGACTCGGCTATATAGGTTCACAGTCAAAGTTGACAATGGTATAACAACTTTTTACAGTTATAACTACCAGTAGTAGCAGTAGTTATAGGCCAGATTCTTACTCAACCACACTTTTCTGTCAACCATCATGGCATGCCAGAGACAAGACATTTTTTGTCAAGATATAGGAAAAGCAAGAGGGTGGGGTGGATTTATACTTTTCTTGAGGGCATTAGTGCCTAGTGAACATAAACAGCCTCGCCAGAAATTTAAAATACATTTCTCTATTCCATTCTGTACAGAACAAAAGTTATACACTTCCAAGTTAAGCAGTGTCATACTCCCCACCAGCACCAGTTGGTATTTAAGCCTATTTAAAAGACAAGGATTTTGAATTCTGATTTTCAAAGCAGGAAAGCTCTCCCCACATGCAAAATTGTTGCAACACAAACTGCCTAGTGCCACATTAAACTAGGCTTAGTAAAATGTCAGATTTTTCATGAAATAAATTGCAAAAATTAATGATATATTCAAAACATTTGTTTGTGTGCCTTTATATTTGTTACATAATTTTCCTTTAGATGAAATCTGATAAAAACCTTTAAAGATTTATTTAAATTTATTGAACTGTGACATTGCCTGTTCCAAAGGTGCATGTTTGGACTTCATGTTGAGTGGAGCAGCCTCTCCATTTTAGTCATAAAAAATCATTTCCTACCCGTTGTATGAAAGTACGGCTTCAAAGTATTCCGGTTACATTCCTTCAGTGTTGCCAATTTAGATATTTCGTACATGAATTTAGATAAAAAAATCTATAATCTGTAATTTTCATTTCTATTAGATTTCTTGAGAACCGCTGATCGAAAGAAGAAAAAAAACCCCAACTCAACACTGCATAGCCTCACGTGCTGACTAATATTTCTAGTGAATGTCAACTTCATACAATGGGTAGTTGTCGAGTAATTACACTGCATACTTTTTAGATATCACAAGGACTTGTTGCATGCAAATAGCACCTTCTGTAGAATGAAGTCTCTTCTGAATGTTTTCCCAACAATACAAATAACATCTTGACATATTTAAATTCAGAGTCTTCCAGTCTTCATTTTTAACATGTCATCATTAAGGGTTTCCAACTCCACAACTTGAATATCAATAAGCAATTTTAAACATTATTTTTTTTTTTTACTGTTCTTAATTCTATGGTAAAAAAAACCCTTCTTACTTAATCCTTTGATGTGAAAAGGGTCCGAAAGGCCTTGCTTAGTGTGATTAAAAGTAAACAAAACAAACGCACGCAGACGGATATATCTTCAGTTGTTGTTAGATGGTCGACTAACATATGCTTAAGTAGTTTAGTAAATATTTACGATAGAAATGGAGCAATCAGTAGGTGGGAGCTATTATTAGTTAAACTATGTCCTCTGATAAGAACAACAACCATATGATTAGTGCATGTACAACCAACAAAATAAAGCAGTGTCATTTTGTGGAACTCAGCTACTTTCAACAATAGTATTAAGTGTGATCAGATAAGAACCTAACGACAGGGATACAACACGCTCTAGTTAATGACCTTCATTTTAGTGATAAAAAAAAAAAAATTAAAAAATATATAAAAGTGCAAAATAACCAAGAGTGGATTTGCACCAGATTTGTTTAATACTAAAAGAGTATAAGCAACTGAAGCAAATATTAATTATTAATTTTCAAACATTTTTAATGTTTAAACCGATTAAATCATAATCAGTTCTAATCTCATAGAAATAAACTTGTACACTGAAAAGTGTGGACAGGAATAAGGAAATATTTTCGTTTGTATATCAGAAGGCAAACACTAACAAATAAATGATTTTCAATGTCTTTTTTTTCTTTTTCTTTTTTTTTACTGCTGTACCAAAAATTTAAATTGATAAAATTTATATTAAAAAAATAGATATTTCTGCAACATGAGTTGGAAAAAAAACTTCAAATAATGAGTGAACATTCTAAAATAATCAATAATAATTAAAGAATACACACTTGACTTGTTTTCTACCAAGCCAGAACAATATATACATGTATATAAATAAAAAATGCAAAAGGGGGAGGTTCCTGTTCGTTTTTTTTTTGCAACTATGGAGCTTAGTCTTCATGGGAATAAGTGATGTCGGTAAGTTTATAAGATACTGAACTAATGAACCATGTCGGTTCCTAGTGAAATTGAATCTTATAGTAATCGGGGTTGTCTGCAACTCAATGCTAAAAACATCTTACATTTTAGCAGGAAAGAGAAAGAATTCATCATAACACACATGCGGGTTTCTTGAAATGGGAACTTTCCCAAGAATTGAAACTGAGCCAAGTTTATATCTAGGTCAGGTACAAGTTAAGTAATGACCCCCCCCCTAGTTTTGCTTCATGTTCGCATCTCATACTCTAACATTGCCGACATTCCCGTTGTACCATGTTTTAGGGGTTGATCTGTTCATTCTCCTCTCCACGTTTTAGGGGTAAGGTCAGGTGATTCAGAATCACAGCCAGGAATACGAGATGTAATAATAAAGCTATATTACTAGCTCTGACAGAGGAACTGCATTTCTTTTTTTTTTCCTTTCTCAACTTGAGCCTATAGGTCAAATAAGGGAAAATAAGAGACAAAATCATATCAACTCGAAATCAATTAAATTAAAGCAACGTTTTATTTGCGAATCATTTTTCAGCACCAAAGTACGAAGATATTCTGAATTATTTTATTTACCTGTAACGAATGTCGACAGGTCAATAAATGCCCCAAACTCTTTCTTTCAGACCAGATTTGAAGAGGTTCAAAGTGTTCATAATAATGGAAGATTGAGAGACAAAGGGCGAAGAGAGATTTTTTTCGTCATACAATATTATGTTATTCCTTTTTTTTCCACATACAATTCTCGAAAGTAAAAAAGGACAAGAAAGCAAACTATACCGTGTTTATAACTAATGTATACACCTCACAAATATATTTATAACTTTTTAATTTCTATATGAATTATATTTCATTTCGGGCGATATTTTTCGTTTTATTTTTGACGCAAGGAATATCTTTTGTTCTGGACGTTTTTAGCGGGGATTAGCTTGATACTTAATTCAAATCAAATAGTTTTATCGCAGAAACTATCGCTGGCAAAAATTGTATAAACAACGTCACAGGTTTTGAACAGCTTCATGTTTTAAACTATCAACTCGGCTCTTTTATTGGATAGGAAAGGTGACACCAGAATGCTACAATAAAAGGCACAGCTATGGTGTTAAAAAACAATAATCTAGCATTAAAAAAAATAAATTCCAAGGTGAGCATTATATTTTATTCTCAGACGAAGAAAAGAAAAAGGACAGTTTTTCTAACCTCTACCGACCCTGAAGAGGACAACTGAAAGTTGACCTTGACTTTCCGAAGGCCGTTCTATTTCGACGTTTCATTTCAATTAAAACTATTTCGGTGTTGAGCTATACTAGGTACAGGTGTGAAGGACAAATAATCGGTCTGCCTACTTAGAAATGTCATCGGTATATAGAAAGAATGAGAACTAAAACAATGAAAATTAACGAACATAGAAAATATTTGATAACGTGAGTGAAGTAGAACTATATACCCATGAAAATAACTTCTACCCACCTAATTATCCGGGGGGAAAGGAGGCACAAGAAGCCTCTTTTAGTTTACCTTTCAAATTAGTGACCGAATCAGATACTAATAAGATTAAAACACTATTTCAGTAATTAAGGAAATCATATTGGCTACGTGATTTTTCACAAAACATTCAGATCTAAAACGATACGTTATCTCGTTAGTAATATTAACTAACATTTTCGATGTGATATGATCACAATAAAGACAAAAAAATACACAAAATCGTGCAACGTGATTGAATAAAAAGGTATCTAGCGGACAAGTGCCAAGTTTAAATAAACAAACAGTAACAGAAGATATTTACCTCGAAAAAGTAATAATTGTTTTATTAGTTTTCAAATGAAATTAAAAACAACAACATACTAATATTTCACAATATGACAAGAAGTGCAATTTGAATTTTAAAGACTTAACTTAATGCGTTTCTTAAACATTCAGGCACCATATTTGCTGGATTTTCGTTAGAATAAAAGATGGTCACAAACAAAAAAAGAACAGTAAGAGTGAATAATATTTATCCAAACAGGAATTTTGAGGTTCAAATCAGAGAAAATTAACTCGAGAGTATATTTCGAAAATATTCTTGTAAAAAAAAAAAAGAAGCCGACTTATTCTGATGCCGGATCTTTCACTAGAGTCTTTCATAGAAATAAACACAATAGCTCCTCTTCACAAAAATGAAATTCTGTTATTTTTTGACAGTTACAGAATAAGGATTTTTTAAATCTTTTATCCAATGAATAAACTTAAGGTCGTATCATTCATTTAAAATTTTTTTGACTACAAGTATTTTCTTTCGTCTTAATTTTAGATGCTTTTCATTGCAACTACTCATAACCGTCATTCATTTATTTAGTAAACAGCGCTGATCGGACATTACGGATAAACTCCAAATTCGAACTGAATAAATAATAATAAATCAAGCAAGGTGATATCATCACAACCACTAATACTATTAAGGTTATTTTGTTCGTCAATTTAGAAAAGTTAGAAACTAAATCAATAATGGATTCTCCTCCGGTTGAAAAACGTGTGGGAATGAAGGGCGTTGGACGATTAATGAGAATATTGGATGAGAAGGAAAAATTATATCATTACAGGAATAGCAACTGATTTTTTTACAAATCAATCCGTAGATGAACACAGGAGTAATCAATGCAAGAATAGAAGCAAAATTGGATAAATCTGGAGGTTAATGCATCGTTTGATTGGAGAAGAAGAAGAATGGGATGGGAATTTAAAAAAAAGGGGGAAGAAGTGTCGTCTGCCTTTGCCGACATGAGTAATCGGATCGTTGGAGACAGGTGTAGTCACCAAGTTTAGCAAAAAACGGAGAAAGAGATATACAACATAGGTGTAGAACATTCAAGAAATAATTAAATGTAAATTATAAATACAAAAGACGTACCCGTATATTCTGTTTTAAAAGACCAGAGTCCTGCAACAAACATGAGCGGACGAGGGACGCCATTTTGAGATACTAGTCCTCCAGATGGCGCTGCGTCGTCGAAATTGAGTTCAGTACGAATGACAGGGGCAACGATTATGACCTGTTGTTGTTGTTCACCCACTTTCAACATCCCACATAAAGACTGCTCAAGATAGATGTGTAGTTTTATCTACCTATGCAAGATACTAGGTGCATTGAAAGTCAGTGAAACGCTGAGATTAATTATAGAGATAAATTGATTTAAAGCTATCGCAAGATCCTGATAACAATGTCCAACCAAAGAAATATATGGCTTATATCACAGAATAAAAAATAAAGTTGTAAAAAAAAAATATATCAAAAGAAAGGAATGAAATTATCTATAATTTAAATGAAAATGCTACAAGGCTGAAAATGTATAATCTTTTAAATGTAATAATTTATATCTCAATATCTGAATAAATTAATAAATAAAGTTAATTCATTTAGAGTTTGCTTTGATTTTTCCAACTTGATTGCTTTATTTTATATATTTTTTGTAAAATGATTATCATTACTTTCACTGAGTAAAAGCAAACAAATAAATTTCAAAATAATTTTTTTGTGGTTTATCTAACAAATGTCAAATTGTTCAAGTGTCATTTGTTCTCTGAGTTGAAGTTGTCAATTTTGAAAGTGACAAAATGTTTTCTACAAGTTAAACTATCTCTGATTTCAGCTATAAGAGGTACAATTCATTACATCTGAACTTTAAAGCAATTTTTAATTGCATAATTGATTTTAAATCTCTGTTGTAACATCTTGTATTTTTCCAACATTGAAGAAACAAGAAAAAGATTAGATTCTGTTCAAAACCTGTGACGTTATACATACAATTTTTTACAACTTTAGTCAACTTTTGTTTCTGTAATAAAACAATCAATTTTTCAAGTTAATCCCCATTATAATATATGAAGCAAAAATTAATAATCATTGCATCAAAAAAACCCCGAAAAATATCATCCAAAATGCAATATGATTCATTTGGAAATAAAAAAATTATAAATATATACATTAATTGTAGATACAGTATAGTCTGCTTTCTCTCTTTTATTCTTGTACTTTCAATTTTTTTACCTCAAGAATTGATCTTAAAAAAAGAACGGATAATATGACATAGTTTGATTCATAAAATAAAATGAAATTCCTTTCCTCACCCACTTTCTCTATCCTTCCTTTCTAATGAACTCTTTGAACCAATTCAAATTCGGTCTGAACAAACAACCTTTTGCCATTCATAGAACAATCAACGTTCATCGCACTTAGAAAAGAATGATATATTGAAAGGAAAGGATTATTACCAGCTTTGGCTCAAGACCAGAAAGTTAAATTTTTGATAAAAACAAAGAATTATTTTGGAATAAGTGCAGATGGAAAAATTATGAAGGTCAGGGCATAAACTTTAAAGCAATGACTATCTGTGAAAATGTAGTAAAAATTCAAAGAAAATGCTAAATTTCATTTTCATTGTTTTAAATGAGTTTAACAAACTAATATTTTTCCAAGAAAAGAAATATAAGTGATTAAATCAAATAGTTACAAAAAAACAAAAACAAACTCTTAACTTTGCATTTCCATGTCAGTTTAACCCTATATTCAAGCAGTAGAATAATGGCCTGATAGATATGTCATTTACCTGCCTATCTCTGAGTAAGAGGTTCAAATACCCGTGAAATTTCCACAACTCCAGCTAGTTTAAATAAACTGATAACAACGTTTATTAGCTTTAATAAGCAATTGGAAAAGAATGCCGTAAGATCTTCTGTGAGTTGTGTCATCAATAAATTAGCACATAAATAGGAAGGACATTAGCCTCTTCACATATTGAGAAGAGGTTAAGGAAAAAGAAGATTATATACATCAAATTATGGTGCTTATACAAGAACCAAGAAAAATTGAAGAGCACAACCTGTTCTTTTTTTCTTTCTAATATGAAGCCATGCAAATGTTGCTAGCATTAAGTTTACTATAATTGCGTATGGCTGCAAGGAAAATAGATTGGCATGCCCGGAAAAAGAAAACAGCAACTTGTACCAAAAGGTTGTATTTTAAATCTGAATCAATATGGCCGCTGCTAGACGTCCGGTAATCCCCTAAAATCTATCACTGCCCCAAATCTTTACGAGGAGGTTGGAGCCAAAAAAGCTACAACTGGCAGTGGCAATAGAGAGAGGAGGGATCAGATTTCCTGGCTTGAGCCCTGTAGCAGCAGCAGCAGCAGCTAGCCTCTCTGCAGTCACAGGAGGAGGGGGCTACAGATTTAACTTTATTAAAACAAATCATAAATGGATTTGGTTCAATAATAGGTTGATGCAAATGTTCCCAGTGCCAGCTTTTTTCAAATATTGAAGAAATCTCAGAAATCCCTTTCAGATTTATTCAGCTTTATTTTGGTGAAAATCATGGCTGAATGTGAGATACATGTTCGAAATTGTCAACTCTTCAGGTTTAATATGAGGAAAAGTGCAGAGGAAGTTATCCAGTGTATCACTGAAGCCTATTATTGTGATGCAGTAGGTGCAAACACGTGTCAGGAATGGCTTGCAAAGTTTTAAAAAAGTAGATTTTGAGCCCAAGGACAACAAATGCTCTGGAAGATTTCAGAACTTGAAAACCGACGCATTAGAGGAACTTTTGAAGGAAGATGCAGTGAAAAACGCGTATGAACTTGCTGAAAAATTAAAAGTGAATCAGTCAATTTGTTTGATTGCTGCATTGGAAGAGAAAAGATATCTTCCTGAGGAATGAAGTCAACCAATTATTCTGCTGCATGAGCATGTCTGTCATCATGTTGCAAATGAGATGCAGTAAAAAATCATTAGACTGGAAAGTGAAGGGGTTTTTTTACATGCAGTGTATTTGGCAGACCTGTTACCTTCATCAATTGTTTTGCTCAATGTAACACTCCTTGTCTGCGGTGACAATAAACCCAAGATATTGAAAATTTCTTAAGAAGAATTCATCAAATTAAAACTAGAATCATTCTTTCATGATAGAATGTCCAATTTAATAGAAATGAGACATAAAGTCATGGGAAGCCAGAAAAATACTTTGACTAAATAATGATGCAATGAATTTATATGAATAAATGATTTTGTGAAAAAATGGTGGAAACTTTTGTATCAGCCTAATATGATAGAATTCACAATTTAGTTGTATGGTGGTGAATGTTCATAAAAAGCCAAGGAAAATACATTGCTGACTGAGTAATAATGCCATGAATTTTTATGGATAAAATAGTTTGTCCCCCAAAAAGTTTTGCAATACGGGTAAAAGATCTGTCAAAAAAACAATGGTGGAAATTTTTACATCTACCTAATGTGATGGCGAATAAAATCTAGTGAAAACGTTGCATAGGGTCATAGAAAACCAGGGTAAATACTTTGCTGACTGAATAATAATGTTATGAATTTAAATGTCTAAATGATTTTGTGAAAATAATCCTGGAAACTTTTGCATCAAGCCAATGTGATTGAAAATAAGATTTAGTAAAAAGCTGGCATAAGATTATAGAAAACAGGGAAATACTCTGATTTTTGAATAATAATTCTATAGATTTATATGAATGAAAAAATTTGTCCAAAAAAAACCCAACATTTGTGCCAATCTCATAATTAGAAAATATAATCATATAACTAATTTTGCTACTACTCTATTCAGCAGCAAACACTGGTTAGATAGTATTAATAATAACTTTCTCCTTCAAATGCTAATCCCAAAATGTGCTAGCCATCATGCAGAGACAGGAAAGATGGATTATCAACAAGACATTATCAAGTTATAATAAATACCAGAAAGAAAAAATTACTGCTTTAGTTGTTCTTAATCCTTGAACAATCGTCCTAGTCAGATAAATTCAATGCATTCTGTGATTATAGTGAAAGCTATTAGATAATTATTAAAAAGTTATCAAATCTGAATTGACTACACTTTACACTAATCTGAGTATTATACCAAATCATGCTGTGGATTTGAAAGAAAAAAATTTCATGGATCTAGTCATTCAGAAACAGAACACTGAATGATTTTAACTAAACTAATTGAGTTTCTGTCAAGATTTTTGTCGTGTCTGGTGAAGAAATCATGCCCTCCTTGGCCCAACCCGCCCATGGCATCAACTCTAGACTATTATAGATTTTTTACACTAATTATGACCAACAACTATGTTTGAAACGAGAAATCAACCATACCTGATATTAGACAGTGGAATGTAAACATTCTGACCGATCACCAAGACAGGGTGGGGTCCCCATTTTGGTGGTTGAAAATATACCCACTCATCACCTGAAGACAGCCGTCGGGTGCGACAGTCAAAACATGTTAAAAAAAGTGAACCAAGATGAGGAAAAAAGTCTGCTTAAAACTTTTCATAATTAACTAATTTAGGTGTATATTTTTCAGTCAAGTCTACAGTGGACATGAACATTTTTAACTATTAAAAATGGCTATGAAAAGGCTGACAATTTAGAAATTTTTTGAGGTCAGTTAAGTGCAAAAGATTTTTTTGAGTTGGCAACACTGGGGATGACATCCTCTGTTCACCCCCCCTCTCACGGAGGACACCAACCCTAGGAATGCCACTGTCTGGACACTCATGAAAAAAGTATGATTCCCAAAGATGAATATGAAGCAGAAATTCAGGTAAGTTGATCATATCTTTTTTTAAATCCATTATTTTTCCAGGATCTCAGTCATTTTCATAATTTTGTTATTATTATAATACTTCTTGTTCTTGATGAATTCTTCAGATTTTATCTTAAATTATTCTTTATCTGCCTACTTTTTTTTTACTTGATAGCAAACAATTTAAAAAAAATGCTTTCCAATGTTCTGATCTTTGGAACATCAGAAAAGTTTTCAGCCAAAATTTAGGAAGAGATAGACCATAGGGCCAGCTATTAATCACTGATGAGAATGAGTAATCCAAGAAAAATGTGAATAGCTCAATACTGGATTGAATCAGTGGTGTAGCAAAGGTTCTCAGTGCCCAGGAGAAAAGACAGTGCCTGAGGGCAGAGACAATGCTGGGGGTGGGATTAGTTGCTATATCCTAGTGGGGGGCATTATTATTAATCAACAGGCATTATAGGCCAGAGAAAATTTGACGCCCCACACCTAAACTTGCAATCAGGATTGACAGTCGCCTCTCGACCGCCTCTTTCAACGCATCTGGACGGAATAATACCTTAGAGAATTGATAGCTTCATTCAACCTGTTCATTGCCAAGTATATCTCCTGACCATGACATTTCTGTGCTTGGTTATTTCATTCATGGCACTGGCCTGACAACTGGCTAAGATGAGTTATACTGTTCATGGTGGCACACAGGTTAAATTCTTGAACTATTTATTCGAAAAAGTAATGTGCGCATGTGCAAAAAGTTATGCAAACATTCACTATTTGTCATATCACCAATGTAAATATGAAAACTTCCTTTGTTTGTCCTAGGAGATACAGCCATCTTGCAAAAGAATAACATTATTTCGAGATGAGTAATTTTATCTGCGGCACTATATGACTTGCTAAGATAAATTATCTTGTTTATGGCTGCAAACAGAACAAATACATTATTTTATTACTTATCTATCTTTTGAAAATTCAGAGGGATGATTGTAAGCCATTATTATTCATTTTTGACTTCTACTTACTCTCATATTAATTTTTTTGTTGTTTTTTTATTACAACTTGTGTGCCTATTCTTCGCTTCTGATTAACACTGTTCACTCACTGCAGTAGACTGACAGCCAGATTTACATGGTTGTAAAAATCAACAAAAAAAGTCAAGATGAAAGAGCATGTTTTTAGCAAATTTGTTCTTTATAAATCCCCCCAAAAATAAGTTTCTAATGGTTGGCTCAGTTAACAATGTATATTTATTCTAAATCAATCACTTATTTTATGTCCAGTAGCATTCTCGCTCAGGTAAAAATTTACTATCTTACTTGACTCATCTTCACCAAATGTTTGTCCATCTGTCTGTGATAGGAAGACTCAGGAACCACACAACAAATCCCCATGAAATTTTCTGTGCGTACTAATGAGACCCTGGATAGGATTTTTACAAGTCAGTTTTTTAAAATTCCAACTGTTTTAAAATTTTTAATGGGGGGTTCGATTTACAATGTAAGTATCATTGTGAATAGCTCCCTTATTTTGTGTCTGGCAGCATTCATGCTTACCTGAAAAATTACTATTACTTCAATTCATTGAATGTTTGTCTGTACATCAGAGTTAGCATGATCCAAGGGCGGCTTCAGCTATGGTCACCAAATTTTTTTGCAGTTACTAATAAGATCGCAGAGCACACAAACCCCCTGCGGAATTCAAGAGACTACTGTAATTTGTATATTTTTGTTGGTTTGAACAATACTCATTGGATAAATAATCTCTAATTGTTTTAGAACATCTGAATTCGGTCCTCAAACATTATATCTGTTTGAGAATCCTAGCCAACAACATGGCCGCCAGCAAGCTTACCATTTCAGAGATAGGAAAGAAAGAGGTGATAGATTTAGAAAGTTATAATAAACAAAATGCTGATTGAGGTCAGTGATGTATTGAAGGGGTGGAAATTGTGCATGCTAGGCTAGTTTTATTTTTTCTAAATTTTTAACATTTCTTGGAATTGTCCTATTGACAAATTGACTTGTCATTGACTGGCAACCAACTGACTGGTGAAAAACTGACCGGATGCAATTTCAACAAGTGGCTGTCTCACAAATGATGAATCATGGTTGAGGTTCACTATAATCTCATGAAACAATTTTTTTCTGCTTTGATCTTTAAAGGGGTTGCCAGATTAAGGGGTGCCCTTATAAAGGAGTTACTGGATTAAAGAGGTTGCCAGATTAAAGTGGTCACTTGGTTAACTATAATCAATACCTATGGGACCACAAAACTAGTGTTAATGCCTACAGGGCTTCAAAACTAGTATTAATGCCTACAGGATCACGATTGTCAGTATACATAAATCGAAACCAGTATAAAAACAGAATGGAAACTTGAAGCTAGGATTTAGGTAATGGAAGCTAAGCTAGTGAAGAAAAGTATGTAAAGAAAGTCATATGGTGGAAGGAAGAAGAAATTGATTTCCATGTATGTAAAGAACCATTAACACGATTCACGATTAGCACATCTTCAATTTTCATTGAATGAAAGTTTGTGTAATTGAAATTCCCTTGAGTCCATGTGAAACATCTCACAAAACCATCCAAGATTGTTCTACCAGATTACTGTAAAGAATAATTGCCAACATGAAAGCAGGTTCAATCCCAGTAGGAGGATTAATTTTCCCCCACTATGCTAGATAAAGTCCATGGTGAAGAGATCACAATACGATCAAGTACATTGCAGAGATAAGAAGGCAAAGTAGTCACATACCAAAAAAAAAACATAATAATAAAAAAAAGACTGATAACAAAGTTTTTGAACAAGACTTTCAAACATGACCTATTTGAGTCACTTTAACTTTCAGTTTTCATAGATAAATGTTACAAGTTTTTTTCAGTTGTTCAAATTCCTTCAATGAAGCGTTGTCATCAATTTTTCACTGGTTTCTTCACATCAAGTAGTAGTGGGTATAATTGTCTCAAGTTGTTTGAATTTCTTAGATCAAGCATCATTATTACTAATTTTCTGACTAGTTTCAATTCAAAAAAAGAAACTAGGTCAGTATTCAGTCAAATTTTGATTTTAAAATCTTGGGGTCAATAGTAAATCAAAAACTAGGTCAAACTATCTAGCTTCATTTTAAAGCAAAAACCTTTCTGAACGCTAAAATTAAGGTGTTGCGTATAATCTAGAAGTATATATTGTGAAACCAGATGAGAAATTTCTGAGAACAAGAAAAAGATTCTCAATTTTTCATTCCCTGATTCTTGACCCAAACCCAAGTTTGATCTAGTGAATACCTACTTTTTTTTTGTCTTTCAGTTGTCAGCCAGGTGTATAAATACAAGGTACTAGTTAAAAACTAGGTAAATTAGGTCAGTCATCAACTACATATAACTGTGCTTAGTATCATAAATTGAATTCTTTAAAGTTATCTGATTTTCTCTGATGGAAGCAGTGTCTTTGTCTATAATTACATATACAGTAAACCCTCTCATATACAACAAATTTTGGCTTTAACCAACTCATGGATATAACCGCACTGATTTTTGAATTTACTAAACGACATTTGGAGGAGTTCAGGATGGGTCTCTGCTAGTTGTGAGCTTAAAATAGTCTTTTGTGTATTTTTGATATGGAAAATTGTATATTTGAACTTTCCAATGAAAATACATTATTACGTATCAATAGTTCGTAACTGACTCATTTGTTCTAGTATTCAGTTGTTTTACGATCACTTAAAATGAGCAAATAAATAGCACGTTTTTTTACAGCTGACACAGCAAGGTCAAAATAATTTATACTGATGTAAAATAAGAGGTATTCAGAGGAACCTAATTTATGCTGCCTATCTGGGATTATCAAATTTTGATCGTGGTATCCTTGTTTCAATTAAATTAAATTTGGATCAAATTGAAACTATGAATTTATTTATCTTGTGTAAAGAACACACACACAAATTTCCATTGAGAGATAAACAATATAACACATGACATTTTATGCCAACAACCTGTGAAGCCCTCCCCCCAATTATTTGGATGAATCAAATTTGAGTCCCTTTAAATGTTATTGTGTCAAACTTTCTTCCTATTTTGGAAATAGAACTGGGGGCAACTGAACTGCCTTTAGATTTACTGAGCAATGTTCATTAAATGCAGTCAACTTACTAATTTGTCGAACAAGGGGTGACCATTGAGTATAACAAACTTTTGCCTTCAATGAACACCTCCTACCCCTAAAAGTTTCACTATAGCGAGTGTTTACTGTCTGTAATATCATATATAGATATATAATGACATATATAATGATCCATAAAACATTGATATAATTGCAGCTGAACAATGTATTAGTCATAGAACTGCCCCATATCTTGGAGACTATTAAAGATAGAAGGATATGTTTTTTACTGTTAGAGAAGATCTATTTTGGAAATTCATTTAGTTTTTGAAAAACGACTCAACATGGCCAGGGCTCATTAGTCACACCTTGAAGCTTAATAACTTCAACAGTAATAGAAATAGAAAGATAGCCTATTCTTTCAAGATTTATTGTGTATGTGACAAGTGTGATCGTCCATTGTAGTTAGGGAATTATAATGTTTTTTATGAATCAAGCAATCTTTGATTTTCTTTGCTTTCACAAGAGTAAAACAAAGTAGCTAGACACCTCATACTTGAAAAGTTATTTTACAACTGGTTAAGTAAGGATTATCTTACTTTTAGTGTAAAATCAGTGAAGAATAAAGATTTTCTGAACATGTTTTTGCTACGTTCATTGTTTGAGTGATGCAGTGTAGCCAGACTGGGCTACAAGTAGCAGATTGGGTGACTTTTAAAAGGTCTCGGCTACTTTTTTTCAATCATTAAATCCATTTTCTGCCATCATTCTAACTTGAAAATATAGTTAATCTACAAAAGAAAAATGTGGGAGGATAACAATTTTGTTCTGTATTTTAAACAAAACTTGGTTAAAAGAACCTAAATGCAATCTTTTCAGCCTCCAGTCCAAGTTTGAGTTGACTTTATTTTTCTACCATAACAAGAACAAGAACAATCCTCAACTAATTTAGGGGAGTAAGCATTTCATTGTTAGTTTGTCCTGTCATGTTAACAAAACAAAACCAATATATAAACAAAAAAAGAAAATAGCGTCTTCCTATCATGATTAGAAATCACAACCAGGTGATTACTAGGTAGCTCTTTTACCAAATAGGCCAAACTAACATCACATACTGACAAATTTATTTATCATGTATATAATACTGAAGTTGTGGTCATCATCTTCAGCTGGAATAGAAGTAGGGGTGGAGTCGCATTTCGAATTTATATTTATATGACAGTAGTTATATTTCAAATGTATCTATCTTTAAAAGATAAATAAAAAAAGAAGAAAAATCCGTTGATACATTCATTATGCTCCTCTAAGGATAGCTAAAGATGGATTTTATGTGAATGGAATCCTCTGGATCTTAACTGCACTTGAAAAACAAGAGCTAACATTTAGTAATGAGTATGTTAAGGTTATTTACATTCAGTAATTGAAGTACAGCTGAAATTTGGAATCATAAAATAGCTCTCTTATGATAATATTTTTCTCTTCAATTTCAGGTGTTTCCTATTCTTTAGACTTCGGAATCATCCAGAAATTTTTTAATCTCTAGAA
The DNA here is from genome assembly GCA_963457665.1 of Thysanoteuthis rhombus. Taxonomy (NCBI): domain Eukaryota; kingdom Metazoa; phylum Mollusca; class Cephalopoda; order Oegopsida; family Thysanoteuthidae; genus Thysanoteuthis; species Thysanoteuthis major. Next base: position 11,447,705 of record OY735209.1, read on the forward strand.
AAGAAAAATTAATGTAACAATAATGATAAACTGAGTACTTAATTTCTGCCATTTTTACAAAAATACAGACAGAAGGAGGGCTTTCATGATGTATGTTAAAAATAGCGTGAGTTGCCTGAAATCAGAAAGTTTAGAGAAATCAGAGTATTTATACAAAATAAAATCTGATCAAAGGTAAGATAATCCATACAAGCTGTCCTTCCATCTGTACTTTCATGAAAAATGGCAGAAATAAAGTTCCCAGTTTAGCACTATTGTTGTTACATGGTAGTGAAAGAGCATTATATCATTACTTTTAGAGACCCAGCAGCAGGCAAAATTCAAATTTAGTCATTTAGCTACATACTTCCAAATCCAATTTTTTCTATGCCATGTTGTTTGTTTACACCTAATAGTAGTAGACATTATAGTTGAAGGTTATTGAGATCTTTTAGATGAAGAATTTTTATTATTGATATGATACTGATATGCTCTATGTATGGTATATGAATGAAAGTAAAAAAATTATCCAATAAATTAAAGATGTATGACTTTGTTTTGTTGTGTTTTTATAATTGTTTTCTAATGATTCCACAGAGATTTTTGTGTTGTCAAAATTGCAAAAAGAAAACAATAGTCATTTATACTAATTTTAGAGGCTTTAGTTTGCGTTTTCATGTGTCCATGCTGCTATCACGCTAAAACTACAATGCCCATTGACCTAATTTTTAGCATGAACATAAGTCATCCAGTTGTGACATATGCTATAAGAATAGTTCAGCTTGTATGTTCAGTATTCAGCCTCCCATCTGTAATACTGGCACATTGGATAGAGAGAGATGTACAGATAAAAGGTGTGTTATAGCCTGGCAAAAGCCCAATATTGGTGTAGATAAATATGTGTATCCCCCAGACAAGTGTACGTATAGACATAGATAGATAAACACAAATGCATCTATACACAGAATAAAACATGGAAATTTAACATGTCTGTTGATAATGAGATGGTTATTTATCTCACTGGATTATTATCTTAATTGATTGCAAAACACGAGCTGGACATGAGTGTGAAGAGTTGATAAAACAATTCTGACTCTAGTTATTAGCCGTTAATATCATTTGACACGCATGCTTTTAGAGAAAGTAAACTTCCTTTTCCTCTTTTAACTTTGGGTTGACATTTGCATACGAGAGTGAGAAAGGCTAAGATTATGATGTTGCATAACTTACCAAAATTCAATTTTGCATACAAACATTTATACCAGCACATTCTATTATATTCTCAAAAATATTTTTAAAAAGTTTCTTAATTCTTTTAATGCATTTAAGACTTTATGATTTGCATCTTAAAATCCAGAAAGTTATTTGAACAGCAGGCCACAAAAAGTGCTACTGATGTCAGCTAAAATTACTGAAAGTGGCCCACAAGCCAGGGTTACCAGATATCTTTGTCTGCACAAGAACAAATTTGTATGGTCTTGGAACAAAATTAAGCAGCTTCAGAACCAATATAGTCAAATAACTTGAGTTCCATCATCAGATTAGACTTGCAGATAAAATGGATTAAAATACATATTTTTCATCTATAGTTCATGAATATTTATGTGGTATCATTCACATGTAAGAGATTGTTATCTTTTGTAAATTTTTGGTACAAAATCTCCATTTTCAGGACCAGATAGCTTTGCTCAACACCAAATCTGATTAATTTTGGTCTTGAAGAAATACCAAAATGGCAACCCTATCATCAACTGCAGCCAGCAAATGTTCAGGAAGCTTTGCAGATACCAGACAGTCTGGTAATGAGGCCACTGCAGAAAGCAGCCTTCCTAAATCTGGCACATATGGTTGCTTACATTATTCGCATGGTATTTTTCGCTTATTTTTTCTTTGCAATTATTTCAAATTCCTTTTTACATCAATCAACCTACCTCTAGTTATTTTTTTTTTGTTTTTTCAACTGATTGTCAATTTAGATGAAGACTGGGAAAATCATATCATATATCTCTGGTTTCTGAATGGCTGACCATGACATTAAAAAATTTGAAAAAGGATCAGAAATGTTTTATTTATGGAATAAGAACAAAGTATTCAATAAAAAGAAAGCAGATATATTTTGTATGTTTTGAATATAGTTGATTTAAACTAAATGGAACATTGGTTACAAAGAATAGTCACTTAGTAAGACCAACGGGGTAAGAACAGAATTAAAGAGAATCAAATTTGTCTTTTTTTATGTAAATCCATTTGAAAGGAATAACAGCTCATAGGAGTGTTCCCAATATATTTGTACTTATTCTGAATCTACTTTATAGGGAATTGATTTGCATCTCAAATGTTTTTATCTAATTGTTTCAAGTTATGTTTGAAGAGAAATGATAATATTAATTGTGGTTGACAGAAATCAAGATGAGAAATAATTGATTACTCTCAGTCAAGGTCAACTATGGTGGTAACAGCTTTTTGTTGCTACTTCCTGGGTAGATAAAGTAGTTATTAAAAAGTGGTTCATGCAAATGCTCACTTACCCACTCTTTTCTTCAATAAATTGCCTGGCATGCCAGTGACAAGACATTTTTTTGAATATCTGTCGATTGGACAGATCATAGAGAAACATAGTTTCATGCTTTTCCCTATGGTATTAGTACAAAATGAACATAAGTAGTCTCAGACAGGCTTCAAACTTGGTTCACCAATTCTATTTTCCTTGCTGATAACCAGGGCTGCCCTTAGGAGCTGCGGGACCCTATAGGAAACATTTTTACAGGGGCTCTCAAGTTCAAAGCCAATGTCTGAATAATCTTCGAGATATAAATATGATTCATTATAGTCTTTATATCTCTATGGTAGAATGAAAAGCAATCAGAATGCTCACTTAAAAATTTCAGAGAAATAATTTTTACACTGTTTTTACACTGTTCTATCATTAATAATCATATTTTTATTCCGAGCTCAGCGAAGAACAATCAAAATATAAATTATATAAACCAACATTCCTGACTTTCTCAGAAGAAAATCAAAACCGTTGCTATATTCTAGAAAAAACTGCTCTGTGGTGTTAGGGTTATGTTGTGTTGCTATGTGTTTATGACAAGACTAGTGTAGATATACCCCAGCGCAGGAGACCCTGTTTGGCATGGGGCCCAGAGGGAGCAATTGTTCCAATTGGCTCAAAGCCGGCCCTCTTGATAACCATTACACAACCCCACATCTCTAGATCAGAAATGAAATATTTGAAACTGCATAAAAACCTTGTCATTATTTTTTTCCCTAAAACATAAATCTGGAAAATTTACCTCACATCCTATAGGCTAAGTGTTACTTCTTTCATAGGCCTATCCTAACCCAAGAAGGATGTAATCTGTACTAGACAATAATCTGAATTACTGTACATGTATATGTAAGCATATAAATATCAAATGAATAAAAGTATCAGAAACTTGGAATCACAGTCAATAATTGAACAATCCTAGCAACAAAATTTAATGTCATGTAAAAAAAATTCCATCAAAGAATGAATACTGTCAGGATAAATTCTAATAACGACATCACTGGTGTTTTCCTCAGGGAAACATCTATAATAGAGTGAAAAAAAAAACGTCTAGAACCATCAAGAATACTGGAAAATCTAGATGTTATTTCCACTGAAAAACATCTAAAATAGAATTTAAAAAATCTAGAAATATCTAGATTCTCTAAAATCAAGATGTTATTAATAAACCTCTCAAAATATGGCTCCCAAAATGTCAAAAGAATTTTTTTCCAAAAATAAAAACATTTTTAGAAGGGGTCTAGTGGAGTACTGACACCAATTTTCTAATCTGTGGACAAGACAGTATGGCCAGGGATGCTGGAACACTCAAACACATGTACATATTAAAAGGGATAGAACCCTTTACCACCTTTGGTGGCTATGGTAGTTCAATATCTAAACAATATATGTAATTACAAAAATTGATTTCTGTATTTGAATACTACCATAGACAAGCCAACAGACTAGTAGTAATTCAGATAATGTATATCATTAAACAAAGTTATACAACGGAACACTATCAAATAACAAATGAAGTAGAACTGTGATACGTTAAAAGAGTTAAGCGGTGAATCTTATGATAACTAGACTATCGTAATCAAACATTCATCCGCCACCATTTGTCTCCATATCGTTAAGAAAAAAAATACAGACCAAGTAGTCAGGACGATCTACGTGTCACTAAACCACACAAAAAACATCTTGGCTAGGTAGGTGAAAGTGCTATGACCTTGATTTTACGTTTATTTTTTTTCCCCTCAATATTGAGAAATACACAACAAACCTAAATTTCAAGAAGGGTCATTAACATTCAAAGACCTTTTCAGACAATTGAACTCCTTTCGTATCACTGATGTAAACATATAACAAACTGACTTGGGAGTTTGAGTTAGAATATAAGATACTAGGGTTGCTATCTCTTGGATTTGGAATGAGATTTATTACCAAAAAGGTGTTTGTTACAAAGAGAAAGAAAACTTTGATAACCTCCAGTTTAAAGAGTTCGCCCCACAGCAATCAGTCGTCCACCATTGTTTGTCTCCATATTGTAAGAGAAAAAAGAAAAAAATGCAGACTATAAGTAGTCAAAATGATCTACATGTTACTCGACCACACGCAAAACCTCTTAATAAGGTTGGTGAAAGTGCCCAGACCTTGATTTTATTTGAAATGCAGTACATACAAGCATGTGATTCAGAGTTACTTTCATCCTTTGTTTCTCAAAGCAGCAAAAGTTCCAAGCAAATGTGTGAGTTTTGAAAATCAAAATGTATATCATTGAATTTCAAGTAATAGATAAATTGCAGTTGTGTGGGGGCTCCTTGAACTGAATGCTATCAAGGTTTTCTTTCTCTTAGTAACCACTCACTTTTTTAATAATAAATGTCATTGTCAAACCCAAGCAACCTGCTGTCTTGTAAACTATTATAACGCACACTCCCAAGTCTGTTCATATGTTAACGTTGGTCGTACGAAAGTTCCAAAGTGCAAATTTTAATCTCTTGCTTATTATAAGTCACTATTGTGCTGAGAATAACCCTTAGATATGCAGGTCTTACTGATTACCATGTAAGTCAGAATATAAGACTGACATCTAATTTTGCAAAAAATCTATACAAATATCACTGTATGTCCAATGCACAGGTATTATGACAAGGGGGTTGTCAACCAAAGCTAGATATGGACAATAATGGGGCCTTGATAAATTGTGTAAGTCGTAGTCCTCCAAATACGCTTGTAAAACCTTTAATCTTATAGTTCAGCACATATGGTACAAGCACAGTTTTGTTGTTCTTACCCTTGAGTCAGAAACCTCATAAAGTATTTTTTACTGTTACAATGGTTTTAAATGGATTACTTTTTTCCTTGGTACATTTATAGGTATGCAAAAAAAATTTCCTCTTCTTAAACTGCCTTATTTACAGCAAAGAGAATTTTTTGGCCTCTATTTTCAATACAAAAATCAGTACTTTGGAATTATGGGTATATTTTTAGCAGAGATCATACAATGGACTTTTTGGACCATTTACTGAGCAGTTTCTTCTTTTCATTCTCAAGAGTGTACCTCTCCATAATGGATACATCTCTTTCATTTTAATTTTTCACTATCTTCTTTCTTCTATTTGTTGTTTTTTTCATTTTTTTTTTCATAATTTCCTTTAATCATGTCTTCTGATCATCAGTTTTTTCCCTTCATCACTTTTCTTCTCTATTCTTCTTCTTTCTTTTTTTCCAATATCTCAGCAAATTATCATCTACAATATTAGCATTTATTGTCTGTGGGAATTTTTCTTCCTTTCTTCTTTTTTTTTGCTTCTAGAATATTTTATGGCCATGTATTTATATTTGTGTATTACAATGGCTATTTTTCTATTTCCATCTGAAGTCATACCAAATCATTTCTATACTAATAAAAATGGTTTTAAATAATAACTGAAGACTGTTTACTATTTGCAAGGTTTGTCCAGAAAGTATCCAGTCATTTTGAATATCCTGAGAACCAGTTGCGTGGCTTCGATGCAATTTGGCAACCAACCAGAAGGGTCCTTACTTACATTCACCTGTGGGGTTCCCCAGTCAGCATAGATGCCATTGAGTGAGTTTGTTTACTGTGTGACCTTCACATTCATAATGACCAAGCCTTTCCATTCATCATATCTTGAGCAGGGTTTTTGGCAAAGTACCACATCACTCAGGTCTGTTAGTTCTTCTACAGCCCAGATTCGGCTCCACTGTGACGTCAGGCTTTTTGCTGTCAGATGGGAGGAGATTTCAGACCTTGAATGACATTGAGGAGAATGTACTGAGGCAGCTCCTGGCAATCCTGAAAGAGGACTTTGCAGACAGTTTTGAAAAGTGGAAGGAATGCTAGGATGAGTGGATAAGGTTCCAAGGGGAGTATTTTGAAGGGGACTAAAGCATCACTACGCTGGTTTAGGATATTTCTCTGTTAATACTGAACGTCTTGATACATTCTGGACAGACATTGTATGAGTATAAGACAAAAGATCAATCATTACTTAAAACTGAACAACACAAAAGGCCTTTGAGATTATGAAGATTTCAGTTGGCAGATAAAAAGGCCATCAAACATTTGTGAAGACACAAAAGAAACAACGCTATGAAATTTTTTATTTGACAAATAACCAAAGGTTAGAGGATTAGGTTACCTACTAGTTTAAAATCATTGAATAGCCATAAGAAGCTGATTAGAAGTTAAAATATCCCTGTCACAGTTGCCAACTGGCTATTTTGAAAATGCTGGCCTAAATAAATAACTACTTTATATGGTACATGATCTCTTATCCGTAACCCTGTGAACTAGACATGTTTCGCAATTCAGAAATTTTCAGGTTTCAGTATAGAGGTACATACCGGATATCCTGGAATTAGTCAAAACTAAAATCCAAATTTCTAGTAGGACAAGTGCTGTACTGCTATTGAACAATATTTATGATTAATCTAAAACCCATTATTATTTTTGCAGTGAACTTTTTGAATGTCCGCACTGAGTGGGATAAATGAAGACTATTAGAAACCGTCAACATAGGCTTCCTCAGTTTTCAAGTTGGTCAGGCTGAGTGGCTGGCTACATATATATATATATATATATATATATATATATATATATATATATAGTACATGTGGTATAGATCAGGCTAGCAGTATAATATAAAATAATAATATATTAATAATATAGAGCCACTTCTGATATGTAATGGATTTATTTCAGAGAGTGCTCGATACATACAAATTTTTACTATTGAAGTTAAGTTGTTTTTGAGTAGAACTGGAAATAAATAGCAGAATGTGGATTCATTACACAAACTACTTCATGTTTCTGCCCTCTCCGGACCTCATCATATATAGATATATATCATGCATACAGGTCATACTAATGGAGTTTAAGGGAAGAAAATTTAAACATTTATTCCTTATTATACCCCCAAATTTTTTTTGCAAATTCCCCATGCAAATACTTTTTTTGAAGGAGTTTTCAGTTTACTATGTGAGTTTATGCTAAATTGATCCCTCACCTTGTGTCCACTAGCTTTTGGGAAATTCAGACTTTTTTAATGATCACTGTTCAACTCATTGGGAAAAAGAAAAGAACTATAATTAAAAACTGTTTACCAAGACTGTCAACAAAAATGTCAAAATAGGTTTCTTCAGTTTATGAGTTGTTCTGGCTGGCTGACTGGCTGGCTATGTATGTACGTAACACGTGTACAGGCCACGCCAATGGAGCTAGAGGGCTGAAATTTTCAGCATTTTCTCTTTATCATGTCTTTTGTCAGTTTAAAATCCCACTCCTAATAGTTTTTTTAATCAGGGTCCAATTTAAGTAAGTTTATACTACACCTTGGTCACTAGTTTGTACCAGTAAATAGTATTGTTGTTTATTTATAGAGCAATAAAGTGTTAAATGAAACAATCCTATACCAAAAATAAGTACCAATTGATTTTTGAAAAAAAATTTTCTTTTTAAAAAAATATTTTTGCATATTTTCGTCTTTTTTTTCTTAAATTTGGAAAAAAAAAATTATTTTGTATATTTTTACTTGTTTTACTTAATTTTCATTCAGAATTTTCCTAATCCTACAAAAATACAGGTAACATTTAATTTTGCATGAAACAGCACAGTATATTAGAAAAAAATCAGGGATATAAAATCCATCAGAAAACTCAAATGGCAATGGGCTAGTCATGTTGCAAGAATGTCAGACAACTGATGCACATCACGACTCACAATGTGGATCCCTGGAGATCATATGCAAAACTGTGGCCAGCAAAAATATAAGATGGCATGCCAAAATAGACAAGTTTAGAACGTATTGGCTCCATGATACTCATGAAAGAGAAGTCTGGTGAATCTTGGGGAAGATCTATGTCTAATGACAGATGCCAAAGGGCTGATGATGATTAATCAACTTGGCTTAGTGTGGCACAAGGCCAAATGAAACGGTGAGGAATGATTGCGTTAGGAAGGGCCAGCAGACCTTTCTAGAAAATCAGTGTTTGGAATGCTGGGTTTTATCAGGGCTTGAAAGATGATATCTGTTAACTGTAGGAAATAGTAAAAGAAATTACTTTATATATTAAAAAATGATTTCACATATTTTTATTCTTTAAAAATGATGGTGAGGTAAAACTTCTAGGTTAGGGAGAGTATGTTTGCATGATTTACCAACCTAAAAAATCAGCATTTCAAAAACTTGTTTTTATCTGAGTTTTGATGCTCACCTCTGTCACCTGTAGTAGATATATATATATACAAAATATGTACAGAAAAAAAATGAATTTGCATATTTTTTGTCAACTCAAGTTTTTGTGTTGACTTTATTATTATGAATTAATCAGACTTTGGAATTTAAGATTGGAATTTCAGATATTGGAATTCAAGATTTTCTCATTTAAGACATGAATAAGAGAGAGAGGGAAACAGAAAGAATGATGTCATGATGTCACATGGTATTAACTCATAATTGCGAGTTCTCAGTATTTTTTTTCGTAAACATTGAATTTCTGTGGTGAAAAATATCATTTTCATATGATACCAAGTATATATATTTTATTCATTTTTCTTTTTGGTTATGAAAAGTGCTACAAAGGAAGTCATTAAAACAGTTAATATAACAACAGAACCATTAAACAATATAAGAACATAATAATTTTGAAGAGGCTGTATATTTGTCAATGATTTTCAGCTATTCGTCTGGCCAACTATATATAATTTATGATCATAGATAAATTTCAAATGTTCTAAAGTGTTTCCATGGCTCAGTGATCTAAAATCTTTTGCTACATGCAAGGAGAACTTGGGAGCTACACGTGTTTTTCTTTCTTCCCATCTTTCAAGGTCAGTGGCAGATTAACCATCAGGCTGAGAAGGCCTTCCTTTTCTTTCTCACTTGCTTTTGAGGCTAATAGCTGATCAACCGTTAGGCTGATTGGGATTTTCTTCCTTTGTTTTGTCACACTTCTACTATTGAGTTTTGACTTTATTTTCCTACGTAATAACAATGAGGGTTGACAATGACCAGATTGAAAACGAGTGATGTCATAACAGTGACACTCTGATATATGCAAAAACTGATGATGAAATCACCACCACTTCCAAAGCTCAACTTGGGCCAACTTGTTTTGCCAAAATTTGCAAATCCAATTTACATGAACTACTAATAAGGGAGCTGAAACGGGACATGTAGGTTTGGAATAATATTGTATGGAGAAATGAATTCTGTTTTGATTACCTTTCAGATTTTAATAAAACAAGGGAGTTTGACCCTAGTACAGCCTAGCTTGTTCCTTTTTAAAATGAGAGCTTAGGAAGATCATGCTAGGCAAACTTTCTGAGTCGGGGGTTTCTGCCAGCCTTCCTAGAAAATTAGCATTTGGAATACTGGCTTTTACCTGGGCTTGAACAGTGATCACTGTTACCAGTAGTAGGAAATATGTAACTATTTCAGTCACAAAGTAAGCCACCCTCTGATTTGTTTACAAATGGTGAACTTTACTCATTTTTACTCACTGATGTTTCATACATGGACAAATACCAATACTTCAAGGCTAGTAGTGTATACTATGTGAAATATCGGTCACATCCTTAGTTATCTAAAAATAAAAAACAGGTCTGGTAAATCACTCGATGAAAACTGTCACATGACCAGTATCTTTTGGCAGCATGCTTTGTTGGGGACGATCAATTGAAAAATTGGGAAAAAGAGGTGACCAATGAATAAATTACTTCTTTTGCTTTTTTGTTGATCAGCGATCCCTAGAAAAAGGTCAAAATTTTCAAAAAACAAGTGTTATTGCTGCCGGACAAAAACTAAGGGATTAATTTAGTATAAACTTAGATCGTAAATCAAAGCCTCTACTGAAAAAACGGATCGGGGAATTTGAAAAAAAAGAAAAAGTATTTTTTCTTAGACATATGAAGGAGTAAATGTTCAAACTTTTAGCCCTCTTGCTCCATTGTGCGGCCTGTATGCAAGGCATAAAGATAGATAAATAGATAGATAGTCAGCCAGCCAGTCAGAATCCCTTAAAAACTGAAGAAACCTATGGTGATAGTTTTGGTAATAATTTTATTTGACGGTTTTTAGTAAATGCCGAAATCTCCAAGAGATCTGTTCATTTCGAATCCTGACAAGCATTGATTCACTATGGCACACTTTTTCAGATATTTTTCATTATAAATTTGGTAAAATCAAAAATAACCAAAATAAATAAGGAATGATAACAGACAGCGTCATGGACAGACTTGGAACTAACTGTATACAACTCGCTCTGGTTAATGAGCCATGTGTATTATAAGAGAAAATACGTACACAATAATTTATCATGTAGCGATATACAACAACACCTAGTGACATTCCACCAGGTTTGGAAAGTAGCTACCAGATAGAATGCACTGCATTAATCTATTCCATCTTCTTGAGGCTCAACAACAACATCATTTATTTTAGAATAATGAAAACAACTCTGGCTGAGAGCACAGCAGCAACGCAACGGGGTGATGTTCTGGACAGGTTATTTATGCTATGTCATGATGACCTGTAAAGCACTATTTCGTTCAGTACTGCGTTTGTAGGAACATATTTAAAGCACTAACCAAGATGTTACTGAAATAATGGCCTGTCCGACCAACCAGCCAAGTAGACTACAGATTCTCCTCTCTTTGAGCGTCAGGTGTGTGTGTGTGTGTGTGTGTGTGTGTGTGTGTGTGTGTTTGTAAAGTCGCTCTTGGTCACATCTTGGGGGCTACAACTTTGAATATTTGCATGAGTACACCAGTAGGCACCATCTAAAAACACATTTTTTTTTAGTTGAAAAAGTGCTTTTTTTGCGTCTCTATGGTCATTTTGGGACCAACAATACCCAAATCTTGAGTTGTTATTTTTTAGGTAATTTTACATAAAAGATCTATTTTTTTAAATAATTTTAGATAAGTTTTTTTTTAGATAATTAGGTCTGGTACACACATGTACTATGTTGATTCATTTATGCAAAGTATAGATATTGGATATATGATCGCACAAAATAATGTGTTTTTATTCACCTCAATATGTCTCTCATTTGTGACTTTTACAAGGAGACTTTCACACTGTTAATAATGCTATTCTTTGTCTGTTCATATGAATGAGGTTGTGTCTCTTTATGGCTTTTCTCTTTTAAGAAGAAAGGAGAAAAAGAGCATCTAATGAGAAGGTATTTGCATACCTGTGTTTCTAATTTCTTTTACAGCAATAAGATGAACCAAGGTCAAAAGTTGTTGATAGTCTATTTGAATTACATAAGAAATCAGGAAGCACATTTTTCAATGACATGCAATAATATTTCTTGTCATTGGAAAATTTAACACACTCTCTCTTTCTTTTCTCTCTCTCTCTCTCTCCCTCTCTCTTCCAAGTACACACACATCCAGACGCACTGACACACACATTCATGCATGCTCACACATATGCACACAAGCATTTATACTGAACAAGGGTTGGAAATTGTTGATAGTCTGTTTAAATTACATTGAAAATCAAGAATCATTTTTCAATGACCTGCTGTAATATTTTTTTGTCATTTGAAAATTTGACACTCATTCTCTCTCTCTCTCAAGCACATACACATATGCTGACACACACACAGACACACATGTACACCAGCACTCGCATTCTTAAATGTGTATTCCTGTGCATGTATGAGTGGGTGTGTGTGTTTATTTGTTATTATTCTGAGACATTTCCATTATTCATTTGAACGAACAAGATTAAGAATAGATTCTGTTCAAAAACTGCAACATTTGTTTCGGACATTACTGACAAAATTATTTTAGGCAAATTCATTTCTAGAAAAAAACATTTAAAATACCTAGAACAAATTCTTCTTCATGTTAGTTATGTTTTAAAAATCAATGAAAACACATATGTACAGATGAATTGAATCATCAAAAAAGTAAGTATAATAAAAGTTAGTATAAAGTAAGAATAATCTTTTTTCTTTTTTTTTCCATCATTTGAAATCAAAAATCATTCTTTGAAAAATTTGTCTTAAAATCAATAAGTATTGAAAATCATTATCAAATTTGGATAATGTGCTGTTTTCTGCAAAATTTTAAAATTTCTCCGGTTTTGATTTTCGAGTGAAATTGTCTCTGTATTGTCCATACCTATTTATGGTATGTTCATATATTTTCGGTATCATTCTACATTATTCCTACATAATTTGATAGAATAATTAAAACGGTGCTCAAATAAGAAGAAATAAAAGAATTGATAAAAGCAAAACAGGAGAAAATAAATGAATTGAATTGTTTAAATGTTATTTGTGTGCTGTTTTTTAACATCAAGTAGGCGAATGAGTAAAACTCCAAAATCGGGACAAATCTCTCAATATTGCACCAAAAATTAAAAAAAATAATGGTTAGATCATGGTTTGTCCACCGTTCAAAAAGTGAATAGATAAATACAAAATAGATAATATTCTAAGTGAAATGTGTAATTTGTTTTTTTTTTAATTCAAATTTTTCAGTCATAAAAAAATCTGCTGGTCAGTCATTCCAATACAAACAGAGTCACCTCTTTCTTTCTAACGCTGGTTCACCTTCTTTTTAACGGGATATACAATGAATTAAGTGACCTGAAGAAAGAGTGTTTTTTTTCCCACTCTTTCTTTCTTTCTTTCTTTCTCTTCTCTCAATTTTTCTTTCTCTCTCTTATTATCCCTCCTCTTATTTAGATAAGAGCTAATTATTTTTTTTGCTAGGAACACAGTCTCTCTGTATTTTACAACTCTCCCTTTGGGTCACTCAATTCTTGACAATCAGTGTTAACTGATTTGAATTTGGTGTTTAGAACAAATTTTTACCATTCATAAAACTGCCAACTTACATCGCAGTCGAAAATACTCTTTGATCTTTTGATAGACCTATCCCTTTTGGTAAGAGCGAAATCATGAATAGTTTTAAACCAGTGGCAGACTGAGTGGTCAGGCAATCAGGAAGTGCCCAAGGACCCCCAGCACCAAGAGACCCAAATAGCAAAAGGGTTAAAGGGCAAATAACATTTTTGCCTAGGGGCTCAGATCACAGTCAGTCTGCTCCTGTTTCAAACAGTGCCTGATAAACTATGAAGCAGAAGTGTGCTATGAGCCCCACACTTACAAGTGCCCCCTGCTAAATGCTTGCAGGGTATCAATTCTGATTTAGTGATTCTGCATTTGCTCTAATACTGTAGTAATCTACTGTTTCCAGTTTTTACAAATGACTTGGTATTAAATGTTAATGATTTCAGTCAATTCTCACCTTTATTTGGTGTTATTATTTCAGCATTGCAATTTATATGTGCGTCATAACTATATGATACATATACATACATATATATATATATATATATATATATATATATATATATGATACATGAATACGAAAGTATTTGAAACTGGAGTCATAGCCGCTGCGCAAAGATTTTTAAAAAACAAAGTAATACTATTACTGAAATGTCAGACATATTAGCTGAATTTTTTGGATGTATAGCAAATAGAAAAAAATTAAACATTTTACTATGCAATTAAAAAATTCATGTGTTTTTTATTTATGCATATTTTTTTAAAATTTAGGGCCTCTTTACGACTCATGCTACAAGCCCAACAATAGCTTAAGCCAGCAATGGTTTTAAAATGATTTTTTTTTAGTAATAAATAATACTTTTAAAGACAGGTCTGGTTAGACACTCAATAGAAACCGTCACATAACCAATGTCTTTGGCAGCATGCTGTGTTGGGAGTGATGAATAAAAAAATTTTGAACAAGGGGTGATCAGTTAATAAATGTACTTCTCTTGCCTTTGGTTGGATCACTGAAAAGTTTAGATTTTCAAATAACGAATTGGCACAAACTAGTGACCAATATGCAGCACAAACTTACTTCAATTAAACCCCCACTAAAAACCTACTGGGGGGGTGGATTTTTAACAGACAAAAAACATAATAAAGAGTAAATACTGAAAGTTTCAACCCCGTAGTTCCATAGCCAGCCAGCCAGCCAGCCAGACCAACTTATAAACTGAAGAAACCTATTTTGACAGTTTTGTGGACAGTCTTAGCTAACAGTTTTTAATTATAGTTCATTTTAAACTAATTTTTCTTCTTCCCGATGAGACATCTAATAATCATAATTGAGCAAGGAGGTGGATCATACTGGTCTCTATACAGCATGTTACACAAGGCATTAACAAAGTCAGACACAGATCTGGGGTAGGTCCAGTGGGTCTTGACCCCCTCACCCCTGCTCCAACAGAGCACAATTAAATTTTTTTTTTAATGATATCTAGGTAGAGAAATGTTATAAATAAATCAAAAAGCACTCAGAGAGTGCACACCATTGCCAACACTATGATTCAATGGAAAAAAAGAATTCTTGGATCTGACACAAAACCAAATTACTCCTTCTTTACCCCATGGTTCATCCTTCCACAAAATTCCATCGCAAGTCTTTGAGAACTTTTGGTAATATTGTGTGGACAGACTGATGGAAAGACAGAAAGACGGAAGGAAATACACTGGTAACACATATGCCTATCCAACTTCTTTGACAGAAGTAAAAACCCAAATAATTGCTAATAGCCATAAATTATTCTTAAAAACAAAAAATTATTGAATGAATGTAGCCCCTAAAATGATCCGACCAAGTAACCAACTAACCAATATCTATGCGCCCATCTATGTGTATTTGTGTTTGATTGTGGGTCTGAGTGCTCCTGGTCACATTTTTGGGGCTATAACCTTGAAAATTTGCATGAGTACACCACTAGACATCATCTAAAAATGCTCCATTTTTTTTTTAAATGTTTCTTTTTTTTAAAAATATCTTTGGTCATTTTGGGACCAACAATGCCCAAATCTTGTGCTGGTATTTTTTTAAAGGTAGTTTTTGATAAAAGATCTATTTTTCAAGGAATTATCTTAGTTAAAAGATCGATTTTTCGAAGATAATTTTAGTTAAAGATCAATTTTTCAAAGATAATTTTAAATAAAAGATCTGTCTTAAAGATAATTTTAGATAAAAGATCTATTTTTTTATGATCATTTTAAATAACTTTTTAGTTAATTACTCCTGGTACATGCGCAGGCTATGGCGATTCATTTATGCAATGTATAGATGTTATTTAGTAATATTTAAAATGTCTTCTACCTTATTCTTTATCATTTTCTTATTTACTGGTTCTGTGGTGATTTTCTCTGTAAATTTTTCACTTTAATCCTTTGTCAATTTTAATGCTAGAAAGCTATGACTCAAATGTTAGTGAAAATGCCACATCACAAATTGCCTCCTTGTCAGAAATCTATTTCCTTTTTCAAGAATTTATCTGTAAAAAATATCTTTTTCTACTTGAATTTTCCTGATCAAAAATCTGGATCCCACCCCACCTAAAAATCCTGGTTCTGCTCTTGGATGGGTGATCTTAGGTCAAAAAATGAGGCTTGATTGTTATGTTATTATTGTTAAAGAGGTAAATAATTTCTTAAAAGTTCAAAAATGTTAGGATGAGGTTGGGAGGAAGGAAATTATTTGGGAAATGGAATGTTGTGAAAATACCACTTTCTATTCAGGTCAAGAAATGACTCCATCTTTATTTTTCAATGTTTATTCTCATATTCAAAGAGCACATAATATTGACTAAAGCCCTGCTTCTAAGACTTTTTTTGCTAGCAACCCTCTTCTCGACTTTGAGGAAAAAAACCTAGGCTCCAGATCTCTAACTAAGACATTCAGAAACCATATTCCAACAAGACATCTATTTTGATAAACTCAAATCTTACAAAAACTTTAGAAACAGCAGAAGAGGTAGTATTAGTTTCTTACTTGTTTGTGAGATGGTTTAATGTTTATGAGGATTTTTATTTAAGGTGCGACCAACTGTGCAAATGTCAGTCTCATGTTTGATTTAGCATCAACTTCATCGCACAGCTTAGTTTTTTGTTTATTAGCATTAAAACTGAAAATCCAGCTTTGCAGAAATATGTCGTCTAAAATGGAAGTAGAATCTTCATTGCTTACAATGTAAAGGCTTGTATCTTCAATGTGCTGACCATCTCTAACCAAAACCACAAATACTTTGAAGATTCAAACACCGACTGAAGAGTCAAGTCGTTCTTTAAATCAAAGATGTCCTTTTGTAAAGAATTGGGGAAAGACTGAATACTACTGTACGTAAATGGTGACACAATCCACTTGCACTTAGTGTTGCCAGTCTTATTACAAAGGTACTTTGAAAAGTTGAAGCTCAGTTGTTGTAATTGGTTTTGTATCACATCCTGATGTTATGGATATAAGAGATGAATAAATGTTGAAAATACAATAATGTTATTATATCCTAATATTGTCATCATCATCATCCTCAGTCTTTTAATGTCCATCATTGGACAAAGACCCTCCCCATGATTCGACAAAATTCTCTATCATGGGCGTTGCGGAGCCAGTATTTTCTGAATTTTTCCAGTTCATCTCCATCCTGTATTCTGTCAGCCTCGGTTTGGCATGTGATCTCTGGGGATCCATGTTGTGAGTCGTGATGTCCATCGGTTGTCTGTCATTCTTGCAACATGGCCTGCCCATTGCCATTTAAGTTTTCTAATAGTTTCTATGATGTCTTGGATTCCTATTTTTTTTTCCTAATATACTGTGCTGTCTTGTGATCTCTCCATGCGAGGTTGAGCATGATTTTCTCATGCACGCGTTGCATGCTTCTCAGTTTGCAGGTCTGTGTCTTGGTTATGTTCCATGTTTCAGCTCCATAAGTGACTATCAGGAGGATGCGTTGGTTGTATTCTCTTATTTAAAACTGATTACATAATAGAGAAAGGATTTGGCCTTTTTTATTCAATTTGTTATAAAACATGACTAACAAATAAAATTCAGTTATAACACAGTATTACATAAAATAATTTTTTCAGTGAAATTATCATTTGATTAATAATTATACATGATATTCAACAATCATAAAATGAAATATATACAGAAGAAAATTTTTAGCAGTGTATAAATACCTAAGGGGCCAAGTCTACCCTGCTATTTTACCCATAACTCTAACTAAATCTAACCAGATGTCAGTGTAAATTCAGACAAGTCCCCCGCCACCCCACTTGAATCGGTTATTCTTTTCTCTTTGTAAAATTTTCTGTTGAGAGAGAGAGAGGTCAAATTTTAATCACTTCTTTTGTAGCCCATTAGTCATGCTGTAAATACGGTAAAAAAAAGTCTTTATCATCTGCCAAACTTTTTATACCAAGGTGAAATGAATGAAATGAATAACTAAGAAACGAAACACTTTTGAAGGTGGGGGGGGGGGTAAATGAAGCGGGTGGGAAAAAGAATTAAAAAATCAGTGTGTACGTCTTGAGAAAGTTCAGGAGATTTCCTGAATCTACTGTCTCCTTTTTTACAGCGCGTATATATTGAAATAGATTAATGCCATTTATGATCATAGCTTTAACATATCATAGTTGTTCTGACAGTAAAAAAATGCGCCTGGGTAATTTTCCAATTCATCAAAAAAAAAAGTGAATGATTTAATACTGTTGAGAGACTGAAAGAATGCTTCTTAGAAAATGAACACTTTGATACGTCACATAGTCGAGAATTGATTAAAGAAAAGGATTATCTATTGTTCTTTTTGACGATACATTATATCATCAAAGAACATTCTCAAAATGTGCGTGCATTTTGCATAAAATTTCATTGTAAACTATGCACCCTGCCACAAATATAGGTGGTGGTGTTTCAAAAGATAACTTGCTAAAAACCAATCCTTGAGTTCATTGAGTGTACATGCCAAATTTTGTTGGGCTACACCCATGTTTAAAGGGTTTCTATGGTGTGACAGAGGAACACTGTGATATCCCTCACTTATGCATATAGATTCAAATGAATAAGAAGTTTTAGGTTTATCAAATTGATTCAGAGTTCTGATGAAAAAAAAATTATCTTATATGAAACATACATTTCAAATAAACTTAGAAAACTTTTACTGGTATGCCCTGAAATGCAATTTTAGACAATCTTAGATACATAAATTTCAAAGAAGGCCCCTCTGAATTTTCCTTCCGGTGCTAGGAAATTTTTTGGAGGGAGGAGAAAGTCTTCCGCAATTGTACATCATTTTCAACATTGAAACTTGACAGGTATATAATAACAGTAATGATAATATAAATTTAATAAATAGATAATATAAATATAATCAAAAAAATAAATCCCCCTAAATTATTTTGATGAAAAATTTGAAATTTGATTATGCTGAAAACAGTATTAGAATTTTTTTAGACAAAAATGCTTTTGTGTTTTCAATCATTAGGAACTTTGAAGAAAAAAAGACTTTCATGTTTTTTTTTTCCAGAATGTTAATATGCCACTGACTCTCTATTTGAAGAATAGTGAATTATGGCAAGAAACATATATATCCAAATGTAATATCAATAAAACTACTTTATTTGAAAATAATTTTGATAAAACAAGTAGTGTGGTTGAAATTTTAAAATTTAATGTTTTACATTAAATTAAAAGTGCTCAATCATCATTAATGATAGACAGAGCAATATATACAGAAGATTAGAGAGAGAGAACACTCAACACACGTTTCATGGTTGATCAATTTTTCAAGAGTGGCACAGATCTAATAGCATTAAAAATTTCCATTTGGATGCAGTATTTGAAATTAACCCAATACACACACGCACACATATATATATATGTATATATGTATATATATATATATATATATATATATATATATATATATATTATTATGTCATTCACAGACAGCTGTTTCATTATATTACAAATCTTCAGTGTGGCTATAAACTCTCCATTATCCCATCCAGTGCCACGAGGCAGGATCGAAACCTTAGCTTCAGATCCAGAGGCAGGTATCCTCTCTCTACTCCACGGAACTGGATGGTCAGTAAGGTCGAATTTAAGCGATATATCTATTTACACATATATATTCCCTGTCTACCAGAGTGCTCCATTCCATGTTGGAAGAGCATTATATATATATATATATATATATATATATATATATATATATGAATATATTATCTTCAGGTCATTTTGAGATTAGTCTAACCAATCAAATTTGAAAAATTAAATTTAAAAAAAAAAAGGATTAAATGGTGGTTTTGCAGGTTTTAAGATTTTATGATCATTAAGCATTTTCTTGATGGTGAAAATTTTAACATCAAAAGAAAATTTATCAAATGTCTAACATTCAATATATCACACAATATCTCCAAAAGTTCTCAATGAATTTCAATCAAATTTTGTGGAAAGGTTGACCATGGTCTAAGGCAGTGGTTTCGAAACTGGGAACCAAGGACCACTTGGTGTCCATCAAATGATGCTCGCAGTCCGCAGCAGTGTTCCCACTGACCCTGACATCGCAAATAATGTGGTAGAGAAATATCATCCATTGCGCAACAAGTGAAAAAAATAATTATTGTACACAGACCTGTGCCATATATTAGAATTTGAATGAATGCAATTCATTCTAAAAGTCAGAAGTTGCTTGATATTGTTGTTCATTTATTAGTATAAAAAATAATTAGGGTCTACCAGAATATTTCCTTTATAGTAGCAGTCCCTGAGACTTCAATATTTGGAAACCACTTGGCTAAGTAAAGAATGATTGAAATCCAGGGTGTGGTTCCATATACAACCAACTCTCCTGAATCGTGGCTATTAGTCCACACCACCCATTCTCTCCAAAGGTTCTCTATGAATTTCAATTGAATTTTTTTGGAAGAATTGGCTATGGTCAGAGTGGAAGTGATTAAATTTTTATCTCTTACCAGGCAAAGATAGGTACTTCATCTAGTGTGCATAATTATAAATTTCTCTCAGAATTGCAATAAACATGGCTGTTCTTAATGATCATATTTTTAGATAAAATTAAGTTGATTTTTCTATTGTCTGGTTACAGTGGAACAAAACATGATTCTCTTTATCCCGTGTTTTTTAAGTGCATTGAGGTAATCTTACAGCTTTGACTCTTCTCTTTTCAATGTGAACAAAACCATATAAAATGTTTCTGAAGCAGACAGATTGGTACTTGATACTAAAATCCTTGCTAAAACAGTTGTAATAAAAGAGTGAATTGAGTGACTGTGTTCCCTGGATAATCATACATTTAAGGTGAGCATGTAACCTAGAATTGAATAATATCTAATGGAAAAGAATCAATAAATAATTAACCTAGTTAATCTGTATCATTTTAGTAGATGTGTTTCAAGTTGATCCATAAGACCAAGAATCAATAAATAATTAACCCAGTTAATTTATCATTTTCTGGGATACATCTTCAACCTTCACCCTATACTCAGTATGCTGTTGATCATTAGAAGAAAGTAGCTATCTTGTGGAATCTCATATAAAATGATGCCTTTTTCCTGTCAGCTAATTATCCTTGTAATTTGTATTGGACTCATTCTGCCATTTAATAAGATATTCAAACTTTTGAGACTTCTCTGCACAAGAAACCTAAGCAAATCTTTACTATAATTTGAGAAATCTCTGTGTGCGTGTATTCACCAAAATTACTCAACAACTAGCAATTGTATGAAGTCGATATTCACCAATTATGTTGATGTATGCTCCAGACATTGCAGTGCCAAATTTTAAGTTGTTTGGATTTACAGTTCACGATATAATAAAAATTCAAAATGATAGAGTTTTTTTCCCTAATATATCACCTATGTCGCCATCGTTCACAAGCATGTGTTTATAGATTTTAAATGTTTGGTGAGTATGAAGAAAGTGGGATAGAGAGAGAGAGAGAGAGAGAGAGAGAGAGAGAGAGAGAATGAGAGTGAGAGTGAGAGAGGGTTTTTTCAGCCAAATCATTTTGTAAAACAAGATTAAATTAAATCATAACAGATTACGTAAAAGAATTGAAAAAAAATTGGTTTTGATTGTTGCTATTAACAACATCATAAAGAAATTTTTTTATTTTCCATTATTATGAAACCCAATTTGAGGAATTATATACTCCTACTTTCCTCTTAATCAACAGGTTTTTTTTGTAATTCGTCTTTTCATCAGAAATAATCTTTTCACCAACGTAGAATAGATAAGAGTACATTGTCTCATTTTTATTTATAGATTTTAATTTAGATATAATGTATCTGAGTTGACAACACTGAAGAGAATTAATCGAAATACTAGAAGCCGTAGTTTCGTATGACAGATGGAAAATTATTTCACATAACAATTATGGCGGACTGCTCCATACAGTATAATGTCTCACCTCATCTAGACAGGCACTCTTTCAACAGACAAGCCCAAGTTAAATAAAATATTAAAATTTTTAAGACTACTCTGCTGAAGAAACCTAAGATTATTGATAAGAAATAAATTTTGAGAGAAATCAGGCTTGGGAAACTGTCTCCTGAATTTACGATCAACTACACGTACACAATTTCACATATATACACTCATCCCCCCCGCCAAAAAAAATTAAGCAAGGAGTTCACATTTGTGTTTGTATGTGTATGCAGAGGTGTAATGATATGGGGAAGGCAGTTTTTTTATTTTATTCCTGAGGGTTGGGTTGACGTTCCCTCATTATCTATATGTATCTAAAATTGTCTATTTGAACAAGTTCCGGATAAGCAAAGAATTAGCCAGTGTATGTCCAAATACTCATCCCATCTGCCGGTTGGGAGGGTGTCAGGTTTTGCCCCCTCCATCCAGGATCTGACCTTCTCATCCGAGGGGGAGGGGCGAGAGGATTTGATAGTTGTAACCTTTAGAGCCTGGGAATCAGTGGATCACTATGAACAATCGTACCTTAGAATGAGTCACAGCTGAGGCACTCTCTTGTCCTTCACTTGATAGACAACATCTGGTTATATCCTTCTGCCCCTCTTCCCCACCCAGAATATCCTTTCTGCCACTCCCTGGGAAAGTGGCAGCGGATGCTTATGTCACTGAAATCCCTTCCCTCACTGAAAGCAGGCCACCCTACTTTCCCTCATTCCATTTTTAAGCCCCTCTCCACTGTGTGTATGTAGACGCATTCATATATGATAAAGAATGTTAAAGTCAAGTCTCCGAATAGCTGAGAAAACTACACTGAAAATTGTTGATAATGATATTAATCACTGCTACCAACAACAGATTGGTTTAATCACTGTTGCTGGGTTTACGTTATTCATGTGCTCCGACATTTATATGTATGTATCTATCTATCTATTCATCTATCCAGACTGGGAAAATTCCCCTCTGAAAGTTGGGGGTTCATTATGCAATGTAAGTTTATGCTAAATTGGTCATTAGTTTGTGCCCATTTGTTTGTTTTTTAAATTTAGACCTCTTTTAGTAATCACAGTCCAAGAAAAGGCAAGAGAAGTAACTTATTTATCATCCCTTTTTCCAACTTTTTAATTGCTCACCCCCAACATAGCATATATGAATTGTGGTGATTCATAATTTCCCTTGGAATGCTAGTTGAACAACCATAGCCATCAAAGATTGTGAAGAGTTCTGTTCTTTTCCATATTTGTATATGTTTGTTTATTTGTCTGTGCATTTCAGCACTCCTGGCCGTAACATTTTGTCTATGGACTTGAAAATTGGCATCAGTACTCCAGTAGACCACTCCTAGAAATTTAAAAAAAAAAAAGAAGCTTTTATGACCTTTATTGGTCCTTATTTTCATCGTTTAATAAAAAACATCTTGATTCTCTGGACTTTTTTTTACTCTATTTTAGATGTCATGATTAGAATTTCTTCTGACCATATTTATTCGTAGATGGAATTTTTTTTCAGAAGGCTCCAAATTTTAATGCAATGGTTGTTAAATTATTGACTGTGATGGCAAGTTTTTGTATTAGTTTTGACTACTTTTTACCTTTAGCTTGATTTTTTAACTGTGGTATTAGTGCAACTCAACTCGGGCTGTCATTTCTATGGTAGCAAACGGGAAATAATGAGTAGGTAGACACACTAATTATTTATACAGGTTTTTCCAGCTATCTGAAAGTAGGGCCTTCCTATGGAACCTTTTGCAAGCCGAAATGGCTAAAGGAAAGAAGCAATTACCAATTATTTATTTCCGAACTTCACTGTTTACTCGATGCTGTAGAGTGATGGCCTGAGTTGAGTTGTGATAAAAACAACTACAAAACAGGTTTGGTTAGTTACTCAATTGAAACTGTCATGAGACAAACATCTTTTTTTGGCACCCTGCTGTGTTGGGGTGATCAATTAAAACATTGGAAGAAGGGATGATTAATGAATAAATTACTTCACTTGCCTTTTGTTGGGCTGTGATGACTAAAAAAGGTAAGAATTTTCAAAAAACAAGCAGGTACAAACTAGTGATCAATTTAGCATGAGCTTGCATTACATATTGAACCATGCAATAAAAATGTATTTTGGAGAGAAATTTTCCACCCTGAAAAGATTCTCCCTACTCATTCAGGGGAGTGCGTGTGCAAAATTTCAAGTTTTTACCACTAATACTAAGGGCTAAACAAAATCCAGATAGATACATAGATAGATAGATCAATAAATACATACATACATCTAATGTCAAAACATCTAATTTAAGACCAGCAACAGTGTTATAACCTGTCTGTTGTGGGTAGTGGCAATTAAAATAATTTTG
This sequence comes from Thysanoteuthis rhombus, assembly GCA_963457665.1. Lineage (NCBI taxonomy): Eukaryota > Metazoa > Mollusca > Cephalopoda > Oegopsida > Thysanoteuthidae > Thysanoteuthis > Thysanoteuthis major. The sequence continues at coordinate 11,471,873 of OY735209.1, forward strand.
TTTTCTGAATTAGGCTCCAAACATATAAGGATCATGGGTAACTAAACTAAACTCAGTCTATCGGCTTGGCTGGTAAATATTCAGTCTCTGGGTAACATTAATGCTATCATTGAAGATTCCCAACTGAAAAAAAATAGTTTTGAAATCTTGATCATTCCATCAGTGTAGTGCTAAGAAACTAGTGTATATATTTGGTATGAAGTATCATATTTCTTGGTATATAAGACATATGGCCCAATGGAACCAACCTCAATTTTTGCAGGCATATTCTTGAAAAAAAAACCCCTAACTCCATTTTCCCCGATCTTCATAGTCCTCCACAGTCTCAGGTAATTCTATTTTGCTGTTATCAATTCAAATCTATACAAAACACAATGCCTGACTATTTACATTATTTGCATAGCACAGTAACTTTAGTAAACAAGTGATAGAGCATTTGTGTCCCGAGACAGAACTTACAAAAAAAATGCATCTCTCATTTGTCGTGAAATACATCATATTTAATTGTAAAAGTGTATTGAGTAGCCTCTGTTATTTCTTCAAATGGATTGTGGGTGACTGAATCAATATTGACCTTGAGTGTCTTTTGAACATAACAACTCAACAACCAGTTATGTCAGAGAGATATCACTGATTGAGTGGGTGGGCACATCAATGTATATACCGATAGCCAAAGCTGCAGCCTCAAAGTCAGACACATAATCTCTTTGGGAAACCAAGGCAAATTCTTCAATGCCACTGCTGGTGCTACTATGCCATAGCAATCACATGTAATCTATCTCTGCTTACTAAGAGGTAAACGTATTCATTGTGTTAATTTGTCTACACAATATCTCCAAAAGTTCTCAAAGAATTTCTATTAGATTTTCTGGAAAAGTGGGTCTCCAGTAAAGGAAGAATGGATTAAATTTTAGGGTGAATCAAGGAATTTTTTGTTACCTCACTGGCATTGTAGCTATATGTCAAGAAAGTTTCTCTGCAAGGGTAGGTCATGGTGTAGAGGAGAAATGATTAAAATTTGGGGTTGATCCAGGAATCTTTTGCGATTGGAAGATATTCTTTCATCTTCAGAGGCATCCTCCTCTCTCGTTAAGAGGCTCTCTCTGTCCATTGGTTGATTGTTTGTTTGGTAGGTTTGTCCCTGTATTCTTTTTCACCTGTTTCGAGTCAGATTTACATTGAACTTGGCAGGAAGGTGTCCCTTGATTTGATGCTTCTAACTTATATAAATCTTCCAGTCAGCGCCACGTGATCTGGCGATAAAGGCATTTGAAGTTTGAATTTTTAATCGGTTTTCTCTGCAGTTTTAAGTCAGATTTACTTGAAACTTGTTAGAAAGTGTTTCTTGATAAGATGCTTCTCACGTAAAAAATAAAACCTTCCATATAGGGTCACACGATCTGGCAATAATGGCATTTGAACTTCGCAACATTGAAGTGGCTACCCTATGGGTTACATGTTCAATTCCAGCAGCAGCCCCACTTTTTAAAAAATCATTTATTCTATTTATGTTGTCTCGACCAAATGGTACATTCATCGTGTTTTAACTGGTGATCATTTCAAATATGTGTTACAATATGATATAACGGAATTTATGATCATCATGTCGGATCATATATCCGTTTCTTAGTAACATAATTGTTGTGTTGAAAGAAACAAATAGAGCAGATATACACCATGAATAAACAAGATGAGAATTTGGAGTTGGAACACACACACATATATATATATATATATATATATATATATATATAGGAGACAATAATGAATATACAACAAGTGTGTGTATATGTATTAATGTATCAAGTTGAGTAATTAGGAGGATTATGGGGTTAGAGCTCGGTGTGGTTAGAGTTGTCAAGTTTAGTCAAACTAAGCTCTAACCCGATAATCCTCTCTTTCCACATTACTCTACACTTACCAACTCGTTATCTTTATATCTGCACCTAAAACTATACTTCCAACCCGGCCCATAAATATACACCATAACACATTTACACCATAACACACCTCAATATACACATACCCTTACTCTCCACAACAGACCTTCCTATACAATCTGGACCCCCTGCCAACATATTATTAATGTTACAAACTTATCTCACAGTATCCATTCCTAACTCTTCTTCCATGTATATCAAACATTGGGAATGTCACACTTGGTCACCTAGACTCCCAATTGACACCTATGTACGGTCTATTCTACTTATATATATATATATATATATATATATATATATATATATATATATATATATATATATATATATGAATTACAGTGATATATACCTGGTGAATATCAAAATTTTGTGTTTAATGCACTAATCAGCATAATGTATATTAGGCCAGAAATGTTCTTATTCACCAGGTTTATATCCTTGTAATTCTTACCTTTGTGTACAAATAGTTGTATTTACTGTGTTAATATTGAGCATTGATCAAATATCATCAGCAAGTGGTATTTGAGAAAATTACTCAAGTCTGCCTTGTTTGGGCTTCTTCGGGTGAATTTGCCTGAAGAAGTCCTAACAAGGCAGAAACATAAACGATTAGCAAATCCTTACTCCATTATATTTTCAACTCCACTCAAAATCGAATCAAAATCAACTTAATATTTGAATATCTCTGAATTTTTGAGATGAAGTATTATTATTTCCATTAATATTTGGACCATCCTCATCTTGGTTGTTTTTCATACAATATACCCCCGCCAGATAAATAAAGGGTTCGGTTCGTTACTTTCCCCACACCTACCAGATGATACCTGATGAAGACCGTAGAGTGCAACGGCCGAAATGTTGTATGAAAAACAATCAAGATGAGGATGGTCCGAATATTAACAGAAATAATTAATATTTGAAGTTGAATGTATTGAGCATTCTATGAAATAAACCCATCAAACATCAGACCTTGTATTATATCATATTATATCATATTACATCCTTGATTTGTATCGAGTAAATATAGATATATACATAGAGAGAGAGAGAAAAATATACACAAGGATATTCAATGTTTGTTCCTTGTTTTTAAAAGGAAGTCAGGGGAATATTGATAATTAAATAGGTCAGCAAACTTGTTGATTTGTGTTTAAACAAAACCAGTATTTTCTTGTTTGGTTATCTTTAATCCTACTTATATGCTGGTCAGTAATATATTCTGCAAACACTTCATTTTTCTGTTTTATATGTCAGATGAGGAACTGAAGCGATGGCATAATTCATAGACAGGTTTCTAATGAATTAAAAGACCAGCCTTTTTTCATTGGACACGGAGTTGTTCAGAATTTATTGCATTGAAGTTGGGGGCAAGTATTACTACAATACGTAGCAGTAATGGTCTCAGTAATTCTCATCTGTCACAAGTAAAGACAAAGAAGAGAGTTAGCTAGCAAGCTAGCAAGTGCTGTTACGCTCGCTACGGCATAAGCAGTCCCTTCTTGGACTTCCTATTTTGCAAGTTTCTCTTGCATCAGTTTGCAACATGTGAAATAGACATAGAGGCAACAAGCACCCGAAGTAGTATCACTGACTTCACATTCTCAGTTGTGGAACTTGGTATTCCCAAGCTGGCACTCACCTAAGTACTGACTAGACTCGATGTTGTTTAAATTCGGGGACTGCCTGAGAACCGGTGTATTAAATGTGATTTGGCCTCAAGTTACAAAGAAGATAGCAGCTTCCCAAGAAACTGTCCAGCCATCTGGATGAATACTTGAAGAGAAGGAATGAAAGAGCACGCTAAGAACAACATGCGGCAGGAGTATGTCTCTTCTGTTTTTGTGGTGAGGATGATTTTTGCTCTTCAAGTCAGTTTTATTTTTATTATACATGCATATATCTATAGATCCACACACACACATCCACATACATATATATATAACCATGTATACATCACGTGCACGAGTGGGTGTATGCATACATTCATGAACATGCCCACACATAAATTCACATATAGACTCACACAGAGATACACATACACATTAATACATATACACACGCACTCACATCCATACACATGTACTTGCGCCTACATCCGCACAGACACAGAGATACATCCAAACATCCACATGCAATATCTCCAGAAGTTCTCAATGAATTTCAATGATATTTCATGGACCAAGATTAAATATGGGTCAGATCCATGAATTTCTTTTCGATTTTACTAACATTGCAAGATTGACATGATAAAATCTTCCTACCAATAACTTTCCCCCATTAAGCCTTGTATTGTACTAATCAAAGATTTGGTAAAATCTTCACATAAGCAGGGATAGATAGGTAGATAGCTTGTGTGTTAGATTTGTTGTCTCCCATATGTTGTCTTGAAAATTCCTTGAATGTAAATTTGAGTTGTCACAAGTTTCTTGAGTTCTTTAACAGAAATGAAATGATAGCAAATACAGTGATGAGACCAACCCACTATCAGTAATGTGTGTAACACAGGTGGTTCCATATTTCAAACTGGTTAATCCTCATTGGAAAAATTGCGGATACATTAGAATTCCTCTGAGATAATTCTTTTTAGAAAAGAGACAATATATATATGTATATGTGTATAAATAAAGGGACATATGTGATCTGACAGAATGATTATAACTTACATTATATTATATGAGAACTTATTTGAGATGATCTCCTGTCATTTCACGTTTATTGTATCACTTCCCCTTGAACAAAATTTATAATTACGCACACACACACACACACACACACATATATATATATATATATATATATATATATATATATATATATATATATATATAAATATGAATATAAATATAAATTGGAGGCTATAATGCATTTGGTAATTAATTGGTAAAAATATCCACTTGTATATCTGCGGAGTTTCCCGGCATTCTTGTTTTCATTTTAAAACCTGATTGTCCCCTACTTCAAAGCTGTTTTTTATGTAAATGAATGATTATGTCTGAGCAATTTCATCTGAGGTTTTAATCAAAAGAAGTGGAAGAGTTCATAGTTTCAAAAGCTGTCTACATTTGTCTGATGGGGACAAATGAAAAAGCTCCCCAATGCTACATCCAACACTCTGCTAATTTTTTCTCATTTCAAACTTACGATGACATCGGTGTCTTCTTCAGGCAAAGCTGCAAAAATCTGATGACTTGATTGATTTTGAACCCAACTAAAAAGATATGCATGACTGATTTTCCTCTTGAACGATCAGTCTTGAGTTCTGGGACCCAATTAAAAAAATATGCAAAATAATTAGGGTTTAGCAAGTTAGTATTTGATGTCATTATTACTATGGTTGTGGTGTGTTCAATTTTCACCTGGGGTCTCATACTTGGGGCCTTGTGACATACTAAGCTAGACTCGGTAAATATCAATTTTAAGTGCCTTGTCATAGATCAGTGTTTAGCAAGATAGCATCATGGCCATTACAATAATGAATTGGATCCATAGTGGGTGCTCCATACTTGTGGCCTTTTGTCAGGCTAATCTAAGTTTGTTAAAAATCTATATGAATTGAGAGAAGAAAGTCTACCATTATTTAAAATTCTGAATGTCTTCTCCATGGCAAAGTCCTGATTGACAGATTTGAACCAGTCCTTATACAATATATTTTTACTGTTTGTAATTTTCATAATCATGTAGGATTAATATTTTATGGTAACCATTTTTCGTATCAAAAAAGATCTGTAATTTTATTTTCAGGCAGCCCAAACAGGAAAAAGTGAAGAGTTTGAAAAGCTTTACATTGAAAACCCTGGAATCTTGGAGTTACGAGACAGTAATGGTCAAGTTCCATTCCACTTGGCCACAGCTCATGGACATATTTCCATAATGGCTTACATTCTTGTCCAAGGAGGAGGTAAGAATTCCAATATTTGGTGTAATTAAAGTAGATGAGATGCATGCATTTTCAAAGTGGTCAAGACCTTGCTGTATCGATGCTCTAGATCAGGAGACAATGAGCACATTGGAGCTTTTTGTTGTTTTATTATACGGCAGGAGAAATATGTGTAGCACTGCAGATAATAGTAGAATCGATCTTTTTGGAAGGTGGGGTAAGAGAATGGGAAGACTTCAGATGCTTTGTTACTCCATAAAACACACTACATGTGCCAAGCTGGAAGAATAGAGGAGCCAAATGGCCATAAGTTATCCAGAGTATGCAAGTCCATGGGAGTGGGGCTGGGTAAGAAAGAATGACAGTTACAGGCCATGTTGGACCTCACTACAAGTTGCTGCAGTCAGCTGCAAAAAACTCTCACAATGTGGATGCAAAAAAGTCTCCAAGTTGGTGCACGTGCAGAAATGCAGGACTTCCTCGCTTTCCACTGTGTGACTGTGATGGAACATGTGCAGAAGATTAATTAATTATTTGTTTTTCTTCGTAAAGTTAGTCATCAAACTTTTTTAATACATTTGTTTCATAATGGCAGTTTGTAGATGCATTTGAATGTGATTCAAGTGAAATGTAATTCACTCCAGCAGCTCGATTTCAATACGGTACGTTCGTGGGGTGAAAAAAAAAATTGCTCAAGGTCATTAGATAAGGTCATTGTTAAGGTCTCTCTTTTACTTTTCTATCTCTGATATGGTCTAGATTCATATGTGCTTTGCATGCATCGAAACTGCCTCTTTAGGCAAAATTATTGACTGAAATATGGATATTCAACATTTGGAGGTCAAGGTCATGCAGGACAGTGCTTGATGGCATCTGCAGATAGGATGTTGGTTCCTGGTTCAAGCTACGTCTGGGCCAAGGATCACGCTTTTATGACAAAATGCACGATTTTTATTGTATATGTTCCATACCAGCTCCACAATTATGGATGCTTTTTTTTTTTTCTCCTTTTATAAGTTAAGTCTTGGGATGTTCGAACTGTTCATTCATTTGAAGGAATTCTGGACAAGTTTGATTCTTGCTTGAATCACTGTGTCAAGGTTTTGTACTATTATATATTGACTCTTTCGGACCATTTTCCTTGGGTTTTTTTTTTTAAATCTTTATAACAATATTTCGGCTGCTGTCTTCAACAGCCATCTTTCTTTCTGAATTCCTGTGAGAAAATTTTGTTTACAATGATTCTTTTGGACCATTTTCCTAGTTTTTTTAAATCTATGTAATGATATTTAGGCTGTTGTACTCTACAGCCTTCTTTTTTTTCGAATTTCTGAGACAGTTACTATTACACATTGGTAATCAGTGCCAACCATTACAGACACTGTTGCAAGGTTTAGGTTATTCATGTATTCTGGTATTTACTTGTGTATATCTGTACAGACTGTGCCTAGCCCCCGTCGGTTCTTAGTAGAAATTTGAAATTCTACACAAACCCAACCTCAATGTGTAAGGAAAATTTTTTTTTTTTTAATTTTAAAATATTTTCCCAACTTAAATGAATTTTATTGGAGACTTCAATTTACAATGGAAGCTCAGAACAAATTAGTTCTTTAGTTTATGTTCATGTTTTTGGAGGGAAAAAATTAAAAAATCATAGATTTATGATTCAAACCACACTGATAATACTTTCATCAAAGTAATCTGATTTTACCACCACCACTGCTTAATTTACGAAATAAAAGGCAGCGTATCTGGATGTTGGTGATTCCTAATTTCCCATTGAATGCTAGTTTGTTTGTTTTTTAACTAATTTCCTTGTTTTTGTTGTCCTAATCAGAACATTCTGATTATAATACTCTCCGTTTTTTTTTCTGAATTGATGAGACAAGGTGTTACTATTATACATTGATTCTTCTGGACCATTTTCCTTTTCTTTGCTGTCTTTTTTATAATATCTTACATCCTTCAGCTTTTCTTCGATAGATGTTATATTTGTCAACCTACACACAATGTCAAATGGAGCATGCTATATGATTAATTGGGGCATGTTCTTGTTCTTCTCATTCCTATATCTGTCATATTTTCTGGTAGCTTTCCTAAGGAATTTCAGAATTTATAACCATCAATTAGTCTTTATACTGCTGCTCTGTCTCTTCAGTGAGATGGTTGGTACTTTTGCCCTATCCAACAATTCAATCGTTTAGTTTCGCTCTTACCATTGTGTCAAACAGCAAAGGCCCGAATAACTCTTTAAATGTTCAGTTCAATGGTAAGAGTATCACTATGTTGAAGCGGTTACCCTATCGGTGGCAGGTTCGATTACTGCAGCAGCTCCATTTTCTTCCATTGTTTATTCAATTTACCCAGTTTATATTGAGTGATATATTAACCTTGTAACAACAGACGATCATTTCAAATAAGTTTCTACATAATATAACGCAATTTATAATTAAAACATATATATGTACTAAATATATCAATGAATGTTTAAGCAATTGTAGTGAAGATATTTTTGTATTTCTTTCCCAGATATAAATGCTACTGACAACGATGGCAATAGTGCTCTTCATACTGCTATTAAAATGAGACAGACTGTTTGCATAGAGTTTTTGCTTTATCATGAGGCAGACACCACCATTTTGAACAGTCGAGGATTGTCTGCACTCCATCTTGCTGCAGAGATGAGAGCTGTTGAGCTCATTCAAGTAAGTCTTATCAACTTTCTTTGCATAAATTATGCCCTGTAAAATACATCCCAAAGAAATGATACAGTGACAAACATCATATGAGCAAATTTCTTGCCCGTTTAGGTATATATATATATATATATATATATATATATATATATATATATATATATATATATATATATATATAATGTGTACTGTAAAGAGTCAGACAGACTTGGAAGTAAAGTGTTCAGAGGTGAGGTTTATTAATCCTTAGATGTTAATGGTTGGCATGTTTCGGGATTTTTCCCATCTTCAGTGGTGTGTGCTGTGTGAGTATATATATATATATATATATATATATATATATATATATATATTTGTATGTATATATGTATATATATACATATATATATATATATATATATATATATATATATATTTGTATGTATATATGTATATATATACATATATATATATATATATATATATATATATTTGTATGTATATATGTATATATATACATATATATATATATATATATATATATATATATATATATATATACATATATACATATACATATATACATATATATATATATATATATATATATATATATATATATATATATATATATATATATATGTATATATGTAGGTGCATCAACACCCTAATGTTGAAAAAGCATTTATTTTACATAGCAATATATTTTTTTAATATAATCTTCCTTGTCTTTGCACTTTCAGTGAAGAATATTGACCACAGATTAAACATTTCTGATCAAAATTCAGCTAATAACTGTCAAGTTGCAGACATATATTGAATGTTTCTACCCATTAGAAAGTGGTATCATTTCAACCATGTATATAAGAATACTTTATTTGATAATTAAAAGTGTTTAAAATCATTTGATGGAAGCTTGATGTTATATGATACGGAAAAAATGATTTTAAAGAAAGAGGAAAATAATTGTCAAATTCTTCGGTTGAATATGTTGATAGAGAATCGATTCAAAGAAGATTTTTCAGTGTAATTAGTACTCCTAAAGATGACATCATAAGTTGGTTTGCATGCAGTCTGAAATTAAAACCGACAAAACAGATTTAATATTCAATTGAGTGAACATTCAATAGAAATGACACGAACAGCGAGACATGTCTGTTGTTATACTTACTAATCCCTCATTGTTGAAAACATTTTTGGGGGTAATCTACGTAAGTATGCCCAGTTTCAAAAAACAGATATGTAGTATGAAATAATAACTAAATACAATACACATAAAACCTTATATAAAATGATTAACTACATGTATGGAAAAAACTATATAATGAAGGGAGATGGTGTTTGATCAACACTGCTGGGATGCCATATTAATGTAACTGATTTGTTTTTTAAATCCCCGAAACAGTTACATGGTAAAGAACTGATGATCCCAATAAAAGACAACATTGTCCCACAATAACAAAGTATTGGGGAAATAGGGAAAAAAAACAGTGGAGAAAATTCCATGAATTGCATTGCTGGATATTGGGAAATAAGTGACTGAAGTAACACAAAAAAATCTTTTGAAAAAGTTTTTTAATGTTTAGAGTTGAAAGCTGTGAAGCTTTCTTGACAATATATATAAATATATATGTATCAAAAAATGGATGGGTATGATCAAACAGAATCATTATGAATTGCGTTATATCATGTAGAAACATTTATCTGAAATGATCTCCCGTTGTTATGTGGTTAATTTATCACTCAAACTAGACAATGTGAATAGAATGAACAATAGGTTTGATTCCTGCAGCAGTCCCAAATTTCTTTAATTATTTCTTCTATTTACATTGTCTAGTTCAAGTGATACATCAACTGTGTGACAATGGGAGATCATTTCAAACAATAGTTTTTATTTAATATAACGCAATTTATAATCATATACATATATATATATATATATATATATATATATATATATATATATATATATGTGTGTATGTATACTAATGAGCAAAAAGAATATGACTACTTGCCTAAGTATCCAGACAATAAAGGTAAATATTCTTTGCTGAAAGATTCAAATTATATAGAATAAATGGTTGGGTATTTTGATGACTCTAAATTAAATATGAATCATTTATCTTATGTTTAGATAATGTTGGAGAATAATGTAGATGTCAACTTGAAAGGGAGACATGGTTGGACCGCACTGCACTTTTCTGTTAACAAAGATCACTTGACTGGAGTAAAATGTTTGGTAAGTATTACTTGAAATACTACTATAAACTAATTTCTTCCTCTCCATTTTTCCTTTGTAGTCTGTGCAGAATTTTTGGTATTTACTCTTGCAAATTTTTGGCAGCAAAATTGAAATTGGTTGCTTACAAGAGAAATTGTGGTTGTTACCATTGAATTTACATTGAGACATACGAAGTATTTAAAATTACCTGTCAAAAATTTTTTTGAAAAGTTTTAGTAAAAATACGATTTTCAGGCAACTGATGGTTGTAACATTATGTGTGAAGACTTCTCTTAATTTCTCATACGGCAGCGGTTGTCACTGTTCTATCGATTTTGTAAAATTCCTAACCTAATTTTCTTGAATTCACTCTTAGTAATGGCTTCCAAGCAAAGTGAAGTTGTCAGTGGAGTTGTCAAGGGCAAACACTAGACCATATTGATGCAAATAAAGGTAGAAGTGTTGAGAAACCTTGACCACTGTGTTTCACTGCAGAGGCTGTGTGAGACATATGCTATAGACCCATCAACTGTTTTTGAATTCAATCATTTATACACTTGTATCTATTTCACTTCTATCAATAAGATGTATCATTAATATTAATGTCTCGCATTTAACCATTTAATTCATATATAAAACTTTGTTTGTTAACTGTTCTTATCTCTTAATGAATTAGAAATCTTCCAGTTCACACTCTCCATGAGTTCTTTTATCAATTCTTTAAATTTTTTTGTATAAATTTCATACCTTCACTCAATGATGTAGTTACCTTATGACTTGCACGATTACAAATTGTGACAGTGAAGATGAGAGCCAGGTTTGTTCAGAATAAAATTCAAGTGTTTCATTATATTGTCAAGGAAGTGATCAGTTGAAGAATTGTCTCCCTTTATGATCATTGTAAGAAATGGCAATATCTTGTGATATTCATATGGGTATTATAATCTGTTTTTTTACATTTCAGTTGGAGAATGGTGCTGATCTGGCTATAAAGACTGACAATCATTTGAGTCCTATCCAATTAGCAGCCCAGCGATCTGCAACTAATACTCTGGACTTTCTAATTGAAAATGGTAAAATTAGCTTGAAGGGATATGATTACTGATCTAATTGAAATTTTGATAATTTAGGATTAAATAAGAATTGTTGATTTGAATGGAAAATATCCAAGATATTTACTAATCGCAGGCTGTACTTCTCTACTCTGGCACCATGTGTCCTGGCAACTTCTATGGTCAAACATATTTTGAATCTGCCATCATTAGGCTGTGTCTCTACCAGAAGAGTTCTTTTATTCAATTCCATACTGTGGTTTGAACCATAATTTTGTGGCTTGAAAACCAATCATTTAATCAAACCAAATATGTAAAAACCTAACTGTAGTTTGAAAACCAAGTTGGAGATCTGACTTTTTCAAATTTTTATTTTGGGATAAAATTCGACATGTATTTTTTTTTTTTCTGAATCTTATGAATCTTTTTTAATACAACTAATTGAAATGAGAAGAAAACACAAAAATCACAGCAATGCGTCCATGGAATGAACTGACAAGTCCAGATGTCAGACATCTGTTTACATAGGGGTTCCATTTAGGCTCAATTTCTGTTATCCAGCATTTTATGTGGCCTGGGTATCTTCAGGTCCTGCGATTGTTGGATTAAAAAGATACAAATGTATTTGTGAATGAATCCTGCCCTATGTTTGCTTTATATATATATATATATATATATACCAGCAGGGATACTTGGTGTTGCCTGAGGAAAAATGATTTTTAAAAATGACAACACAGTGAAAAATATCATCTTCCATAAACTTCTTCTTATGTGTATATATATATATTTATATATACTAACAGGGATACCTGGTGTTGCCAGGGAGAAAATAATTTTGAAAAATGACAACACAGTGGAAAATATCTTCTTTAATATATTTTTTCTTACACAACTCGACAAATTGAAAAAATATTATCTACACAAAGAACTTATTCTTTACTTCTGATCCATGATATTTACCCTCTACGGTAGATTGACAAGATGTGATAACAAACTACTAAAAAAAAGACGAAAGTAAATAGTAATCAAAATTGATAATAATGGTTTATAATACTTCAGGAGATAAAGACTCGACTATGAAATAATTACTTTTGACTTTACAAAAAAGAGATTTTTAAAAAATTAGCTGATTCAGGTTGCTAGAAAGAAAAGTTGCAAGGGGAAGCATAGAGAAAAGCATCTGCTAAAAGAAATGTGCGTGTGTGATGTGTGTGCGTTTCGGTGCATGAATGCGTGTGTGTGTATCTCTGCAATTGCTACTATTTCATTGACAAAAAAGTGATATATCGTATCAAAAACACAGAAGATTTGAAAAAAAAAAAATCAATTTTTATCATGTAAGATTTTTCTGAATTCATGAGACAAATGGTTGGAGAAAATACTGATAAAGAAAATTATTTGTTTCCCATGTTTAGAACCAGAGATCAGCAAGATATGACCTTTGGTGACCTTGAATGATCTCTGAAGTCAACCTCAAATAGCCTATGTCACGTAGATGTGTTGTTATTCTTCATGTCAAATATTAGGTCAATGGGCCTTATAGTTTTAGCGTGAAAGCAGTATGAACAAATGAATAGAAAACTCAAATATTTATATATATATACATATATATATATATATATATATATATATATATATATATATATATATATATACATGCATATAGAGAGAGAAAGAGAGAGGACAATGCTTATTGTGATCACTTGGGGACAGGGTCTTTTGATAATAATTACTGGTTGATGAAATGAAACAGAGGGTAGAAAAATTAGAACAGTTTGCATCCATTAATATAAATTCATGGTTATGCTATCAAATTCATTTTTATAGCTTATAAAAAATCGCAAAAATCTTTTAGAAATTTTCCATACATTTCAGAAAGTGTTTGGAACCAACTGATTTTGATAATAATAACGATATAATAACATTATCTAGGATTATTATAAACAGCTTCCTCTATGTGTATGCACAAACACACACAAATATATATATATATACATATATTCATATATATATATTATTGTGTCATCCACAGACAGCTGTTTCATTGTATTACAACTCTTCAGTGTGGCTATAGACTATCAGTTATCCCATCCAGTACCACAAAGCAGGATTGAAACCTTCACTGCGCTAGGGAACTGGATGGCCAGTAAGGCTGAATTTAAGCGATATATTTATTTTAGTTTAAATTCCTCGTCCACCAGAGTGCTCTATTCCTATGGAGGAGCATTGGGTGCATCAATAAGTCCACAGTCTTATGATGGAAAAAACATTTATTTTGCACAAATATTCATTTTTCAAGATAATCTCCTTTCTTGTCACTGTACCTAACCTAACAGATCTCTACTAATCATATAGATCAAATTTTATAGAGTGAAAATTTCAGGTGAAAATCCAGCGAATAACTGTGTCAAGATACAGATTTATTGATCAACCGACGCATCTATATTGATCCTCTACTTTCAGCTTCTGTCTACAGTTCATTCACTTCAGATGACATTAAAGACATTGCACAAAATGAAACAAGTTTGAGTCTGCTCATGGCTATTTGCAGTGGTAACTTAGAGGTATGTATATATTAGTGACCATGTAAATATATGATGTATTCAGTTGGTGTAAAAATAATCGCGTTTTTTTGTTATTTTAAACTTTGATGCTTACTTTGGAATAAACCTTTATTTGACTATGTTTATGGAACATGTGTTTTTGAGGTGTTAAATTTTTTCTCTATTTATTTAAGCTGAACATTTTCTGCTCACTATTTATTCTGGTTTATTTGGGGCTGTCAAACCAAAGATGGAAATAGAGGAATTTGTATGAGTTCTAAATAGGACATAAATCATCAGAAACTGCTTGCAATATCAACCAAGAATTGACCATCAATGAATGTACAGCTCAACATTGGGTCAAAAAGTTTTGATATTTGGACAAGAGCCTTAAAGATCAGAAAGGTTGTGGATATCCTTCTGCAACTGACGACATCTAATTGAAGGCCATTATCAAAGTGGATCCAGTCAAAACAACTTGAGAGGTTGCAGAGGACCATTATATTGACAATTGTTCTACATTTAGCACCAAATTAGAAAAAAAACAAAACAGAACAACAATGAATGGGTATTGCATGAGTTTAACAAAAATCAAAATCTTTATTTTTTTTCAACCAAATACATAAATAAAATCAACTTCTACTTTCAATTAATATTCTCTGATCAACTGTGCCCTGATTTCCCTTTACTAAACTTTATTCATTACAATTCATGATTTTGCATTTAAATCTTTTGTAAAACTAAAATCTGACCTAATTTCTGCTCCAAGATATGTGAACAGGCAAAATTAGATATAAGATTTTTCAAAGACAAATCCTTCTTATTTGCAACATTGCTGCAAAAAATAAAATATTTCAAAGTGCTCTAATTTCAGACTATGTATAGGTCCAAATTTCTTGGAAAATGCATTGCCATTATTATCAATCTTTAAGCAGTTTTCCTATCATCTCATTTTTGTTGCCTGAGTTGTAGTAAACACAGTACTTTCAAATTGTCTGAATTTTTTAGATGGAGTATTGTTATTACAATAACCTTTTTTTAACTAGTTAAGAAATCAAAAGGAGAATCACTCTAGGATGGCAAGCCTTTGGCAGAGCAAGCTCAAACTTCAAGAGCAAGAAAATCCCATTGGTCCTGAAAAGAAGAGTGTACAACTGATACATCCTCCTGATTGTCATCTTTGGAGCTGAAACATGGAACCTAACCAAGAGGCTGACCTTCAAACTGAGAACCATGCAACATGTGCGTGAAAAAATCGTGCCCAGCTGCACATGGAGCAATCACAAGACAGCACAATATATTAGGGAAAGAACAGGAGTCCGAGACATACAATCAGTTAGAAAACTCTAATGGCAATGGGCTGGTCATGTTGCAAGAATGGCAAACAATGGATGGACATCATGACTCAAAACATGGATCCTCAGAGATCACAAGTGCAATCGGGATAGGCTGGATCCAAGATGGAGATACAAACTAGACAAGTTCAGAAAGTATTGACTCCTCAACAATAGAGAAGTCTGGTGAATCCTGGGGAAGGAGTATGTCCTATGACGAACGATAAAAGACTACTGATGATGATGATGATGATGATGATGATGATGATGATGATGATGATGATGATGATATAAAAACTATCATAGCATTGCAATAAAAAGTCAATGTAGACAACTTATAATTATTATGTCTATTACTACTAGGTCAACAGAAAATAAGATGAAAAAAATTGTCAAAAATCGATGAAAGGATAATAGATCAGAGTAAATAATTACATATTATTTTCAGGATGTCCAAAAATGCCTCAAGTCAGGGTACCCAGTAAATGACTTTCAAGTAAGTACACATATTTTTTTTCAAATTTTCAGTGTATAATAATGAAAATCGTTCTTGATGCTTTCATTGACAGTGATCTATTTCAGTTAATTAATTCAAGTTAGGTTTGAATGGGAGAGACTTATTGTAATTAAATTAAACTTTATGACATTGTTTGTAATAAATGCAGTTACAAAAAACCATTATGATATAATACTTTTTGGAACACATCTTTTTCAATATCATAAACTACTTCATCTTCATATTTCTCTTTAAGATAACAGTGAAATAAACCGCTTCATCTTTATACTTCTTTGTAAACATATCATCGTTATCTTAATGGTGGGACCGCTGAAATACAACTCAAACATCTTTGGTTTTTGATTGTTAATTTATCACTTTGTTCAGAATTTAGAATAGACTGATGAGGCTTCTTCTTTGGTCAAATCATCTGACCAGCTGTCTGCTAATGCAAACTCGGCACATTGCCCCCCATTGGCTGACTGGTGAATGATGTCTGTTCAAATGGCCAAAAGTCGAATCACATGACTGATTCCCTCTAACCTCCAAATCCGCATGGTCAAATATTCTCTGTTATATACACACAGACAAAAAGTACTTAATAATACATATACTTAAATTATGTGACCTGATCTTTTTTTTGTTTCCATTTGTCTACATCTTACATTGATTTGTACCCTATGATGACAAATCACATTGTTAAATATATCATAATATTTTTAACTTCAAAAAACCTTTTGTAGTGAGAAGATGAAAAACTTTTGAAATAGGCCAATAGCAGTCTATCTTTGCCAATGAACAAATCATGCTGCTTCAAAAACTGATTTATAGATTTTAATGATGTACGAGTTGATGAACCATTGCTTTGCTGATGGATAACACAAGTGTGCAAATAGAAATTTATGTAATATTAGGTAAACAATTGCCAAAACTGATACATTGGTCGAGGGGTAATTTAAGATGAGTTCAACCTGAAACCAACAACATTTTGATTACCTCATATCAATATATACATATTATGCTTGTATGTATATACTTATGTGCATATTGACAAATTATTTCTTTGAGGACAGAATTTTTCGTTAGTTTCCTCTCTCCCTCTTCCTCATTATGAAGTCTGCACATTCCTCTCGTTCAGGTTATATATTTTAAAATCAACGCTTCTCAAGTGTGACAGAAACAGCACTTACTATGTATTTTTAAATCAAAATAAGGCCCTCTTAATTCAAGATAAGTGTGACAGACACGGCTCTCAATACATATTTCTGAATTTAGATAAAGCCCTCCTAATTCAACATAAGTGTGACTGACACGGCTCTTATTTTGTATATTCTAAAACTAAAATAAAGGCCTCTCAAGTCAACTTGAGTGTCCCCACACAATTTTCTCTGCTACTGGAGCTGACTGTTGATGATAGGTGGTGTAGCTTGGCAACAAACAGGCTTGGCTGATGCTTATTACTGATGCTATAAGTGTGACAGATATGGTTCTAATCATATATATATATATATATATATATATATATATATATATATATATATATATATATATATATATATATATATATATATATATATATATATATATATATATATATATATATATATATATATATATATATATATATATATATATATATATATATATATATATATATATGATTTTGAAAGTCACCTTAAATTAAATTTCTGTTCCAGACTGATCTGCTATGAGAAATTTTAAAATATCAACTTATCAAAATTTACCATCTGGTTTGATTATGTTTCGTATTGAACTCATCTTTGATCCCATTATTTATTCATGCTTCTATGAAAAATCATCTGATCAATGAAAACCAATATTTTTCAACTCATTTATTCAAATACAGGAAGATCTCTCCACTCCAGTACACAGTGCATGTTTGCAAGGGAATTTGGAAGTATTACAACTCATGTACGAATATCAAACAGAAAACTTCTTAAATGCTCTTCATACTCCAGATTCCCACCAGATGACGCCACTACACAAGGCTGTACAACTCAACCAACCTTCAGTTGTTGATTTCCTTTGTGACAAGGTATTACCTAACTATATCTTTCTATTTCTACCGACTTTCTTTCGATCGATGAACCGGTTGATGCCGCTCCTATTGACAGTGGAACTTTTTTGTGAATAGAATGAAAAATAATGGAACTTTTGTCTCAGTCCCCCTTCAAAGTACTCTCCTAGGGACCTCACACACTAATCACAAAGTACCATTTATTTTTCAAAAGAGTCTGCAACAGTTTGCAAAGTCCCTTTTTTTGATTGCCTTGTTGCATTCTCCTTAATCTCTTTCATGGTTTGAAATCTCAGCCTTTCAATAGTAAAAAGCAAGAAGTTGCAAGGAGCCAAATCTGGACTTTATGTAGGTTGACTGACCTAGGTTATGTGATATTTGACAAAAAACTCTCCATGAGACATGAAGAATGAGCAGGCTTGGTCATTGTGAATGCAACAGCCTCACATTACACAAGCTCACTCAATGGCATCTCACTGCCAACTGAGTAATTATAAGGTAGAGCATCTGTTTATATATGCAAAGTAAGGTCCCTTCTGATTGGATGCCAAGTTACTTCAAGTTTGTGCAATATTCAAAATGGCTGGGTATTTTCCTGTCAGACCTTGTATACATGAAATGATTGAAATGTTATAACTTTCAATGCCAAACTGATTTTTTACTTTCTGGATGAATGATTAGATTTCAGGTAACTTTGAAGAATAAAGTTAAATCATGCAGCTACTTACTGGATGAAGTAAATGTAGATCCTAATTTCAGTCATTAAGAAAATACGATTTTCACAATTTTAAAAACTTCAAATTCAACTTATCAGATTGATTTTTTAATTAAAGATTACATTATGATATACGGAAGAGGGATTTACTGTAGAATAATTGTAAGTGAGTTAGTCTAGCAGACAGTTTTTACTGAGTAGTGTGTCTGACCCTCACTGGGTGACCCAAACTTGTGGCTTTGTGCTCAGTTTAGTAAATACCTATATTGCTAAGAGAACCCAGTATATATGCTTTGCTTTTAAAATACTTATTAATCAAAACTTATATAGAAAAAAACATCAAAAGTTTTTATTCTTATCTGATTAGACATATCTTGCTATATCATTCTTAGATTCTATGTCAGAAACCATCAATCAAAACTGCTGACGTAGGTTTCTGCAAGATGGTCTGGTTGGCTGACTATGTGCGTATCATATGTACAGACTGCCTCGATGGATCTAAAGGGCTGAAAATTTAAACATTTACTCTTTGATGTTTAGAAAAATTAACATTTTTATTTTATAACCGCTCACAGAATAGGTCTTCAGTGGTATGTTCAATTTCCAATGTAAGTTTATGCTGAATTTGTCTCTTAGTTTGTTTCTTTTTTAAATCGGACTCTTTACTGACTACTACCAGACAAAATTAATGATTCATCACCCTTTTTTGATTGATCACTACTAAGATAGCATGCTGGCAAAAGTCACTGGTCATGTAATGGTTTCTATTGATTGACTAACCAGATCTACCTTGTATTTCGGAAAAGTTGTTTTCGTTCAGCAAAAATCCACTCCTATTTCCTCCTATTGCAGGGGTCAGATTTGAACTCAAGTGACTCCCATGGCCACACCCCACTCCTACTAGCTGCAGCCAAGGGTCACTGGGAAGTGGTCCATCTACTCCTGAAAAAAGGAGCTAGTCTATCTGTGAAGGACAAAAAGCAGCAAAATTTTCTCCACTTGGTCGTCCAGAATGGAGCCCAGCTAGACCAATTTGAAAACTCTCTCAAGAAGGTGAGTATTGATCTGTTCAGTTGTCTGGGATAAGCAGATACCGAAAATTAACTAGTAAGAGCTAAAAGTAACCAAACAAATGAGTTCAATGAGACTAGAATGGAAAACCAATATCTGTTACCATAGCAAGATTACTATTTGTTGGCACATGAACATGCGTTGGTAATTTGACTATTGAAAGGTGGAGAAAAATTCAAGCAAAAAACAAGTGTTACATCTCAATAATTTTTATCATCATGTGAGCATGTTAATGCATTTTGATGGTTGCCAACCACCTTTTTCAAAACGCTTTGCAGCAGTTGTTTAGAAAATGCTGTTTAAATGTTCAAAATTTGAGGAATGAAATGAGGAGACTAGTGTTTCTGATTGTTTTGTCGGAGTGGAAAGGGGAGGTTACTAAATTTATAGGCAACATGTTTACATTCAGCGTAGAATAGCCCTATTTTGCATATAATGCAAGCCTCCTTCAGGAGAGAGCATGACCGAGGTCAGTCAGTAAGAAAACTGACCAATCACAAGAGAGAGAATTGGGACACAGAAATTTGAATAATGCAGACAATAGAGACAGTTTATTCCTTTGTTATGTTACTGAATTACAGGTCTGTCCAGGTTTATGTTCAATTTGGCAAAAAGTGATTTTTTTATAAAGATCTATAACTTATTTTCTTTCACATAAACTTCAGTAAAATAAAAATCATGTACAACAAACATGTTGGAAATAAATGCACAACAATCAAAATCGAGAATGTGCACATGAGAGAATCATGCACAACATCACAGTATATTAAGGGAAAAATAGTAGTTTGAGACATTAGAGAAACCATTGAGAAACTCAAATGGCAATGGGCTGGCCTTGTTGCAAGAATAGCAGACAACTGATGGATATCACAATTCACAACATGGATCCCCAGATATCAAATGAGCAACCAAGGCTGGCAGAATATGAGATGGCGAGACAAACTGGACAGGTTTAGAAAATATTGGCTCCACGACACTCACGATAGAGATATGTGGCGAGTCATAGGGAGGGTCTATGTCCAACAACAGAGGATAAAAGACTGATGATGATAATTCTTTTACTATAAATTGAATTTGTAAAAATATTTTTTATCTTATAAGAAATATTATTTTATTACTGTAAATTACATAAATTGATATATAAGTTATTTTGTTTAAAATGTTACCATAAATTAGATGAATTGAGATATCATTTATGCTATTCTTTATTTTATTGAGAAAGTAGGGAGGGTAGGAAAGAAAGTAAGGTTGTTTACAGAGGGGGGTAGGAAGAAAATGGGGAGAAAGGGAAGTCAGATTGTTTAATGAGAGGTTAGGACAAGAAGGGAGGAAAGAAAGTTAGGTAGTTTATTGAGGATCAACATGATGATGATCATCATCATCATTATCATCATCATCATAATAATAATAATAATAATAATGATGATAATAATAATGATAATAGTAATGAATAAATAGATAAATGAATAAAAATAAAAAAAGACGATTAGTGACACTGAATTCCCTCCTTAGGTTGTCAATGATGTCATTTTAATTTTGAGAAATCAATACATTATATAACCTGTTTGTCCATCTTTCTTTTTCAAATAAAATTTATTCCTGGAATGATACTTTTTCTCCCCATTTGTTTGCAGTATGGTAAGAACCTTCTGAATGATCAGGACCAAAATGGTTGCACGCCTCTTCATTATGCCACAAAAGATGGCCATTTAACAAACATTGATGATTTAATCCAGCTTGGTGCCATAGTCAATCTGAAAGACAACAGAGACCAGTCTCCATTCCATTTTGCCTCTAGGTGAGATTTACATAAAAGTCAAAATTGTCCCAAAACAATTATCTTAGCACAGGGCTTCTGAGAGGAATTTTGTAAGTCGATACAAAGCTATTTTTGCTTCCACCAACACACACGATTCGCTAGCACCCTTGTCTTTTAGCCATTCTGTTTTGATCTGCTATAATCCTCTTAGCTTGGCATACTATATTTGCTTGCTGGTAGACGATTGTTAACCTATTTTATTCATGAATGTATGGTATCGACTTGGAAGTTTTGATACAAAGCATTACCGAAGAAATTCTCGGGACACTTTGACCTTCCGAGACCTGGTGCGATCCATCAGCTATGCACCTCACTAATTGACCCTGTCCTGGCTCAAACATTGAAATAATTGATAAGTCTTTTTATATTTCATTTTTTGATTAAATCTTAATTAAGATTTTGATTCGATTAATAATATCAAGAATCCAAATATAAAATTGCCATCTTTTTAAGATACAAATTCATGCACGATTGGTTTTTATGACAATAATGCTAACCAAGAAATGATAAATAGCATTAGAAGTTTTAAATGAAACTCCTCAGGCTTGATGAAAAAATTTCTTTAAATAATGTATCAGTTTTGATGCTAAATGAAGTTTACTCCTTATATGGTCATTAGAAATAAGGTTGACATTGTCTATCCTTCTGAAAAAGGTCAACAACATTCCAAAATTTGTGGTAACATAGCTACCATTAGAATATTCAGTTTGCCACCATCACATTAGGATATTACACCTGAAGAGGCTGTAGAATGAACTGGCTGAAATTTTGTGTTTATATCACAAACAATAACAAGGAGTTCAATCATTTGAAAAGCACATTAAAAGGAATATCTTCTCTGATATTTACTATTCACTGTTAATTTGACCGATAAAAATTCAAGGTCAATCAAAGGTTACATTTACATTCATTAAAAGTATATAAATTTGATAAATTTTTAATTGATTCAATTATAAAAAACTAAAACAGAATTATGTTTCTACAACTTGAATATTGTCAATAAATATTCTTTCCCAGAAAAGCATGCACAATAAGTAACTATTGACAAAACATAGTAATACTATTTTATAGGTATGGACGTTACAATACATGCAAGCGTCTGCTTGACAGCAGTAATGGCCGTACTATTTTGAATGAAGCGGACAGTAATGGAGAAACACCTTTGCACTTGGCAGCAGAAAATGGGCACACCAAATTGGTTTCTTTGATGTTGCATCAGGGTGCCGTCATCTACAGGTAATTCTTATACATACATTTTAAGGTCTGCAATATTAGCTTTTTTTTTTTTGCTTACAACATTTTAGCCACTATTACAGACAATCATTTCAATCTAATAGAAAACACTCGATAGAAAACAGGCATGTTACCCAGTATTGGGGGGGGGCGATCAATTCATAGATTAGAAGAAAGGGGTGATCAATGATTAAGTTACTTCTCCCATCTTCTGTTGGGAATTGATCACTAAAAAAACTAAGGGATCAGTTCAGCAGAAACTTACATTGCGAATTTAACCCCCTCAATAAAAACCCACCTTGGGGGAAATTGGGCAAAAACGATACAAAACTTTTTTTTCTATTCAAAATAAGTAGTAAATATTGAGAAATTCAGCCCTCTTGCTCCATTGGTGTGGCTTGTAGGTATGATATATACATACATAACTAGCCAGCCAGATCAACTTGAAAACTGGAAAAACCTATGTGGACAGTTTTGGTTAATAGATATCCCAGTTTGCAAACAAATTTTATTAGAAACCGTCAACCAAGATTGTCCACATAGGTTTCTTCAGTTTTCAAGCGATACTTGCTGGCTGGCTGTCTATTTATCTATGTATCACATGTACAGGCCCCCACCAATGGGGCTAGAGAGCTGAAAATCTAAAAATTTACTCATTATATCTAGAAAAAAACATTTGTTTTTTGAAAATCCCTCCTCAATAAGTTTTTAGTAAGAGCCTCAATTTACATTAAACCAAATATATTTCTTAGTGTGCAGTGTATATAAAATATATTTCTCAGAATGCTATTACACAATAAATTTTGAGAATGACTGTTTCAACTCGGGGTATGATATAGAACTGTTTGCTTGAGGTATAATTCTCTAATTCAATAATAAAGGGCTTATAATTACTATTTTGAATGCAAACTCGATTATTTACACTAATTCTGAGAGAAGAAATCCTGTGCTCTTTGATGCTTCCTTGAAAAAAAATAATAGCGTTTATCAGAAATGAATTATTTGCGACTCTAGTTTTGATTCATGTCCTGATTTTATTTATCTATACTATGAACAGTTTGTACCTTTTCTGTTTGCTTCTCTGTTTATAACTATAGATTCACCCATATTCTAGATAATGGCCTTCAGTTTGTTTCTGTCAATTGATATAGGTTCACCCATGTACTAAGTAATACTGTTTGTTTCTCTGTTTATAACTATAGATTCACCCATATTCTAGATAATGGCCTTCAGTTTGTTTCTGTCAATTGATATAGGTTCACCCATGAGCTAAGTAATACTGTTTGTTTCTCTGTTTATAACAATAGATTCACCCATGTTCTAGGTTATAGCCTTCTGTTTGTTTCTCTGTCTATAATTATAGACTCGCCTGAGTGCTAGGTAATAGGATCCCCTTTTTATCATCAATGGAACGGAACATTGAGCATAAGTATGGCTATAGGAGTTGGATGGATCAGTTCCAGATATCAGGCATGAAGTAAATTATCACAGCTTCCCATTTCTGGAACGTACCCACAACAATTTTCTATTACATGAGCTCATAAAACCAAGCAATAATCTCTGTATATAATAGAACAGTCTGACTTTTTTTGCTTGTCTCTTTGTTTCTGTGTCCATGTGAAAAAATAAACCTGTCTGGTTGATCATTCATTAGAAACCATCACTGACACACATCTTTTGGCAGCATGCCGTGTAGGGTATAATTGATTAAAAACTAGAGTAGGGGATGATCAATGAATAAGGCACTTCTCTTATATTTTGTTGAAGAGTGATCACTAAAAAAAATCTGGATTTCCAAAGAAACAAGTGTGACCATTGCTGGATACAAATAAAGAGGTCAATTTAGTATAGATTCACATTGCAAGTTGAACCCCCCCCCCACACACACACACCAACATGCTTGTTTAGAAGTTGAATTTTTAAAAAAGAAAAGAATTTGTTTTTAGGCACAATAAAGAGTTGATGTTTTAATTATCAGGCCTCTAGCTCCATTGGTGTGGCCTGTATGTAAGTTTGTATCCTTAGTTGAGATCATGAATAGTAGTAAGATAAATCCACTGCTGTTAAATGTGAAAGTTGAGAGGTTAGTGAAAAGGAGATATTACCCATGGAAGAAGTATCGAGATTGCGGAATGTATATTAGGTATCAAGGTGAAAAGAAGGAATGCAGCAAAAAAGAAATTATGAATTGCCAAGAAGCGGCACGAGGAACATCTCAGCAAAAGTTTCCAGAAAAATCCGAATACTCTCTTCATGTATGTAAACTGCGAAACGAGAGGAACAACCTCTAAACTTGAAGCAGATGTGGATTGTGATGTAAATGATGGCCGGGAAATAGCAAAGGAACTAAATTGTTTCTTTCGATCTGTAATTGTTGAGGCAGATGAATAACATGGAATCTCAAGTAATGAATTCATACATAATATTTATGGCAATAATAGGGCAGATCCGTTTGAATTTATTGAACAGGTATGAGATTCTAGCCTAAGAAAGCTGTTAACAACTATGAACCCAAATAAGGTGATGGGACCTGATAAGATTCGTCCATGAGAGCTTAGAGAATCTACAAGTATTTTATATTTTCCACTTTACTCAATTTTGAGGAAATCTTCTGACCAAGGTGAATTTCCAGATATATATATATGGTGTATCACTGTACAAATTATTAAGAATAAGAAGAAAAATGAACATTGAATTATTACAAGACCTTGAACAGTGTGGTTTTGAGCAGTATGCAAAATTCGGGAACAAATAAACAGCACTATTCAAGGTATGCCTGTGTGTAGAATCAAATATATCTGTGAATTTTTTCTCGGGTCATGACTAGTTTTATACATGAGCATCACACTCAATAATCATTCTTCAGGTACCTTCTATAATTTTGAGAATAGCCATTCATTCCGCGAGTTATTAAGATTTTTGATTTAATTCCAGAATTATTTTGTCCATTTTCTAGAAAAAGAGACTTTCTCGCTTTTTTCCTAACAGATTGTATATCTGAAGGAGGCAGTAGAATGAATCTGCCAAATGTTGTGGTAATAACAAAAGTAATATAAAGAATGAGTTCAATAGATCGAGTGATTCTTGGCATCATTTTTCACTTCTTCATGCTTTTCATTCATGATATTTCATTCATGACATTTCATTCATGACATTTCATTCATTCAATGATTCTCTGTTCTTGGGGCTTTTATTTCAGGAATAAAGATGGCAACACCCCCCTTCACCTGGCAGCAGAGAATGGTTATACACAAACAGTGAACTTGTTTCTCAGTCTTCATCCAAATATCATAGATTCTGGGAATCACAACCACGTAAGTCAGTCAATACAATTAAATCCTAAATTGCAAATAAATACAAAGGAAACCGCTTATTGTGATCACTATGAGACAAGGTCTTTGTGATAACAATAATCAGCGCATAACATTTAGCAGAGGATATGAAAAATTGAAACAATTTGTTATAAATTCATAGTTAAGTTATCAAATTCATATTTATAAACAACTTCACTCGATGAAAAATTCGAAAAAATTGGTATGAAATTTATATGAAACTAGCATTCTAAAGGAAATTATAAATCACTGAAACCCAGATATGCTCATTTTTATCAGGCAAATTCAAGATAAACTTGTATTGTAAACTGAAAACTGATGGGAGGGATTTTTAAAAAATTTAAAAAAACTATTTCACTACTCAATGAGGAGTGTGTGTGTATGTGTGTGTGTGTTCAGGATTTAAATTTCTGCTCTAAACGCTTTGAACTTGGCAAAGTTTAGATACATATATACATTAATAAACAAATATATATAATTGTCAGAACTCATAACTTGAACCCAGCAAAAGTATTTAAACTGGTTTGTAGTTGATAGTGGTGATGCATTACACTAACAACAATAACAGTTACATGCATTACAGATGAGACATAAGTGAAAAAGTTTTTTTTTTTCTCTACCTCCAAGTAACCAATGTCTCTCTCTGGCAGTATGTCGTGTTGGGGTGATCAATAAAAAAATTAGAAAAAGAGGTGATCATTGAATAAGTTGCTTCTCTTGCCTTTTGTTGGGCTCTAAAATATCCAAATTAAAAAAACAAAACTAAGGTGGAGACAAACTAAGGGACCAATTTAGGATAAACTTACATTGAAAATTGGACCCCTACTAAAACCCTATTTTAGAGAGGAATTTTGAAAAAAACATAAAAACGTTCCCCCCACTTATTGAGGGAGGATGTTGAAAATTTGAAGTTTCAACCATGAACAGTTAGGACTGGGCAGAGTCCGGACACATTGGAATATAGTCTGGGAACCTTTGCAGCTTTTAACACTAAACATTAAAAAACTTTTTCAAAAATTATTTTGTATCATTTCAGTCACCTACTTCCGAATATCTGTCAATGCAATTTATGAAATTTTCTTCAGTATTTTTTTTCCTTTTTCACATAAACTTTGTTATTATAGTACAATATATAAATTATCTCTGGTTAGAATCATCAATTGTTTACTATGTAACCGTTTCAGAGATTTTAAAAACAAAACAGTTATTTTAACATGGCACCCCAGCAGTGTTGATCAAGCACCACCTCCCTTTCAGCAATGATTTTGATATATAGCTCTTGTCATACATGAAGTTTATTGTTTTATATAGAGTGATGTATCATAATGTATTGCATATTGATGTCATTTTATACTACACATCATATAATTTTTTGAAACAGGGCTTACTTACGTAGGTTACCCAAAAAACATACTTAACAATGAGGGATCTGTAAGTATAACAACATACGTATCTCGCTGTTTGTGTCATTTCTATCAAATGTTCACCCACGTGAATATGAAATCCATTATGTTGGTTTTTAATCTTAGACTGCATGCAAACCAACTTATGATATCATCTTTAAGAATACTAATTACACAGAAAAAAACTTCTTTGAGTTGATTCTCTACCAACATATTCAACCGAACAATTTGACAATTTTTTCCACTAACCTTAAAGTTAATTTTTCTATATCATATACCAACAGGCCTCCATCAAATGTTTTATTTTTTATTTTCATATATATATATATATAAATTGATAGATAGATAAATTTCAAAACACATGAATAATCTTAACCAAATATCTAAACCAGTGTTGTAGGTTGTGGTGATTAATTTTCAATTCATTTCAAATAAAGTGTTTGGGATTGACTTATTTAGATATTGATAGGCATCTGATAACTTTATCCTGGGCAGTGCTAGTGTAGTAAGAATGAGCTTGCACACTGTCTTATACTTTGGAAACCAAAACACAGCTCCTCCACCATTACACGCCCTCCTCGTACCAATATTGATCAACCAGCAGAAGACTCAGGTTGTCACTGTGATGATCTTCTTATAGTGATACCTGACAGAGATGTATGGAGGGAAAGAGTCAAAAGAGTCCATGATACATCCTCGACCAAATGATGAAGATTATAAATGGCTTCCTCAGTAAAAAGCTTTTATCAATTATCATCCTAATTTTCTTAGACTAGGTGTAGTATCATGTACTGGTCTCGGGTTGCTAATTATATTAGCCCCCAAAATAAATTATCAGAATTGATCTAAGATGAAGAATTCTTGAAATTATAGTGTTCACTGCTTAAACACAAAAACAAGGTTAGTACACTGTTAGTTTGATAGTTAACAAACGGGAAAAAAGGACAAACGAATAGGTTAACAATAATAAGTTTTAATTCCTATATGAATTAAAAGAAGGAAAGACTGGAGTTTTCTGCCAACACAAAGTTGTTTGGAGATATCTACCTTGATAAAGATCAGGAGAAAGGAAGAATAAATGGAAAGGAACATCACTTATTAAATGGAAGATAGAATCTTAGAATGTCCATCAGTTTTGATCATCTAAATCATAGCCACTATGATGTTATCTTTGCAAGTCTGGCCTAGCTACTTTGAGAGTGCTTTACTTAGGATGTGTTCTTTGAGATGAAGAAGGATGGATCACCTTTTATATGTAAGGGTGTGCGAGTAAAAAGTAGGTGTGTGTAAAAACTATAAAAACTATCATAAGGAGAGATTGAAAAAGCAAGCTTACCTCAAGGCTGTATGAATAGAGAGAGATACAAAGTTTTATCGCCAAAACTTGAATACCATAAAGATAACTATTGGTTATCTTTTTGGTAGTTCTGTATGATGTCAAAGGGGAAGTGACAAAGAATTTACCATTTTAAAGAGATTTTCAACTGTGTTGGGAATTGTTGGTAGATCCCTGCCCAGGGGCAGATAACTCCATACATGTGTAATATTTTTAGTGCTGAAATGGTGGGCACTACACTGGTATAGGTATGATGGTTCCTATATTGTGTGCAGGGAAGTAGTAATTACTGGTTATGTGTTTATTGCGGAGATGTTGGTGAAGACAAAGGATTTTGCCTCTACATGTTTTAATTGTTGGCACCACACACCAACGTCAACTGGGGATGTTGAAGGAGGAAGGAATATGTATGGAGAGTATGCGCAACAAGTATGATTGTGGACAAGAAGAATAAACAGCGTTAAAAAAAAGACGCATACAAGTATTTAGATGAACAAATGAAATGTACATTTAATGCATGACATTTATGACAAATAAAAATCAAAATGGTATACATATAATGAAAACATTGATACCATCAATCTTGTAAAGAAGAGTAGAGAAGAGGAGAGGCCTGTTTAGTTAAGAGAGTTGTTCCTGTACGTAAAAATGAAATATAGGGAAGAATAATTAAGCCTGATGTGTAGTGCCTGTCGTAATGAGTGGTATAGTTGATCAAACTAGATTATAAAAAGGCAGTTAGTTAAGGTTAGGTGCAAGAAGGAGCTAAAAAAGGCAAAATAGTGAGCGCAGCATTTGCGGTGTCGCCAAAAATATATCAAATGGAGTAGTTGCAGTATTTGTAGCTATAAAGTTCTTGCAAATTCTCACACCGAGGAAGATGAGTGACAAAAGACAATATGTATAGTCACGGTCAAAGAATAAAAACTACGCTTGGTACAAGTTCAGAAAGGATAAAAGAAAGAAGGTAACTGGATAGAAAGTCAGGGTAAATACGCAATTGAAAATGTGTGTTCAGGGCTTTTATAGGGAGTCGTCGTCAAAAGTGAGATTTTAGATTTTTAGCTAAAAGATGGGTTTCATATTTAATTCTTAGCAAAATGTACAGGGGCGTCACTCTGATTTATTTGGATTGAGTCCAACATCTTTGTTTTGTCTTCATCACACTGTTTTGGCCTCTGTACCTTCCAAAGAATATTCAAGGGTACCAAACATTGCTATAAAAAAGAAGGCCATGAAGTTACTATGAATGAACGAATATCAGGGCTAGCCTAAGGAGCTGCAGGGTTCTATTGGAAACATTTTTTTTGCGAGGCCCCTGGTTAAAAGTCAAGGTCTATAGAATCTTGGATTTATAAATTAACTTTATTATGGACTTTATATTTATATGGTACAATGGTAAATAATCAAAATGTGCGCTTGAAAATTTCAGAGAAATACATTTTTACACTGTTCTGTAATTGATTAACATCATTTGATATCTATAAAAAAAAGTAATATTTGATATTTATAAAAAAGATTCAAAATATAAACAGTATAAACAAACAGTTGAATCTTTGTGAATCCAGAAGAAAATTGATATGTTTGCTGCTCTCTGTGAAATCTGCAATGTGATGTTAGGTGTATATTGTAATGTGTTGTGGTGTGTATTTGACGAGACTAGAATGTACCTTAGTGTAGGTCCCCCTTATGTGTAGGGCCCAATAGGGAGCAATTGGTCGAATCAGCTTAAATACTAGTTTTCGTCTGTATGGCTTTTTAATCACGTCTATTTGGAGCACCAGCCTTGATGTGAATATCACCTGAGAATCAACTTTAACTTATCTATTCTATAATTAGCTCAGGCTTAGACTGGCCCCTTGCTCATGCGATAATGATTTATTCATCATTGAGAAAGAGGAGATAAGTAGATATGTATTCAGGCACTTACTCAAGGAAATTCTAAGCGCAGTACTCGGCTAACCAGTGTATGTATCTTCCTTAAAGGTAGACAGTAATTATAGTCAAAACCTTAGTCTATCGAAGCTTGCCAAGTCAGATTTCTTTGTCCTGCAGCCAACAAAGATTGACCCATTATCTTCACCATAACTCTGGTGCAGGGGGCTGATGGGTGCTATATCTTGCCAAAAGGTCACCCATGATTTCTGGCTTATGGATCCAGTGAGGCTGATCCTATTTTACTCATTGCTAGGGGAGGAGGGATTCAATTCAAGCCTTTCCCAAGGTCATTAATGTAAATCCTACACAACCAGACATATCCAGGGCTTGAACTCGACAAGCCGAGTCAATTTCCGGAGCCATAATCCACTAGGCCACTGCTCCCACCCCCCCTCCTACATATATCAATCCAAAACAGTCATGTGTTAAAATATGCGATTCTTCTTTTCATAGGAGAGTCCACTTCATCTTGCGGGTTTCCAGGGTCAAACTTCTACAGTGAACCTTCTGATCTCATCAGGGGCACAGTTCACCTCAAACAATGAGGAGAAAACATTTTTTGATTATATCATAGATAACAAACAAAATGATACTGCTATGGCTGTTGTCTTACATGAAAGGTAAGAATTAGCGAACAATATCTTCAATATATCATTAGATTAAGCATTGTCAATAATTATTACTAGCTGAAAATACTTAACTTCTAGGCAGATATCCCCTGCTTATTTAGAGCTTACAGTCATGAAACTGCGAGTTAAGTAATATGATTTATATCGAATACAAATTATTTTGCACCTATGTTGAACTGGTAAATATTGCTTTCTTCATCAAAATTAGAATTACACTTTTTTTAATTAAAATGACAAGGGTAAAGCCTAAATTTAGGAACTACTTAAATTCAGTAGTTTGCCTCTGAAAAATAGTCATAGCATTATAATCACATTTAAAATTGACCTACCCCCAAACATACATGCACAAAAACCTGAAAATATTAATTTTCTCAAAACTTACATATTTCCTGAGGAAACAAAGGCCTTATAGTTTGGGAGCAAGAAAAATTCCTAGAGAAAAATTTTTGTTTACATCTTTTTTTAGAAATAGATCTTCTGATTTCAGTAGTGGAGTGTTTACAAGTATTTGAATTTTGATTTTTGTGGGTTTAAAGTGAAAAATTATTGACAAAACAATAGTAAGTAAATAAAAGTAAGTAAGTAAAATCCATAATTGTTTGCTTATTTTTCAAAACAAAATTTTTTTTTCTAGAAGAAAAAAAAAATCTTTTATTCTGAAAATTAACTAATTTAATTCTTATTTTCCACGGGTTTATCAATAACATCTAAATTCTCCAGAATCAAGATGTTTTTTTTCACTCTATTTAGATGCTTTCCTATTGAAAACACCACTGATGTCATAAATAGAATTTAATCTGACCATATTGATTCTTCGATAGAATTATCTGACGCTACAGTTGTTTAATTGTTGACTGTGATGGTAAGTCTTTTTTATCTTATTTTTTCTAATTCTAGGTGGGAAGAGGCTATGAAGTTGTATTCTCCTACTTATGGTTTTCCCATGATTGGACTCATTCGACATCTCCCTGAGGCTGCCATGGTAAGAGTTTAACTAATAAAATCTTTTATATTTAATTAGATTAGAGAAAATTGACCGTCCTTGAAACAATTATACGTTGAAGTCTGCATTAAAGCTTTTTACAAGTTGTTTCTATATGCATGAATAAGATGCACAGTATTTCTTGTTGCATACCCACATATGCAAAATACAAAACAAGGTATTTTTTGCCTTTCTAGTACAAATGGAAAGTGATTTCTTGAAGACAAATCCTCAGGTAACACATCATTTATTGTTGTATAGAGATGTAACAATTGCTCAGGGTAGGCAGTCAGTTGACCTTTAGTAAATTATCAACATAAGCCTTCATACACAGTAAATTCACGATATATTTGAACAAATAAAATTAAAAAGTTACGAAACAAAGCATTGCTTTTATTCATACTACAGTTTTAAATATTCCAGAGGCAAGGCATTGATTAACCCTTATCGAACTAAATGCAGAAAAAAATTGAATTCATTTGAATTCAGGAATTTATTTTTTTACAATAGAATCACCTTTCAGTTCTGTTTGATATTTATTGAAATGTCATAAAATTTAATCAGGAGATTCTGACAAAAGAAAATATATTTCCATTAATTTTTTTTTCATTCATGAATTCAGTTATCAATAAATGAATACTAAAAGTTCAATAATTAAATTTCATTAATTAGTTGAATTTTAGTAGATTTTAAAAATTGGGGTGTATATTTGACACCGAAAAATTTTTTTTTTTTTTTCTACAAATTTCAAAAACAAATAACCCCATTTCTAATGGAAGAAAATAGTTTTGTTTTGTTTTTAAATCAAAGATAATTAAAGATTTTTTCCAGTCAGGCTCCTGATGGATCCTCCTCGGTGGACTCCCAGATTTCAAACTCCTGTAGCTGTTTATGGGTTCAAGAAGTTATTTTAATCTCCGTCTTATAATTGTCAGATAAAATCTCATTCTCCCCATAATTATCCAGGTGGTTTTCAAATGTGTTTATTGCCTTTGCTATGACAACATGTTTGGGCTGAGAGTTCCAGGTGTTTGCTGATCGGACAGGAAAAGCGTTTCAACTTATTGCAGCACTGGGATGATTTTCATATTATGTGTTTTGGAACTTAAGCAGTCCGTCAAGACCTTCCACACACGAAAAAAGTCCACAACTGATCTGTCATATAACCCTGATGATATCTAAAACATCTATATCAGGTCACTTCTGATAAGATGACAGCTTAGTATTGGTAACTTCTGGTGGATGAGGAATTACGCGTGAGTGAATATATCGCTTGAATTCAACCTTACTGACCGTCCAGTTCTGCATAGGGCAGAGGGAAGATGCCAGCCTCTTGGTCTGAAGCAAAGGTTTCGATCCTACCTTGTGGTAATGGATGGAATAATGGATAGTCTATAGCCACACTGAAGAGTTGTAATACTACAAAAAAGCCGTCTGTGGATGACACAATTATTTAATTATATAAATTATATATACATATATATATGTATCAGCAAAGAAGTATGGAAATTTGGTCTACGATTGACCTTTGTTCAATTATGTTTGCTTTTGAAATAGCCAGTGTAACAAGATTTACATTTCTTTTATATATAAGAAGGAGGAAGAATTGCTTCCATTTCAAGATTTGAAATTGAAACCATCTGTCTGTAGGATGAATAGAAGAGAACCATTTATTACCCTTAATGGCCTCAATTCCAAATTTAAAAATCTAAGTAATTCTCCCCTTCTTGATATTCAAAAGAAATGTAAAACTTACTACACTGTCATTTTGAGAAGCTAACATAGTGAAGCAAAGGTTAACCATTGTCATAGACCAAATTTCCACACTTCTTTGAAATATTGTCTCTACTCAATGTATCGAGCATTCTTAGAATAAAATAAAATTACTGTAAAATATATATGATTTCTTGTATATATTTTCAACTTACCTATATATACATATATATATTTTTAACTTACCTATATATATATATATATATATATATATATATATATATATATATATTTCCTCATGAGTGGAAAGATTTTTCCAATGATGTATGATTTATTAATTTGACAATTAGGAAAAATTGATAATTCATAAATTTTCCATATATCTTCTAAAATTTCTGATAGGGTATTTCAACATCAGTAGCATCATCAATTATTTAAATCCAATCTGATGATGCGAAAGGCATTGTCGGAAATTTTTAAAAATATATGAAAAGTTTATATTCTAGTTGTTTTTCCAAATAGTCTAATTAATAAATTACACGCACATATATATATATATAATAATAAATGCATCATATTACTTTGAAACTCACTTTGAAATGATTTTCTGTTCTTACATAGTGAGTTTATCATTTGGCCTAGACAGTGTAAATAGAATAAACAATTAAAGAAAATGGGGCTGCTGCAGGAACCGAACCTATGACTGATACGTTGTAACTTTAATGTTGCATAATGTAGCATTGCTCTTTACTATTGAGCCAAACAGTTTTCGGTGATACAAAGAGCTAGGTAACTATTTTATCCCCTAATTCTCATTTCGTTCATTCACAGTCCGTATCTGCTCTATTTGTTTCTCAATGTGGACAATCATATCATTAAAAAATGGATGTATAATCTGATAGAAATAATAATAAATGTCTTATATCACTTTGAGACTATATTTGAAATGATCTCCCGTTATCATTTAGTGAATGAAGAATTTGGCCTAAAGAGCATAAATATAAATAGAATAAGCAATTGAAGAAAATGGGGCTGATATATATATATATATATATATATATATATATATATATATATATATATATATATATATATATATATATATATATATATTTATGAATATAAGGATAGACATTGCATTTTATATATGCGGATGACTGCAAGCATCACTATTGTTCAGGCACCTTTTTTTGTGTTTTAACTTCTCTATAACAATGGTCAGTTATAATTTTTCATTTGGGCAGCCATAATATTACTTATGATTCATGTTCTTATTATTTCTAGGCTGTTCTCGATCGATGTCAAACTCCCTCTCAGCATCATACAAAGAGCCACCATTATTATGTGAGTTACATTAATGTAATAACTGTTACAATTACTTACACGAGGCAAGGAAAGATGTTCCACATGCAGGAGGGGAAAAAAATTGATTGTTTTACAATCATTGAGAGTACAAACACACTAAATAATGGAAAAGCACTCAGAGAGCACACGCCTCTGCAAACAGATTTGTCAGGGGGAGTAATTGTGATCGGATCTGCCCTAAATCAATCACTTCTGTAGCCTACCGTCACACTTCCGCAAAATATAATAAATGGAATTCATTTGAGAACTTTTGATATATTGAGTGGACAAACAAAATATAACCACAACGTAAGGGAAATAATTGCGTATGGATCCACACTGAAATGTTATTAGTACTCCCATAGCCTATTGTCAATCCCTCCAAGGAATTTCATAGAAATTCATTGAGAACTTTTTGAGATATCCGGTGGGCACTCATGAGTGTATGCATGTATGTAAGTTTTTAAAAGGAATAGAGAAATATCTCTCAATCAGAAAAAGATTCCTGGATCCGCCCACAAGTTCTACCACCCTTTTCTCACCCCGATTGCCCACCCTTCCACAAAGTTTCATGGAAATCTATTCAATATTTTTGGAGACATCATGTGGACAGACAGACAGACAGATTTCCAGACAAATGAAAAATGGACAAAAAAACAGATGAACGGACGTAAGAACAGACATGACCAAAAACATATACCTCATTTCAACTTCATTGACAGTGGTAAAAAATATTAACTCTTAAATTCATGAACCACTTGTGAATGCTCGTAATCGACTGCAGAACTCTTCAATGAATAGAATTAGAAAAAAATTTGTGAATTGAATGGAACATTTTTTTCTTAAATCACCTCGTGCTTGAAAGGAGATGATTTTAATCAGGTATCATTTCCCTTGATGTTGACATTCAATTTTTTTTTCATGAATTCAAAGGTAAAAATAGAAATCTGAAGTTGAAAAGGATTAATAAGAACAGAAATTTAAAAAAACTTAGGGGGAATTTAATGATAAAAATATATTTAATCTTTTGACACATTATAGAAGGGCTCAAGTTCAAGTGACCAGAAGTTTTTGTTAAATCAATAATTGGATTTACATACATTCACTGGAAATAAGTTCATTACACACTTTCCAGCAATATAACATTTGGCATCTAAAAGAATTGAAGGGCTTATATATAACATGTTTTCATTCTTCTTTAAAAAAAAGACATCCTCAAAACCATGGTATTTCATAATAGTTGAAAGTTTTTTTTCCTTTTTAAGATCATTTTAAAAATGCACTGGAAAATTTCAAAATCATCCTTTTCAATTCTTTTAGCATCGGAAGAACATTCCTTGAGTGAATCAAATATTTTGCAGAAGGTTTTAAAATGACAATTATCAATAAAAAGAAGAAATAGATATGGAATCATTTAAATACTTTATTCGTTGGCCTAAAATATAAATGGTTTACATAAATATTTGGTAGAGAATTGATCACGACAACTTATTCATGCCTCAAACCTGTTCATTCAGAGTTTTAGTTGATACCCCATTTCTTCATAATACCGGCATGTTGGGGATAGTGTAATATTAGCATGTTTTTTTCTAATTTAATTTAAATTTTCATCTTATTTGCGGGCAAATAAAGTAAATTGCTGTAAGAATTATTCTTGAGTAATCGAATATGTAAAATATAAAATAAAACCAGTATTTCAAGGGAAATTATGAATCACCACCAACCATGTTATGCTCTGTTGGTAGTGATCAATTAAAAAGTTGAAGAAAGGGATATTAAGTTACTTCTCTCATCTTTTGTTGGGCTGTGATCACTAAAAAAGGTATAAATTTTCAAAAAACAAACTAGTGACCACTTTAGCACAAACTCAAATTGCAAATTGACATTCCCACCCTAAAACTTATTTTGGACAGGAATTTTCAAAAAGATAATAAAAACGTAATCACTACTCAATGATAGGAGTGTGTGTACAAAATTTCAAGTTTCTTCTATGAACGGTAAGAAGTTGGCAAAGTCCAGATAGATACTCTGATCAATATATAGATAGATAGATAGATAGATATAAATGTCAGAACATATGAATAACCTAAACCCAACAACAGAGAATAAACCATTCTGTTGTGGGTAGCAGTGATTGATAGATATAAGGAATCTTTTACATACTATATTTACTGACCAATAAGACAATAAGACATTTCAGGGGACAACTGCTCAATGCAAATGATCGAGGCCCCATAGCTGTCCATTGTTTAGCTTAGGTAGATTCTCCTTGATTATAATACCAGTTCACTGTATGATAGTTTTAAAGTCTTTATTTAATTTCATTTCATTTAAATACACATTTTGAAATTTTACCTAAATATGCATCTTACTGGTGAACAAATTTGGTAAATAACTTCAAGAATTCAATTCAAATAATTTTTTATTAAATGATCATGATGTCACTTATTATATTATGCGTCAAGTCTTTTATATTTACAGGTAGAGTTCAACTTCCAATATATACAAAATCCTTCATGGAAGGTGAAGGAAAAAGAAAAACAGAAAGAAAGCTGCACTCCTCTGATGTCTTTGGTTGTAAGTACATTGTTGAAAGATCTTTTTATTAATGAGAGATTAATTTTGTCCTTTGAAATTGCTGTAAGACTTATCATTCCAATCAAGCTATAAAATTAACTTTCTAAATGAGAAATCAAGTCTCCATAAACTGACAAATGGTCTACATAACCAACCAGCCAAGTTGGCTACAGATTCTTCTCTCCTTGAGTATCTATATCCATCTATGTAGGTGTGCATGTTTCTACACACTCCCGGTCACATTTTGGGGGCTTCAACCTGAAAAATCTACATGAGTACACCGTTAGGCTCCATTTAAATAGTACTGATTTTTTTTTTTTAAAAGTCTATGTGTATTTGTGTTTGTTTGTGGGTCTGAGTGCTCCTGGTCACATTTTGGGGGCTATAACCTTGAAAATTTGCATGAATACGCCACTAGACATCATCTAAAAATGCTCCATTTTTTTTTTAAGTGTTTTTTTTTTATATCTTTGGTCATTTTGGATCAACGATGCCCTAATCTTGTGTAGGTATTTTTTTAAAGATAATTTTGAATAAAAGATCTATTATTATTAGATAATTTTAGATAAAAGATCTTTTTTTTTAGATAATTAGTTTTGGTACTCATGTAGGCTATGTAATTCATATATGTGAGGTACAGATATATCTATTTACATCTTACCATAATGTGAAAGGAAATGCAAGGCCAGTTTTTGATGTGTAAATTCATCTTTACAACTCTTTTTCGGATAATCAGTTCTCTTCTTAGCGTCCTTGATGATGTCAACACAACATTTTGGTAGATCCACTCTTCAGCCCTCGTCAGGGGCATAATTCAAGAAAAGAGGCAAACCTTTTCTCTCTAGGCAACTATGGTGAAGTAAAAATTTTCTATACTCAGCCAAGTAGATGTTAAGAAACTACTCCATCTATATTCTGGAAGGATTTAGTACTTTTTGGCAAAGCTGACTTGGCATAAGCATTTAAGCATCAAGCTTATTCTGACATTTATTTAATTATGATCATAATTATGTAATAATTCTAATAAATATGACTAAAAAAACACATCTTATGTAAATAAAACTGAAATATCAATGAATGACAAAAATATAAGGTTTTATTTAATGTAAGATTGCTCAAAATTTATTTCTATTTTTTTGTAAGTAAAGTAAAAAAGAATTCATTGAATGTTACTAAAAATCAAAGGGGAAAATTAGTTTTTGTTTTCAATGAAATAATTTTAATAATTCTTGAACGTTTAATTCATGGTTTAATTTAACCCAAACAAACAGAAATTTGAGAGAAAATTAGAATAAAAATCGTCATTTAATTTTTTTTAACTTCAAGTTTTATTTACAGCTCAAAAATACTTTTTTCAATAAAGTTAAATTTAGTTTCAAGGCTTTTTAAAGTTCGACCTTTGAATAATGATGAATCAATTAACATTTTTTTCTCAAGCCAAAGTATCACTCGCCCGAATGGGCTTGTGCCAAAACGCTCACGCTAGAATACACACGACAAATCGGCTTCACCAAACAGTCTCATGCTAGTTTGGAATCACCTGAGCTTTTGGTTAGTAGTTTGGTTACAACTGTGTATGTTGTGCAGCTGAAATAGATTTATTCGGCTAGTTTATAAATGACTAGAATTTTTCTTCACTATAAGTGTCTGGAAAAAAAAGGTCTCCTCAAATTATTCACCTGATGAGGACTGGAGAATAGATTGGCCAAAACGTTTTGTTCACAACATCAAGTATGGGAGGAAGAGATTCAATTGTCTGAACAAAAGTTGGAATTTTCATTTTGGTTTTATCCATTTTATTTTATTTATGTATTGCAAATCATTATTATCATTTTTACCACTAGTTACTTCCATCTTTATAAAACAAATAAAAATGAAGTGAAAATTGGATTTGACTGAACTAACACTTGATAACTATCATGATAGAGACTAGGCACGGATAGGGAGTGATTTCAAACGTTTGATTTGGACTTCAGCTCTCCACTGATTTCCAGTAACTCAGTGGTAAGAACAGTCAAGTGAAGCACTGTATGGTATAGAAGGTTGTGAGTTCAATTCTAACTTGGAATTTTCATTTTGGTTTTATTTATTTTATTAGATGAAGTATTGTAAATAACTCTATAGTACAGAAGTTGTAAGTTTGATTTCCACCTGGGACTAATTCTTTATTCTGATCTATGATATTGATATATTTACTCACTGCTAAAGGGTACCCAGTCTGAGTTTAGTTGCAATAAAAAGCAAGAGAAATTAAGATGAAATTAAATGATAGCAAAAGATTTTCATTTATGAAAAGTTGGAATGTTAATGACTCTTCTCAAAATCATAGAAAATGTGAATTTATTTGTACTTCAGATTCATATGACACTTAAAATAAGGTTGTTTCTCTAATGTGAGCTTCACAAAACTTAGCTTCGTCAGGCACAAAGTCACCATAATTGAGCACTCAGTGAGGATTAAACACACTATAGTGACGATGGTCTGTGAAACTGGCTTGCTAATCCCTACTCCATAGCAAGGGAGTCTTACAGCATCTTTATAGATCATAACTATTAATGTGTTTCTATGAGAAATTCTTGACACAAGTTGCTGGTTTTATAGATTTAAAAAAATTAGTTTTAAATGGACTAAAATTCCAGTAAGTTATATATAAGTGTACAGTGACATCAAATGAGAAGAAAAAACAGATCTGGTTAGTCACTCAATAGAATGTGAACAATGTTTTTTGGCAGCAAACCGTGTTTGGGGTGATGAATGAAAAAAATTGAATCAATGAATAAATTACTTCTCTCGTCTTTTGTCGCATCACTGGAAAGTTTTTAAAATAACAAGTCTGAATGCTGCCAGATACAAACTGAGGGACCGATTTAGCCATAGACTTATATAGTAAATTGAACCCTCCACAACTAAAAAACTAGAGATGGAATTTAGAAAAAACAAAAAATTGTTTTTCCTACACATATTAAGGATAAATTATAAATTGCATTATTTTACATAGAAACTTATTTGAAATGATTTCCTGTTGCTAAATGTTTGATATATCATTCAAAATGTAAATAGAATAAACAATTAAAGAAAATTAGGCTGCTGCAGGAATCGAACCTGCCATCGATAGGTAGCTGCTTCAACATAGCATTGCTCTTACCATTGAGCTAAACAGCTTGCTGGTGATGCAAAAATCAAATAACAGCTTTCAACTAAATGTTCGTTTATTCTTGGTCTTTTTTATCTTTAGCGTGACAGTATATAATTAAGAAATGGACATGTTTAGTCTGACATCCACATCAAATAGATAGATAGCCAACCAACCAGAATCTCTTGAAAACTGAAAAAACCTATGCTGACAATTTTGGTGACAGCTTTAGTTAACGGTTTCTTATAACATTCTTCTCTGTTCATAGATTCTAGTCCACAAGAATTGAAAACTACTTGCGGATACTCCAAACGAAAGATAAATATTTTCTTCTCCTTCACAGACAATGGCCAAGTTAGGTAGAGAAGACCTTCTTTCACATCCAGTGTGTGAGAACTTCCTCAAAATGAAATGGTAAATATTTTAAATTTCAAGATTTTTTTTTTTCTATTTGACTATTTTATTTTCAGGAGGTGTGAGTCGTCAAGTGGCTAACAGCACCGAGAATGGGATTGGAAAGAACAGTTCAAACTCCTGCTAACACAGTTTTCGTTCACTTTGCACTAGTACCGTTGGGAGAAGCATGTATCTATTCCTCTCACCCTGCCAACACATAATGGGTGAACATGGCAGAATAAAGTCTGTCACCTCCAATGTTTTACTTACATTTATTTCAGGAAGGTCTCCGTCCAAAAATGAACCTTAAAGGCTGATAAAAAAAAATTTCAAATTTAGATATATCTGTACCATCTTATCATAGAACTTGTGGTTTTAGCCTTTGCGGTTGAAGCGTTTAAATCTCAAAGAGCTGGAAGCAGTGGCAAACCAATGTGAAGGGTGTGGGTCCTACTAGTTAACATCTCAGAGAGAGGCGACACCAAGATGACTGCCTAAAAGGTTTTCATGTAGTTTCTTTGTAATTCTTTTTTGTAATGAAACATCTGTCTGTTCACACTATATCTCTG
Source organism: Thysanoteuthis rhombus (assembly GCA_963457665.1). NCBI lineage: Eukaryota > Metazoa > Mollusca > Cephalopoda > Oegopsida > Thysanoteuthidae > Thysanoteuthis > Thysanoteuthis major. The sequence continues at coordinate 11,514,239 of OY735209.1, forward strand.
GAAACGCTCGATGAATTTCAATGAAAAATTTGTGGAAGGGAAATCAACGGCGTAAGAAAGAGTTGGTTAAATTTTACAGCAGATGCTATAATGTTTTTCTGTTTGAGAAATATTTTTCTGTTTTTGTCTTCTATACATTTATGTATACACCCATGACTGCCAACACAATATCTCCAAAAGCCCCCAATGGATTTCAATTAAAGTCTGAAGAGGATAGAGAATAGGATACAAAAGAAATTATAAAATTTGAGGGCAGATCCATGCAGAATCAGCTCCCAGTGTCAAAAAAAAGATCACAGAAATTCTTGTTATCCCGGTGAGAGATCAAGTTCCAGAAACGGGGGTAGGGTGACACCATGAGTTATTGCCCTGATTGACACCAACGATAGGACATCCAGTGGCGGAAAGTCAATTACAAGTAGGCGAGGCTCATTGTCTCAAATTCAGCTGAAAATTATGAATGATGAATGTAAACAAAATATTTCTCGTCCAATATCAGCAAAATCTGAAGCTTTTATTTGATACAAGCATATAAAAAATGCAAGTGTATTGTCTAATATTTCTATAGATAGGTTTACATTCAAATCCATATTTAGTGTCCAAAAACACTGGAATAAGATACGGTACTTAAATGGTTTTCACCACAGTCATTAACTTGAATGAGCAATGAGACCCTAATCACTAATATAAAAAAAATATCATTTAATAATTTCGATTCATCATCTTTTTATATTTTTTTTGTGTATCATTCCTTTTTTTTCATGCAACAAATGTTGTTTTAATTGTTTAATTAGGTTTTTTTTTTTGTATTCTATATAGCAGACATCTTAAACATGTACTTCGTAGAACTTATGAGTAAGTCTATTTGCAGTCCAAGGGAGGTCACTCTACGCCAGTTAAGTCAATATGTCTGACGTATACACCTGAGATGGAAATTCATAGATATCTGTTAAGGCTGTTGAAAATAGCTTTTAACTGTTTGATGCAACAATATAAAAGGAAAAAAAAAAAAAAGAAACTGATGAGAGGCCTATATTAAAACGTTTACGCATTCAGTTATGCATGTCTTGGTTTCTGCAAATCAAATTTAACTGATATTGATAAATGATGTATTCATTATTTTCTTAGTTTTTCCGGTCAAAAATTTTAATGTTTTAAACTTGTATTCCATTAAATCATTTGTCTCAAACATCTTTATTTTTTATGAATATCTTTTCAGGAATGCTTACGGCCGCTGGATTTACATATTCAATTTAATTGTGTACTCAGTATTCCTAGGACTTCTAACTAACTTTGTAACAAGCCATGATTCAATGATGCACTTTGATTCAAATTGCAGGTAATAGATTCTTTTCATCAACAAAAAAAAATCTATTCACACAAAACAAATAATTGTTCTCTAGTTAAATGTCTGGTTTGTGTACCACAGTGACACAGAAGACAGGAATGTCAACCTATTAAATTTAAACTATATCTTGTATCTTGCTGTGATTGAATTTCTTTGTCTTGGTGATATATGGTTTAGAGCAGGGCTCCTTAAGATTGGGATCTGGGCATCTCCAGATGCTTTTTTTAATTTTAAGTATGTCTTCATAAAGATCATTTAGGGTTATAGAAAATAATGATTGTAAAAGTGAAGAGACTATTCGGAAGGCCATATTGTGCACAAATGAGATTTTCTTTATTTTATTTGACATTTTGTTAGTTCATAACTAATTTCTTCATAAAAGAATGATTATGTAAGTAGACTTTTTTATTTTATTACTTTTTTTTATTTCTATACAAAATGTACTCCTTCTGGTGCTTATTATAAGATAGCGCAATACTTTTCCATGATTTAAAAAAAAAATACATTCTGTTTTTGTTGTATTTGAATGATTTATTTTCAAGAAGTAATTTTTCATAGATTATAAATATGTTTCAATTCTTATCAATTTCTCTGGTCTTTATTTATTTCCATGTCCAGTTTCAAGTAGGTTAGAACTCTGATAATGAGTGAAGGGTCACATAAAAATTTGCCTCACCGAAAATGGTAACAAAAAATTTGCTACATCAAAAAGAATTACAAATGAAAAAAGTTTGAGAAGCTTTGGTATCGAGTCATAAAATGTAAATTGTTTGTTCTGGAAGCGTTCCAATCATTCTAATGTTTTTTTGATGAGTTGATGCAGTCATTTGTTGGTAGTTGAATGAGAAATACTTTAAACTGAAAATAATTTCTTATAAAGAGGAACACGTAATTACTTAGTCTAGGCTGATTTTCTAGTAAATGTGGAAAATTAATGTGTTTGTCTGAATACATAAGTTTATTTTGAAGTAGAGTGTGAAACCAATCTTGAATGAATTTATCGTTGTTTAAAATTCAGCACTTAGACTTGAATTTGTTGTGGCAAATTGTATTCTGAACATTGCATAGAAGAAAGAGATTAACTATACTAACAGACTCTTGCACAAAATGAGGCCAGCATTTCAACTTAGTGGTGAAGAAAATGAGAGAGTGTGCGAGTCAGAATTTTGATGAATAATCTGAATATTGGTTTTGTTAGTGCACAGTCTGGAAGCCATCCAAATACTGAACACTGGTTTGTAGAGCATTGACACATTTTTATTTCTGCAATCCAAGATATTTTATGCAGAAAGGCTGATGAATGAGTTAACATGCAGTTCATGTTGTCTCTTTGGAGACAAGTAACTCACTGAGTTTGTCATGCATTGTGGGTAATTCAACTGTGGTTGCTCTCATCTTATGACAATCTGAATACTTTTCTGCGCAAAACTAAACGTACATATTTCATTTTAGCATTGCTCTAAAGAGGGAGTTTGAAATGCCTTCCGTTGAATGGATAGTCAAATCCTTTTTTAAATTTTTAAAAAGAGTTGAATGTTGAGAATAAAATTTTTTTCTACTTCTATCTTCTTTCTGTAGAGATATTGGCTCATAATAAAAAATGGTATAAAACTCCATTCTTTATTATGCTTTTTCTCCAACAATGGAGCTTCTTAGTGGTTGTAAAGGTGGCCTAAGAGCTAATGGCATGGAGAATGGAATCGGCTGAGACAGTCTGCATTCACTTTGCATTAATACACATGACCTGAGAGCAATATGTGTTGAGTCTGAGATTTGCACGTTATAAAACTAGGTGCCTATTTGATAAAGCCTCTTAAAGGGCAGTTTTACCATGGGACGTTTGGAGATTTTAGTACTCTGCCTGGAAGAAGTCTCTTATGGTCTTTTTTTTATCATTTTCATAGTTCTTTAGAACACTAGCAAACTCTCATTACTTTGCATTGCCACTGATTTCTTGAAGATAATTTCTATTTGGCAAAAACAATTCTCTTGAAGTGATTCTCTTGCAACAGTTCTTTTTTGAGTACAACAAAGCAAATATTGAAGACAAGTTAAATGCTCTCATCTTTAATCCCATTCCAGTGAAAAAAAATATTCAGTAAATTAAATGAATTCAGAAAAATGCTTTTTAATTTTAGGTATGCCTTTAATACAACTGCATTTGATGAATCTGTGAATGAGGAGACGACCAGAGAAGGGATAATAACCTGTAACTTCGCAGCTTTGCAAACATTTGAAGTATTACATATTATTTGTTTCAATATATAAGGTTGTTATACATGTTTTTTGAATAGTAAGATGAAGGATGATATAAACAACAAAAACGTAAATATTTAATCAAAATATGACCAATTTGAAGCAACAATTTTTTTCTAATGATAATGTCATCATTGTAAAAGTCTTTAGATTTAGTGGTCACAAAGTCAGTAGAAGCACAAAACATGGCTTTTCTATTTTTCAAATATTTAATGATAGGTATAAATTTGAAAATGTTTTTAAAGATGATAATGTCGGAGAAATTTCATGTGACGGTAAGATTTCACATCCCAATCCTCTAAGCTTAGGTATGTTCAACTGAGAGGTGCAAGGTCTGGAAATGTCATGAAATATTTCATTATTCATTTGGGATTAATTTTCACAAACTTTTTAACCTTTTCTATTGCCTTGAGATGTTGTTATATTGTCACCTTTGAAGTATTCATATTTCTGGACTTGAACCAATTGAAGTAATGCTAAACATTTCACCCTGTATCAGGGTTCACTCCAAATGCTTTGTTGAGGTTATCAGCAGCTTGAGCAGCATTATGTTCAAATTTGAAATCAAAAACATTTCATACGTCACAAGTTATCACATTTTTCAAATTCAGTAAGCATCTCTGTCCTGACTAAAAATTACAGATTTTCAAGCATGATTTCAAATTATTCAAAGCATTTTTAGTATTCTGTGGGGCTGTTTAATAAATTTGGCGAATCTAACTTCTTAGATTGACGCCAATTCCGTTAAGGGTACAAAAACCTCCCATAATAACTAATCATATCTCTGTTTACATTGAATCAGCAAAAAAGTGCAATTACATAAGTAAATCTTACACCTTTAGCATTATTCTCTCTTCATCAAGTTTATTAAACAGTCCTTCAGAATACTTAAAATGCTCTTCATAAATTATTTTCTTTTAATATCATTGGATCAATCTGAAGAGATACAACACTTTTATCAAGAAAATAAGATTGACGAGAGTATCAAAGTCTAATTTAAATTCAGTTTTAATTTCAGTTCCATTTCTGTCTTCCCTAGAACACAGATTTTTTTTCACAGAAACAAAATGAAATCTAATATTTTGATTTAATTCAAAAATTGATATTAGATTTTCTCTATATGTTACATTTCTGCTGATTTAAAATCAGGAATACATATATGTAGCTAACATAAATGACTAACTAAAGCATGTGCATATGCCTAAAAAATTGATTTTTTTAAATCTAAAATATGAAAAAAATACCAGCACAGGATTTGGGTATTGTTGGTCTACAAAGACCCCAAAAAGCACATTTTTCTGAAAAAAAAAAAGGAGAAAAACGTTTTAGATGGTGGTGTGTTCATGTAAATTTTCAAGGTTGTAGCCCCCCAAATATGGCCAGGAGCATTTGGAGATAAATACAAGAGAGAAGAATCTGTGACTCACTTGGTTGGTTGATTAGTCAGGCTATGGTGATTCTATTAACTTCTCAAAAGTCAAATTCAAATTTCTATATTCAGATGAGAATTGAATATTAAGGAAATTCTTAAGGTTGCTACCGATTTCTAAAAGACCATTGTTTGGGTGATGTGTGGGGCTACGATGATTCAATATCTATTAAGCTTAATCTGTTTCTATCATTATTCGGACTGTCCTCATCTTGGTTGTTTTTCATACAACGTTTCGGCCGTTGTACTCTACGGCTTTCATCAGGTATCATCTGGTAGGTGTGGGGAAGTAACGAACCGAACCCTTTATTTAACCAATGGGGGTATATTGACCGCACTCGCCTCTTAGCATTAGTAGTATTATTATTGTCTCACAACCATCAGATTACTTGCAGTAATTTTGTCTGATTTGGTAACCACTACGCTATGTGTCCATGTGGACAACCAGCGCTAATTTTTAGGAGCCTTAAACCTCAGGTGACAGTTTTTGGTATATACCCCCATCGGTTAAATAAAGGGTTCGGTTCGTTACTTCACCACACCTACCAGATGATATCCAATGAAGGCCATAGAGTACAACGGCCAAAACGTATGGAAAACAACCAAGATGAGTCCGAATAATAATAGAAATGATAATAATACCTCATCTAAAAAATTCAGAGATAAAGCTTAATCTGGTACAACACAAAGCCAAATAGGAGTAAGAAGACGGTTTTACACCAATCTTCAAAGTAAAAAGAGCCTTACTGCCTTGAAAATCAATATTTGAAACCATAGCATTTGCCTAAGCTTGAACACTGACTCCTGGCATAAATATATGACTATTTTACCCACAAAGCAGTTCACCATTAATGTTTACTAAACTTAGTTTGAAATAGCAAAGAGCCAAACGGAGGTAGGAAGATTGTATTGCACCAATCTTTCAAGTGGTGATGGAATTTTCCAGATTAAAGCAACTGGAAGCCCTGGGCTAGGACAAGGCCTTGCAAAGTTAGGGTTGGGTCCCTCCAGGTAGGGGGTATATAAAGATTATTGGGGGTCACAGAATTATATAAAGATATTTTTCCAAAGAATTATGAAGTGACATACCCAATAATGTATACCTGAATTTTAGATTTATGATTACACATTATTTTCTCCTATGTATGAACATCTCCGATTTTTATAGTTAGAAATGAAAAAAAATTAATGGTGATTTTTTTTTCTGGCTTGGGCCATAATTATAACAAATAATAGACTTCCCTTTGTTTCAAAGAAATGATCTAATCATGAATTAATTATGATGTTTAATCTGTTTTTAGTTATCAATTTTCCATGGAGTAACTGTCTGGCTGATGACTATATTCTGTTGCCTTAATTTACTCAAAGAAATCCTGCAGATAGTCCAACAGGTAAGTGAGATCTGTTGGTCAAATCTTCTGGTATGGTAAAAGGAATTGAGGAAAAGTTCAGTACAGAACTGGATGAGCCTATATGCAAATTATGCCACGATGCAGGGCTCACTAGTCATTAACAATATAGAAATTTATCACTATTCCCTTGGGGAAAAAATCAATCGTAAATAAAATAATAACTTGATACATTTAGTATCAAATAAGATGAAATAAATCAAGTCAATGACTTGAAATTTCCAGCATTCAATTTAAGTCAATAAATGAATATCTATGATTCTCCTTGGCATATATTTTAAAGAAAATGGATGTATTTTGGCTTAAATGCCATTATCAATGTTTAAAACACAAATTTACAGATGTGTACAGTACATAGAAAAATCAGTTATGAACACTCTACAAAATTCACTAAAAATACGACAAGGACACTCACAACCCTCCCAATGCAATTTAAATCACACAATGAGAAAATTACATGCAATCTTCATATACTTAGCACGTGAATAAAAGAATATTATTCTTAGGTAAAATACCTTTAGTTTATACAATGGGATGTCTAATTTTAAGATTCGTAAATAACTGTTATTACAATATTTATAATTCATTACATATTTCTTACATTGTTTGATTATGAAATTTTGGAATATCAAAATATTCAGTTATTTTCTCTCATTTTTATTACATTTTGATAATGTTTGTGTTACTTCAACAATTTATTCAAAATTAAGAATTAGAATTTATTAGATAGTAAGTCTTAATTTCCTTAAAAGTCTGGGATACATATGAATTTTCTCCAAAGTTTTAATTCTTTAACTAAATTTGTAATCATTTGTTGTTATGGGTGGTGTCGGTCCCAATGTGATCTTCATCAAGCCCTGGTTCACCACCAATTTTCGAGCAACTAATGGTCCAACACATCCAAACAAAATTATGAGCGGACCTTTAAATTTCTTTCAATTGTTTATACTGCAGTGGATGTTACTGCTCCATCGATTTTGTAAAATTACTCACATTATTCATTTAGATTTACCCTATGCTTCCCTAGTTTGGAAAATCTACCACTCAGCACCTATCTGGTTTCCAGCTTGCATGAATAGTGAGATTCAACCAGTATGCTCTAAAAAATGCTTTTGTCAAAATTTTTGTCCAATTAGTAAAAAGAAAGAGTAACCATAGTTTATTCCTATGTAAATTCTGTTGGTATCATTAATGCAGTACAGTAAAGGCATTAGTTTTCATTTTTTATCCCAAGCTTCACTGGTTTGGAAGCTTGTCAGATCAGCGGGTTTCAACCTGTATTCATAACACACACTAATAATACATTCTCTTACACATATATTCACCTATGAGTAATGAAGATTGAAAAAAATCTGCATCTTATTTTGAAAGATAGAGCAGAGTGTAATCAACTTGCTAGTAGTGGATTGTCTGCCCTTTATTGAAGACATCTGGTGACTATCAAAGATTATGAACTCTCACCAAATTGATAAGAAATCACAATTTGAGTAAGACTTTTAAAGTTTACAATCAAACAACTACCATTATTTTAAATTTTTATGACTACTTTTTACCTTTATCATGATTTATCAGTTGCTTTCGGTTGTAACTTTTTCTCTGGCCAATTTCCCCCCGGCAGTGAGTAAATAGTGTTGTTTGGAAAATGAAGAATAAGCCTATTCACTCACTGCCGGAGGGAAATTGATATGAGCAAAAAGTCATGATTGAAAAAGCAAGTAATAAAATTTAAGATGAAGGTAAAAAGTTGTCATAAGAATTTAAAATGATAATGTTTTATAATAACTTCATCTAATAAATACAGAAAAACAGAAAAAAAATGTACTAGACAACTATTGTCTATTGTTTGGATTATTTCCAGGGACGGAGATACTTCAAGGAACCAATCAACCTTCTGGAATGGATATTGTACACATCGTCCTGTATTTTCATCATCCCGTTCCTCTTCAGGGTATCATTGCACTTTCAGTGGGAAGCAGGAGCCTTGGCTGTCTTTTTTGCATGGTTCAATTTGCTTGTCTTTCTACAGAGGTAATTGAGACAAAGAAGAGCTGTCTGTTAGATAGACAAGTGCCAAGTGTTAAAAGATAGAATGAGACAGAGAAAAAGCAGTAAAAGAATCAAAGAGAGAATATGCCTAGCAGCAGGAGGCAAGAATAAATCATTGACTCACTCTCTGTAAGCAAGCTGATGCACAAATCAGTCACGTAATTAAAACATTTGAGAAGTACCTCAGTTGTAAATCGAATCACTGTAGCTCCACAAATGGCCTGCTCAACCAACCAGCCAAGTAGGCTACAGATTATTCTCTCTTTGCTGTCTGTGTGTCTCTGGTGGCTCCTGGTCACATTTGTATAGCTACAACCATCAAAATTTGCATGTGTACACTACTAAGCACTATCTTTTCAGATCAACAAAGTCCGAATCTTGTGCTGTTATTTTCCATATGATTTTTTTTTTGAAAATTCATTATTTTATATAAACATTATATAATTTAGTTCTGGTTCACATGTAGGCTGCAATGATTTGTTTACATGAGGTACGGATACTATTATTAATTTTTGGCTAGTATATATTATATTTTTATACGACAAAAAATAAAAGGGCCTCTAAGGGTCTGCTTTTGCTGACTTACTTTATAAGTTTTGCATTTAGCTCCCCCAGAGAGTTTACTAGTAACCCTAGACTCTCATGCCAGCATTCTAAATTCATACATTTGATAGTACCTAGCCAAAAGATTGGCCCTTAAACTGAGAACCATGCACAACATCACATGGAGAGATCACAAGACAGTATATTAGAGAAAAGACAGGAGTCAGAGATATGATAGGATCCATTAGAAATTTCAAATGGCAATGGGCTGGTCATGTTGCATGAATGTCAGGCAACTGTTGGACATCACAACTTGCAACATGGATCTACATGTCTTTCCTGTTCGCCCATGCAATGGTAACTGATCTCTGTGAAGGTTTCATATCATGATGACACCATTGTTAGCAGTTGTGAGAGCCTGGAAAATCTCATTTCTTCTATTTTTCATGACACAAATGTCCCAGTAGACTTCTAAAAAGGGATCTGCGGGACATGGAAACCTCGGGATATATGTGTCTCATGAGTCTCCAAAAAGCTAAACTGCCATCTCTGTGTGTCTTTATAAATATATCAGTCTGATAATAGAATGTGATTTCAATGTCCAGACGCAAGATCACCAGATGATCAACTCAAGTCTACTAGGTATTTACTAAGCTGAGTCTCATCTAGTATGAAACCAAATAAAGGGTATTGTGGAGTAGGAAGATTGTGTTACACCAAACTCAATATATATTTTTAAATGCATAGTTTAGATCAAAAAGAGAAGCCTTTTGAATCCCTTTTGATATCTTGAGAACATTTCATTTGTTGTTATTTTATTTTGTAGGATCGAAATTTTTGGTCTCCACGTGGTAATGTGCCTCGAAGTACTGCGGACTCTGATCCATGCTCTTTGCATCTACAGCATTCTTTTTATTGCCTTTGCTATGGGATTCTACGTTGTAATGGCCAAAGAGGTATTAAGAAACATCTATCAAAAGATGGAAGGGAAAATATATTCACCCAAAAATATGTACAGTTATTTGAGATTTTTTTTCTACAAATGTTGAATATTTCACAAAAATTTTGTTCAAATTTCATGAGATGAGAGATTACCATTATTATTCACTGATTTATCAACAATTGTCCTCACCTTGGTTCTTATAGTCATACTGTTTTGACCGTTGAACCCTCTTCAGGCATTAGTCGTATTCTTTCATAGTAATACAATGCTTACTTAAGCACTCAAAATAGCTTACTTAAGATTAAACCCTGAAAGAGATAGCCTCAATAGAGCTTTTTTACAAAAAACAACTAGAGAAGAGCTGAGACCCTGAAAGAGCTAGTCACAAAAGAGCTGTTTACAAAAGAGCTACTTAAGAAGAGTTAATAAAACAAAACTAACAATTTTTGATACATTGTACGTCTTCTTCAGTCAAAATCCAAATGTAAAACAAGTTTGAAAATGTCAATGGTGAGTTCTGCCGAAAAAAAAAAATTTGAACGTCACACATCAAAGTTTAGATAAGCCTTAAGGAATAGAAATGGCCAGTATGATAAGGGCTATGCAGGAAAAAAATAATGTCACAATCTAACTATTCTAAAAAAAAAAAACATGGAGTCATGCATATGTACAAGCATGTTAAATTTACGTAGGCCAGTGATTCTCGAAATTGGGACTACCACTCCAATGGGTGCGTTGGAAGACTCAAAGGGGGTGTTGGAAGGCAAAGGGGCAGTAAGAGGGCAAAGGTCAAAGAATACAAATCAATATCTCCTAAAGTTGCGTAACTTAAAAGCTGATTTTACAGTAAAGCTGTTTGAAGTTCAAATATTATCCATTTTTTTTTTTTCATTTAGAGAATTCGTTAAATTTAAAAAAATAATTCAATCACAATTGAATCAATATAACTTCATTGTGAAATAAAAACAACAAAAACATTGAACTTCAAACAGCTCTACTGTCACATCGGCTTCTTATTATTTCTATTATTATTCGGACTATCCTCATCTTGGTTGTTTTTCATACAACGTTTCGGCCGTTGTACTCTACGGCATTCATCAGGTACCATCTGGTAGGTGTGGGGGAAGTAACGAACCAAACCCTTTATTTAACCGACGGGGGTATATAGACCGCACTCCCTTCTTAGCAGTAGTAGTATTTTCGAATTATTGTTGTCTGAAGGCCGTAGAGTACAACGTCCAAAATGTTGTATGAAAAACAACCAAGATGAGGATAGTCTGAATAATAATAGAAATAATGATAATACCTCACCTCAAAAATTCAGAGAAACATCGGCTTCTTAGATGTGAATTTATGCATAGGAGGTATCCAAATAGTGCTTCTCACTGTTGATGCAAGATGGCGAAAAAACAGACAAGACTTTATGGGGATGGAGGCGCTGATGAAATATATGCTCTAAAAAAAGGGCGTTGGTCAGCAAAATTTGGGGAAACACTGACGTAGGCTCTATGGAATCAAATTTAAAAAATGATTCAAATAAAAACAGAATTGATATCTGTACCTCACGTAAGTGGATCACCACAGATATGCATACCAGAACTGAAAAATTATCTGGAAAATATGTTGGGAGTTCTGGTTGACAGTTTCGAATATAACTAAAATAATAGCCAACACATGTACCAGAAGGATTATTAAAAAAAATTATCTAAAACTATCTGAAGAAAATAGATCTTTTATCTAAAATTATCTTTAAAAAAAATACCAGTTAGAGATTAGGACATAGTTGGTCCAAAATGACCATAGAGAGCCAAACATTAATAGATATCTAATGGTGTGCTTATGCAAATTTCCAAGTGTGTACCCCCCCCCTAAATAAGGTGACCAGGAGCACACGGAGATACTTAAAGACACACACTCTAAGAGAGAAGAATCTGTAGCCAACTTGGCAGGTTGGCCAGGCCATTTGTGGGTCTACTGGGATTCAATTGAAAATTATGTGCATATGTATATGTATATCATATTTATGTAGGCCATATAGAATGAATTTTAACTCTGAAGCTAAACTAAACCCTGGTAATTTTTTTCACCCCTGCCACTCTCTGTGACATGTTAATGAAATTTTTTGATGCCTAAACTATCACTGTCACTTTTTAATTCTATTAGATCTCAAACATTAATTAATTGTGAGGTGTGTTTGCATACAAGTGGTATTAGGAAGTCGCAGGGAGTCTGTTTATGTTTGAGAACTAATAGTATTAAGAAATGGCAGGGAGTTTGTTTACATAAGAAAACTTGTAGTATAAAGAAATGGCAGAGAGTTTGTTTATGTTTGAGATCTTTTAGTATTAGGAAGTGGCAGGGAGTTTATGTTTGAGAACTTATAGTGTTAAGAAATGGCAGGAGGTTTATTCATCTTGGAAAACTTGTAGTAAGAAATGGCAGGGGATGGTGTGGAATGGCAGGGAGTGGGATAAAAAGTACTCCTCCTACCTGTAACTCAAGTTTGTTAGTTAATTAGAATAGTATTAGTTATCACGTAGCTCTTTCTATGCTCTGTTCGAATGAAGTATTATCAATTGTCACCAAGCTGTCTTGTAATAGCTTTTTTGTAGCCAGCTCTTTTGTTGCTTAGGTTAATGAGTGCACTACTTGAATAATAAGCACTTACAAATGAGGTTCATGGATGATCTCTGATTTTCAAAAAAATTTCTTTCTGGAATCAGAATTATTTCCCCTTATTTTACTGTAATGCAGTTTCTATCTGAAAGTTAAGTGTTCCTATGAAGACCTTTCATGAACTGATATTGTGTGAGCCAAGAAGCAATTATCATTATGGGGAAAGTTTTTGACCATTCCCAGACACAAAAATGGTTTGTTAGCCTGAGTCATTTGAGCTTTAGGTGTTGGGCAGGAACAAAAAAGTAAGGTGTAGGAGAGAGATAGGAAGAGGGTGCACACTGCCTCTAAAACCGCCATCTGCAAAACAAATCCTGAATGCTATTTCTGCTTTTTGCCTTCTTTCATAAAAGGAAAAAATTGGCCAACATTGAACTTTAGAAAAAATGGAGGAAGACCTCTGCTTCGTCATGGACAGGAGATAATGCCCGTCCAGGTCTTGTGATTCTGTCTACCTGTCTCTTTGATATGCTTCCTCATAGATTCTTATCTCCTGTAGGTATATTATGAGTTGGCATTTTTATAAGTCCTGGTTTGGTTTTGTTATTTCTCTCACATGTCTCATGCATAGAATGGTTAATCTTGTATTCCTTCAATCTGACCTGTTTTCAAAAATATAAGACGTGGAGAAGTAGCTGATATTATTTATGTGCTCTGCCAGTATTTAAAATATCTCTATATCATTTGCATTGTTTCTCTTCAGACAGCAATGATTATCCACTTGAATAAGTACAGGCAAATCAGGCTTTTTTATTGCTTTCTAAAGCCAGAATTTTTCTGTTTCTCTTGTATTAGAAACTGTCAATAAAATCTGTCAACATAGGTTTCTTCAGTTTTTAAGTTTGTCCAGCTGGCTATGTTTGTATATTTGTATGTATATATGTATCATGTATACAGGTCATACCAATGGAGCTAAAGGGCTAAAATTTAAGCATGCACTCCTTATTATGCTGATAAAAAAAATAGTTTCTCGCTTTTTGAAAATTCTCCCCCGAGTAGGTTTTTAGTGAAGAATTCAATTTGCAATGTGAGTTTATGCTAAATTGATCTGTTAGCTTATGTCTGGGGGCATTCATGCTTGTTTTTCTATTGAAAATTCAAATTTTATCAGTGATCACTGCCCATCAAAAGATGAATGAAGTAACTGATTCATTAGTCACTCCTTTTTCTAATTTTTCAATTGATCACCCCTAATATGGCATACTGCCAAAAGATGTTGGTCAAGTGACAGTTTTTCTTGAGTGACTAACCTGACCCATTTGTGTTTGTTTTTTTCATTTTTTCAAAGCCATGATATAAGTTTTGTTTTCTTAACAGAAATCCAAAGCCCATAGTACTCCAGGTCTGTCCCTCCTACGGGTCAGTATGATGATTCTTGAGCCTGAATTCATGGAGAATTTCAACGAACCTTACACGGATGATGATCCAAACACGCTTCATTTTGGTAACGTCAGCATCCTCATGTTGGCCATCTTCATGCTTTTCACGCCCATCATGTTAATGAATCTCCTTGTGAGTATTTCTGCTTGATTCTCTCAGCATTTGCACTTCCAATGCTCATGAGCATCTGCTGTGGGGTGAGAGGGGACAAAACTGGGCACTCGCTCCCCACCCCCCATCCTGAATCAGCTTTCACCTAGAGCAAAGGGGTTTGAAAGTTGGAATCTTAAAGTCAATAAAGGATAATAGTGCTGTATGATTGTTTCATGTAATCCCAACTTGATGTGCCCATATAAAAAAGACAATATTATTCTTCTCTGGAAAGAGGGTTGCCACTAAGACATTTTCTGAGTTTATCCTTCAGCAAGGAAATATATCATTTTGCTTCTCCCCCAACTGTTTACAGTTATACTCCCCATTGTGCAACCTATTTCCTTGGGATCACCAATGAGACAGAAAAATTGGGTCATATAGTTATATATAATCATATATAGTCACATCAGGGAAGTATAGGAAGTGAAGAATTGCAAGAAATATCATCTTCATATTTGACTCAAAAATTTTAACCACAAATATCTTTGCTGAAAGAACTGAAATTTTCAATATTGGAGTCTTTTTATGACAAGGTGTTGAGCAATTAATTATAAACCACTTCTGGCTTGCTATGTCCATCAAATCTTCATTGGAGTCCTGATCATTTTTGTAGCCTTATCAATAAAGTGCTATCAATGTCAGAGAGACTTTCAAGTGTAGAGGATGCAATTTCAAATTTCATGGTTAGCTAATTCTGAATTTCCAATCAACCTGGGGAGATATGATGTTTTGCCAAGACCCTGCACAAGGATTAGGGAATAGGTAGGCTTAGTCATTGTGAATGTGACAGTCACACAGTATACAAGCTCACCCAATGTTAAGTCCCTTTTTTTTGGATTGCTATTAGCTACTTACTTGCATTTTTAAAAACCTTGTTCATGGTCTGAAATCTCCTCCCTTTCATTAGCAAAAAGCAAGAAGTTGCAAGGAGCCAAATCTGGACTGTACGGAGGTTGACTGACCAGGGTGATGTAATGTTTTGCCAAAAATCTCTCCACCAGACATAAAGAATGAGCAGGCTTGGTCATGTTGAATGCAATGGCCACACATTACACAAACTCAATGGCATCTCACTGCCAACTGAGCTATAGTATGGGAGAGTGTCTCTTCACACATGCACGATGAGGTCCCCTCTGATTGGATACCAAGTTAAATCAAGGCTGTGCAATCGGTTCCCAAGATATTCAAAATGGCTTCATATTTTTCAGGCGGACCTCGTATATGAATGCTATTATTTCTGTTTTCATATTATTCTACAACTTAAATCACAGCATATTGATTGAATGAAATTCTTTTGATGATTCAGCCTTATTTTTTTTTGTCAATCTACTTTGCTTGCTTTTCCTCAGATTGGTCTGGCTGTTGGAAATATTGATACTGTCATTCGAAATGCTCGCTTGAAAAAGCTCACGATGCAGGTTAGTAAAGACCTTATTCTTGATAGTATTTATACGATGATAATGATAATTGTAGTGATGATGATGATGATGATGATGATGATGATGATGATGATGACGACGACGACGTCGATGATGATGATGATGATGATGATGATGATGATGATGATGATGATGAAAAAGAATTATTCAAAAAAAGGGACCAGTGAACTTACCAACAGCGTACCTGGAAAGCCCAGCATATATGAAATACAGAAAAATGCTCATATGCCCGCTGCGTACATTATTAGAAAATTCTTGTCAGTATGATTGTATGTACAACATTCAGCATACATCATATTATGTATACATAGAAGTATGTTTGGGAAAGTGTTGTATCATCTGTATCTGTAAAAGCCCTACCCACCGCCTTTTTTTTTCTTCTCTCTCCAAAACCCGAACTTTCATAACTTACAATGTTGCCAGGGTCTCTAATTGAGACCTCTCTGGTTCCTTACATAAACTGAAATCAAAGCCAATAACAACTTGATGATAATGATTTTATTTCAACAATAAACAAGAATTATCAATTGTACAATTTTTTCTCATTTTTGTACATCATTGGTGGGCAGGGTACAGACTAGGCTTATTGCCTCATAAGTAGTACCTACCCTTGTGGGTTCTCACGAAACAGAATCTGTTGTTATATTCATATTTTTCAGACAAGTGTAATCAAGATTTTAGTACTCAGAGTAGCCAGCAAGTTCAGGTGACATTAACAGAACAGACAATAAAATCAAATTGAGTCGACAGTCATTCATGAATAAGATTACATTAAATATTTTTTGATGGTTATTTTGAGATTGCTTTTGCTTATGTTCATTACATTCTTTTTTGGAAAACCTTTTTTCCAAGCAAGTATTGCCTTATGTTTAATGGAATTTCTTCCATATTTTTCTGTCTTTACGTGTGTCGAAAAATGAAGATCCTTTTGATGAATTTCTAGTATTAATAGAGCTTTTTTCTAGTTAAAGAGTAAGAATTTTTTAAAAAACCATCAGGAAGTTTTTGATTGGTATAATTATCAGTTATTAAATAATTTTTGAAGGTTATGCTATCTCTAACTTTCAGGTTTTTGGGGAACTCATAGTAAAGTGTTACATGATTTACAGTAAATACATTGTCTTTGTCATTGATAGTATCATAAAAACTACCAGAATTTTTTATAGTATCATAATGATGAGCTATAATTTTAATTGCTGTATTTTATAACATTTAGCTGAATCCACTTATATTCCATGGGTGTTGACAACAAAGATATCGTCATCACATATATATTTCTGCAATTTAAGTATAGCTATACCCTTAATAGTGCAGTTGATTTGTTTGAAAATTCTCTGTACTGTTTTAAACAACTCTGCTCGAGTCTTATTATAATGTAGTACTTTTTTTTCAGCTCACAGCTATCCATTACCATTCGTGAGGATTTTGAGGTACTAGGGGGCTGCATATGCGAAAATCGGCATATCATTTTTGCTGTCCCCCCCCGGAACCTTTTCAGTCCTCAAAATTCATAAACCTTTTATCATAAACCTTTTGACAAACAAAACATGTTTACCATTCCCAAATAGTAAATATATGAATGAATGGATACAGTAAAGCTTACAGTAAATATTCAAAATTTTGAAAACTGGACTTCATTTTTTTCAACCAGATTTATATTGTCTGCATGAATAATTTATTAGTCGATAATTCATCAATCTTATTAATAACACAAATATCATTATGATGCATTATTTTACGCTGCTAAATATTCCCATTAAATTGTTCAAGACTGAACTATGAATTATTGAAACCCCAAATGGAAAAGCCATGATTGGCAAGGGATTATTATACTTACTTACATTAATTTGTCCTACAATACCTTGACCATACTATATCAAAATTGTCTCCAATCAAAACCGCATTCACAATCCAAGCTGTTCCTGTGTATAATTTAGTCGAAGTTATTTGATTCCTATGGACTGTATCTATATTAACCCATCAACTGCGAGTGACAGAAGTTTCTATCAGTCAAACAATGGACCCTTCCACTTTGACTCTTTCTGCTTGTTTCTATGCTTCTCCATCCTCAACTTTGAATGGATGGGCCCAATGTTTACAAAGAAAGCAAATAAAGCTAATATATCTGTTGTTATTATCATTTTTGTTGACTTTTGCTATCTATATTCCTGTGGTTTATTAATACTATAACTTAATTTACAGGCTTCTGACTTGCGAGTGAGAAATATGAATGAATGTCAGTTATAGTGAAGGTTGAGTCATTTTTGCTCCCATTCGAGCATAAGCATCCTCTTCCATTCTTACCTTTGATCATTTCAAAGCAAGTGTAGGTGGAGTATGAATTAGTTATAATGAAGTTTGAGTCCCATTTTGTTCCTATTTGAGCATATCTATTAGAGGCTTTAAAACTAGATTATGACGATTGAAAGTATGATTATATTATATCTATTGAAGGTTTTATGACCATACTATAACTATTAGAGGTTTTATGATTGTATTAGATCTATTGAAGGTGTTATGACTATATTAAAACTATCAGAGGTTATATAACTGTATTAAATCTATTGGAGTTGTTATTATTATATCATAACTATTAGAAGTTTCATGACTGTATTAAATCAATTGAAGGTGTTATAACTATATCATAACTATTAGAAGTTTTATGATTGTATTATATCTGTTGAAGGTGTTATGACTATATCATCACTAATGGAGAGGTTGTGACCTTGCTATAATCATAAAAAGTGTTCTTACTAAATTATCACTAGTGGTCATTAGTTGCTAAAAGTATTTTATGGTTCTCTTAATTTTTTTTATTGGCGATTCTTTTTTGTAGGTGGAGCTACACGCAGACCTTGAAATGAAGCTCCCCCGAAGACTGCTACAAAAAGTGAATAAGGTTGTCTACAGAGTCTTTCCAAATAGACTGGTTCGTGAACCGATTCTTGCTTTTTTTTTTTTTTTTTACCTTAAAATGTATGTGAGTGTGATTGTAGCACATAGAAATTCAAAATTCACTAAATGGTTAACTGAGAGTTGGTTGGTTATTAGTATTTGCTGAAAACCCGCCTCACTTTTAGGGATTTTCAGCTATTTCCAGCAGAAAGACAATATATGGCCTTTGACATCAATAATGAAATCAAAGCCGTTTTTCTTCAGGTGCACCTTAATTCAATACCTCTGGTTACAATGTATGGTCTAGGCTACTTAGAGGTCATAAATTGAATCAGACTTTTAGTATTAGGTAGAAAGATAAATATACAGATTGATAGATGGAAATCAGATCATTATTATCATGGTGAGTATGAATGCAGACACCACACTATTATTATTCAGTTGCAAACCACTCAGATTTTTTGCATTCTTTAAGGTTGTGCCTTTTAGGCATACTTCAATTCAATACCTCTACCTACAAACCACCGTTTTGAGTTCTTGTGGGTCACATAGAGATAAACAGAATCTGACTTTTAGTATTATATAAATGGAAGACAAATCATCAGGTGAGCTGAATGCAGACAGCCCTATCATTTTGGGGGTAATTTCCAAAAACTAACTAGCTAAAGACATGCGTGGGGGTCCTATCAGTATACATAGAAAATTTCACGGGAAATAGTTGTGCGGTTCCTAAGTTACGCAGACACATACAGACATTCAATGAATTATACTGGGTGATGAGTGTGACTGTGCCTACGAAAGTCATTGGATATATTCTTTGGAATTTCAAGAAAATGAAAACATATTGCCCAAAAGTTAGTTAATTATCAATGTTCATGTAAGATTATGAAATTCTTTCAAGTATTTTCCATATTGTATAAAATATTTAGAAATTTATTCAAAATCAGAATTATTGAAGTGGTATTGGAGTTTTGGAATTAAGAATATTTTTTTCAGAATCTCTTTCTAACTATGCCAAAAATTTCTAAACTCTTAGTATCTGTGTCATTATCCAATGGTATTCCGTACATGCATTTCTGCGTATACATCTGGTGTATGTATATGTATACATATATGACAAAAATTCATAAATGCACCCACATACATGCTCTATACATTTGTGCATATATAGATAGAAGTGTGTGCAGGATTATGGTTCTGTGTGTGTGTGTGTGATATGTTTCTTTTTTTTTTATGTGTTCAAGTTGGACTATGTTATTAACTTTTTCCATATGTGTGTTTGCTTCCTCTTCTACCAGTGCTGAATTCCGGGAAAGCATCCATCTCGTTTCTTTTGCTGAGTGCTTCTCATTACTATTGCTATGAGCAGTTAGGCAGCTAAAAGGCTGGGAGAGAGAGAGAGAGAGACAGAGAGAGAGAGGGGGGAAGATAGACAGAGACAGATAAGGATAAACAAACAGACAGACAAAAAGACAGAGAGAGAGTACACTCTCGGCAATGTTAAGATGGCAGTCTTTTTTATCTTGAATTTCCTTCTCTATTTTTGGATAAAAAAAATAAGACAAAAAACAATTAGAAAATTTGGATCATACATAGGAAGATTAATTTAAAAAACAAAAAAAATCTCCCTTCAAATTTCAATTGAGACATTTAGCCTTTTTTTCCAATTTTACTGTAGAACTTGTTTGGCTGAAATGGAATAGAAATGTTTTCCTTGAATGCTGACTTTAAAAAAATTAAAATCTAAAAAAAAAAAATGGAAGACAAGGAATAAATTACAAGGCTTTCATAAGGTTAATAACTCAGAGAAGTCACGGAGAAAGATGAGGTCTTATATTGATTTATCAGTTTTTGTTCTCTATTATACATGGGCAAGCTAATCCAACATGGCCGATGAATTATTATAAGACTAATTTATCCATGACTGAAGTATTTAAATAATTTTGTAGTTGCATTGAATTAAAATGTCAAGAAACAGGCCTGGTTAGTCACTCAGTAACTGTCAAGAAACTGTCATGCAACCAACATCTTTTGGTAGCATTCCGTATGTTGGGGGTGATTATTTCAAACAATTGGAAAAATGACTCACCTTTTGTTGGGTGGTGATCACTGAAAAGTTTGGATTTCCAAGGAACAAGTGTAGGCACAAACTGAGGGACCAATTTAGCATTAACCTACATTGTGTGCAAGAAAAGTACTTTGGGGGGATTTGAAACTAAAAACACTTTCGTCTAGATATAATAAGGAGTAAATGTTCAAATTTTCTGATAGATAGACAGAGAGATGTATTTGCAACAAGAAAAAAAGTAAGGGGGACTACTCTATAATTAGCATTTAACAGTTATCTCCCCTGACAAATGTTACAGACAAAAAATGCAGACACATCCATAGATGTCATCCTTCTAAGTGCCTCCAATAATATATAAACCTTACGAAAACCCCATAATTTATTCTTCCTCCTTTTTTTAAAAATTTCTAACAAGTTCCCTATTATGTGAGCAAGCTGATCCAAGATGGCTGGTGAATGTCCACTTTCTAGGTTCTCCCAATAATTTATGAACCTTACAAAAATCCTTATGATTTATTCCTTTGTGACATTCTCTATTATAGCAGTGGCTGTGATGGATGACATCCCAGCTGTTTTTTAGTCAGGTTGTAACTGTTCAGAATTGTAACCATTATATATTTACAGAATTTCGTCAATGAAGATGAAGATGCTGGAATGTTGGATGCAAAGCTGGCCAGCCTCGGACGTTCCATAGCACAGAATGTCTACCTTTATGATGAACTTTATCAACAGAAGAAAAGGTGAAAATATGATTCCTAACCCACACATTTAATTATTACCAATGTGCAGAAGTCTTGTCATACTGAGAAACGTAACTGACCCCTATAGCCAATGTAGTAAATACATTGTGTGATTATGTAACTGATGTAGCATCTGGGATTTCATGTTCCAATGACGTAATAAAAATGCTGAATCTGAAGAATTATATTAATAATAGAAAAAGTGATAAAACCAAATCCAAAATAATGATAAAAGTCCCCTTGCAGCCAACAGAACGCTATTCTCCAAGCTCACATCAATGGAAATCTCTGTTATCTACACACACATAAAATGCAATGTGTATATCTATACACTTCATATATGCCATCATTTTTGATTGCAAGGATTAACTAGTTTCATGAAAATTTATAAACTCATTTGATGAAACATCTTTTTACATTATTGATATTTAATAAGCTTTGTTCAATCAGGCACAAGGTCAAATTAAGAGAAATTAAGATATAAAGATAGTGTTCTTCCAGGTGGGATGTATCTTGTGGCCTTGAAAATCAACATTAAAAATCCTGGCTCTTACCTTGGTTTGAACAATGAATTCTGGTGCCTGTGGGAAATACACAATAATCTATCCCACCAAGTATGCCACCCTGTGACAGATTATCGACCATTCGGACCTATAGACTGATCTTCAGTAACTAACTTTACCCCACTGTCATGGCCGAGAGGAGGGGGAAAATGGGGCATTCCTCCCTGCCCCAAGATCAAACCATCTCACCTAAGATGAGGGGGTTTGAACGTTGGGACCTTATAGTCAATAAAGGATAATGGTGCTGTACAATTGCTTTATGCAACCTTAACTCAAATGTACCCATCTAAAAAGATGCTTTTATTTTGCACTGGGAACAGGGTTGATGCTGAGATATATTTCGAATATATTCTTTTGCACCCCCTCCAGAAAAGTGGCATCACACTCCCATGGCCCCAGCCCCCCTCTTCATTTGATAGAATAAGGTGATGTTAAGTCACCTAAATAACTCATTTGTATTATTCCAGATATGAAAAAAATATATGCAAAAGTGCTGAAATATTATTCAAAATATTCACGTGTACACTCGAATTAAACCATTTTTCTAACTTTCAGCCACCCCACCTTCCAGGCCCCTAGGCTTAAGCCTATACAGCCTTACTCTTAATTTGCCACTGAGACTACCCCTCCTACACATCTTGATATTATTAAAAAGGCTGAATGAGGGAAAGTTGGGAAAGGAAGATTGTTTTATGCCAATCTTCCAAGTGGAGTTGATCTGCCTTCCTAGGAAATCTGCATGGAAAATCTTGGTTTCAAACAATTAAATCAAAAGGGAGTAAAATAAGTGTAGGAGGATTGAATGTTGTATTGTGCCCATCAACCGTGCGGGGACGGCCTGCCAGCCTGTCTGCCTGCTTTGAAAATCATAGCTTATTATATTTACTTTCTTCAAGTTAATATAACACAAAGCCGAATTGTGGATACTGCTGGTAAGGAGATTGTTGTGCATTCACATGTTATACTATACTATTCATATATGTTATAGTTATGCTAATATCCCAAATCAGGTAGGCCTGCCTGCTTTAAAAATCAGCATTCAAAATCCTTGCTTTTGCCTGCATTTGAACACCAACCACTTGAGCCATTGAGAAAAAGTCAACTAACTAATCATTACAAGGTCATAAGTTTTGGATACCCAATGGGAATCAAACTCATTATAGTAGTCCACGAAATTATTTTGTTAATCATTGCTTCGTGGAACCACACCTTTGTATAATATTGTTGAACTCTAATCCAAGTTGTTTCTCCCCATAACAACAACAAGAACAATTCTCACCTAATTCATAGGAGAAAAACTCTTCACTGTTTGTCCATCTCGTCATTACTAAAGCAAACCTGCATATAAAATCAATATTATCCTTCTGCGGTTTGAAAATACGACCCAGTAATTGGCAGGCAGGTCTCTTACCAACTGAGCTAAACTGATGAGTCTTATATGTCTACAGATTTTATTTATTATATATGCAGGTTGGAAGTTGCAGAGATCATCTTTAGTTGGAATAGAAGTAGGAGTCGAGTTTGACCCTGCCGCAGTCAGGCTTGTCATCGTAACTTTATTGCACATTGTTATTGTAAGGTTATTATTATTTGATAGATCATTAAGACGGTTCTTTTTCTGTATTAAATGATTTCTACCTTGTTATAAATGGATGAAAATAAAATGTTGCCTTCTTGGTGGGTTAGACCAGCTATTCTCAACAGAGGTCTTATGGCCCCCTTTAGCGATGTGTCTTGACACATTCGAAGGGGGGATCGTAGACTGAAATGATAAAAGAATTTCTGTCTCTCTGTTGTATTCTGTTGTATCCCTATTTAACCAGGGACCCTGTAACAAGAGCTCTCAAGGGGGGGGCGTTTCCAAAGAAGGTTGAAAATGGCTGGGTTAAAGAGTTGTGTATTTCCTTCTTGCACTGATGGTTACTTATCAGAGCCAAGGAAAAAGTGGGGATTACGAATGCTGATTTTTTAGGCAGGCCCTCCTTATTTGGGAGACTGGTGCAAAACTATCTTCCAATATTTCTCTTCATTAGACCTTATGCTTTACTGAGGTAAGCTTGGTAATTATCAATAGAGGCGATTATTTTAGCGTTATTTTGATTTATGCCATAATAATTACTAAGTCAAGTTTAATGAAGTTATGATAAAAATTGTTTGAGATTGTATGATAAAATCCTTAACTTCGAAATTCTGTTTCTTTTCATCATCACCATCACCATTATGGATATTTTTATGATGTCAAAGAAGAAAAAAAGAAGAAATAAAATAGAGGCTCAAAATCTTCGCTAGGATTACCTCCCTTGAATCACATATCTAATAACTGCTCTCATGAGTTAAAGAATGCATTTAGAGAAATTCATATCATTAAACAAAGATTTAACTAATTCACAAAGATAAAAAGCCATAGGGAGAAACTTATTTCATTAAAACTATCACTTATTCTATGAAAATATCACTTATTTGATTGAATATATCACTTATTTCATTCAAAATATTACTTATTCTATGAAAGATATCATTTATTTTGTAAAAAAATAACACTTATTCTATTAAAAATATCACTTATTTTATTACAGAATATTCATAAATAACCCCATCATTTTTCTATGGGTATATGTTTGAAATAAATAAATGAATAGACAATAAAAATTAATAACAGAAATATCAGAAATGTGTACTGGCAATACAAATGCTAGCTTTTGACACCAAAAGTTAAATAGATTCCACTCAGCATTTATCAACCCCTTTTTGACTCCCCTTGGCATTTATTGACCCCTTGTATAGTCCTATCAACCCATAGAGTCAATATTGACCACTCTTGCAACTGCCTGATTAAAGTAAGTTATAGTTAGATAATAAACAAGGTAATAGAATAAATAGATAAACAATATTGACTTCTAAGGAAAGACATTCTAAAAAGAACTAAGTATGAACTTTTGTGGAGACATGGATGCAAATGTTTCCAGTCCCATCTTTTGCATGATATTAGAGAAATCTCAGAAGTGTCTTTCAAGTTTACTCAGTCCTTTACTGCTTATTCAGTCAATCAACTGTGGTAAGTCATTTACAAACCTTAGGAAAAATTCAGAAGCAAGGAAAAAAGGATTCCACATGAACCTATGAAAAAAACATAGCTCAGCATTTAAACAATTGTTTTTCTCTTCTTGCTCAACATTGAAAAAACCCCTGGCTTCATGTCAGGCTACAGACATATTGATTCATCCTCGTATCATGTGTATCAAAGTTTTGATGGAACTGAGTTTTATTTAGGTATCTTTCTTTCAATCTTCTATATTCTATCTTATCTATTTTCATGATACAATTTTGATGCAAAATATAAACCCATATTAAAAGCAGTAAATTACTTATACATTATTTACAACTCAAATCCAAATAGAGAGTCAAATGATGTCTCCAGTTTTTCATTAATTGGTCTTATTCATTGGTTGATGCTTTTCAATAATTGGTATTTTTCATCGGTTGATATTCTTCATTGGCTGAGGTTTCCAATGATTTGATGTTTGTGATTTGTTGTTGTTCTTCATTGGTTGATATTTTTCATAGATTCATATTTTTCATCAAGTACTTATTTTTCATTGGTTGATATTTTTCATAGATTCATATTTTTCATCAAGTACTTATTTTTCATTGGTTGATATTTTTCATAGATTCATATTTTTCATCAAGTACTTATTTTTCATTGGTTGATATTTTTCATTGGTTGATGTTTTTCATTGGTTGATGTTTTCCCATGATTGATATTTTCTATTGGTTGATGTTTTTCAGACTAAAGGAAATCACAGCAAGTCTGGAAAGACATCATGACCTCCTGAAATTGGTGGTTCAGAAGATGGAGATACAAACAGAAGACCATAAAGATGAAGGTATTGATACAACCAGGGAAAACGACATCGAGTCCCATTCTGGGGGCAGTAGCTGGTCATCTGGGATAGTCAAGAATAACCTCTTCCGCCAGATAGCATTGCGACACTGGAAAGAATACAAAACTATTAAAAATGATGGAGAATGAGCATATTATAATAGTCATCATGGAACCAATTTTATATCACAGATCTGTCTTAAAGTTTTGTGGATTAAAGAAAACTGATTTCAAAGAAGGAAAATGTTTTATAAACTAGAATAAATCCGTTGAAAATGACAGGGATATTCATGTGTGGAGCGGCACTATGGAGCCTAAAGCTATTTCAAAAGTTAATTTTTTTTAATAATTCAAGTATCCAAATTTTTTTTTTTTTTTAAAGTCTCAACTCAGCTCAAGCTGTTTTAATGTATGATCAGATGTTTTAAGTTTTAAGAGTTTTCTGTGACATAATTTTCATTCTTAGGTCATGATAGGAAGATAAATCAACCAATCAGCACATCCGATTTGATCACAAACAAACAAATGAATTTAAACAAAAAGACCAATTTGCGTATGAGCTCATTAAATGGTCAGATACAATACGTAGCATTTCGAATAAGCAGTAAGAAACGTTTATGAATTTCTCTGTGTCACACTATTTTAAAATCAAAGAGAATATAAACTTTTCAAATTATAATCAAACTGTCATGGGATTAACTCTCAGCAGAATGCTGTGTTGGGGTGATCAATTAAAAAATAGGATAGAAAATGGGTTGATTAATGATCAAGTAACTTCTCTCGGCCTTTGTTGGGCTGGCTATATATGTATTATGCATACAGGCTGTGCTAAGAAGGCTGGAAATTTAAGCATTTATTCCAAACTCCCATTCAAAATTGGTCTTTAGTGTTTAGTGTGTGTGTGGGGGGATTTACAATGTGAGTTTATGCTAGATTGGTCCTTAATTCGTCCAGTTTTGGTTGACGGTTTTTAATAATTTTTTAAGGGGAGAAACTACTGAATTAGTTTCAATGGATGGGTCCATGTTTCAAATGGTGAGTAGAAAATATCTTTGTCAGCAAAATTGCCTTCAAATGGAAGAGTCCATTGACTCTTCAGAGAAAATAGAAAGAGAAATAGGAACAATCACACTGTTAATTATATAAGTAGATTAGGAATTCTAGGGACTAATTTTGTGCAAAGTTATAAATTGAGATCAATACATACACACTGTCATAAATACTATGTAAATATGCTTGTAATTTTACTTAAATATCTGTATCTCACATAAATGAATTACCACAGCCTACACATGTACTAATTATCAAAAAGATTATTTGAAATTATCTTCAAGATATTGTATCTAAAATCATCTTTAAAAATAGATCTTTTTATCTAAAATCATCTTTAAAAAATAGATCTTTTATCTAAAATTATCTTAAAAATTAGATCATTTATCTGAAATTATCTTTGAAAATAGATATTTTATCTAAAATTATCTTCAAGTAATAGATCTTTTATCTAAAATTATCTTTGAAAATAGATCTTTCAACTGTAATTATCTTTAAAAAGTAGATCTTTTATCTAAAATTGTTTTTGAAAAAATACCAGCTCAAGATTTGGGCATCATTTGTCTCAAAATGACCATAGAGATAAAAAAAAAAACCAGTTCTTTGAAATTGTTTTCAAATAGTCCTTAGTGGCGTACTCATACAAAATCTCAAAAATGTGACCAGGGGTGCCTGAAATCACACGAAGCCAGACACGAAGCCACACCAACAAGCAAAGAGAGACACACAAAGAGAGACACTTATGCACACAGAGAGAAGAATCTGTAGTACACTTGGCTGGTTTATCGGGCAGGTCATTCGTTGGGCTACAACAATTTGATAAAGGTGGTTAGCTGGTAGAGAAATTGTGTTCTGCCAATCTTCCTAGAAGAGTAACATGCCAATTTGGAAATCTGATATTCAAAGTTTTATCTAAATGAACATGGGCTGGTGGCAGCTGAAGCAATCTTGCTGTTATTGTCCCCACTACATAGTTTGATAGATATATAGATATATAGACAGGTCTGGTTAGTCATTCAATTGATAACATCGCGTGACCAACAGCACGCAGTGTTTGGGGTGATCAATTAAAAAATTTAGAAAAAGTTGTGATTAATGAACGAGTTGCTTCTTTCACCTTTTGTTGAATTCATAATAATGCAAAATTTTGAAAAAAAAAAACAACTTGTGGGCGCAATCTCAGGACCAGTTTAGTATGAACTCATATCATGAATCGAATTCCCCGCTAAAAAGCTTCTTCTTTTTTTTTTGCGGGAGGAGGGGTGTAATTTACTAAAAAACAAAAAAAAGTTTTAACTAGATGTAATAAGGAGTAAATGTAGAAATTTTCAGCTCTGTAGCTCCATTGGTGTGGCCTGTATGCATGTATCATGCATAGCCATCCAGACTGACTTAAGAACTGAAGAAATCTATTTTAGCTGTTTTAGTGACAGTTTTGGTTGATGGTTTCTAAATCATGGTTATAAATAAGTTTAGATTCATAGATCAAGATAAGACTGAGATATATAGATAGATAAATATAAACAACCTAAGAAATAAGAATGAGCTGGGTTAACACACTAAATAGTTATGATATGATATTTACATTGATAGATAGATTGATAGGTAGCAGTCAAGCTACCTAGCTTGCTAGATAGATGTAAACGAGTTTAGGAAGCTAAACCAGGACAGGTAGAAAGTTATTTATGCGCAAAAATGTGAAGTACACCTGTGTGAATAACAAAATCATTATTAGGTTTTTCATTCAGGTTTCTTGAAACTCTTTTACTGTCTAGAGAGAGTCCATTCACAGACGTTTTCACTCTCAAAGTATTCGGCAACATCCAAAATTAACACTTTCTCCTCGGTCATCAAATGATCACATTCTCTCTTGACCAGGGCAGTACAGCCCGCTAGAAGGTGATTTAAACTCTTGAGTGGGTTACAGACCCGCAACTATGTCGCAAGGTATGTCTGTATTTATTGCAATAAATTATTTCAATTGTGGAACACGCTATTCTTCCTTTTTTTCTTATGGCTAACTGCGCGTTATTTCAAAGATCACCGGCCAAAACAGCGGCTTTTATTTTCATTCATTCATTCATCATCATCATCATCATCATCATCCTCCTAATGCTCGGCATTAGACATACATCGTCCCCAAGATTCACCAGACCTCAGTATCATGGGTGTCGCAGAGCCAATACTTTCTGAACTTGACTAGTTTGTCTCTCCATCTTATATTCTGCCGGCCACGGTTTTGCATGTGATTTCTGGGAATCCATTTTGTGAGTCATGATGGTTATCCAGCGGTTGTCTGATATTCTTGTAACACGACCAACCCGTTTCCATTTGAGTTTTCTAATGGATTTTATCTCGGACGCTTTTTAACTCCTGAATATTATGTGTATTATCTTGTGATCTCTCCGTATGAGGTTCAGCATCCTATTGACTTGTGCTCACACAAGAGCCAGATGTGACACAAGGTCATTTTAATGAGAGAAGATCCCCCCTCCCAAATTGCTCCAGTCCCTGCAACCAAAGTTGCAAAAGTGTCAGGACAAGCCCCACCCATCCCTTCAAGTTAAATGGGATAGCATCACTCCGAGGAGAACTACTTCCATGTAATAATATGAGGACCCTGGAAGAGTCCATAGGTCTTCAATGCGCTTAGCAATGCTTAGCCTCAGTATCCCTTATAGGCCATGACATTGCATTGGCGCAGTTGGACTGACACGCACCGTCAACCCCTTCCGGCCTATTGGATGTCTAAGAGTAGTCTCTGCATCTGAAGCAATGCTATGGTACAGATACTACAC
Source organism: Thysanoteuthis rhombus (assembly GCA_963457665.1). NCBI lineage: Eukaryota > Metazoa > Mollusca > Cephalopoda > Oegopsida > Thysanoteuthidae > Thysanoteuthis > Thysanoteuthis major. The sequence goes on from OY735209.1 coordinate 11,543,855, forward strand.
TTCAATCAGAGCCAACAGGCCAAAAAAGGGTGAAGTTGCACATGATTCTTTCATGTGCACGTTGCATGATTCACAGTTTGAGGGTCAGTCACTTGGTTTGGTTTCATATTTCAGCTCCATAGGTGACTATCAGAAGGAAATACATGATAAATATATTTACTTTTTGGAGTCTTTGTATGAGTTTCTGGAGTGTGCACAGTTGCCCAGTCATCAGGAGATGAAAATCATACAATTTTTTTTAGCCATTTATGGCGAATCTAGCCACTTTTAGCCATTTAAAATGGCCATCAAGTGGCTGACGATTTAAAATATTAGTGGGTGATAAGGGAATTTTACCCTCACCAAAGTCTCAAAGTGGGCTCTATGCATAAAAGTGTTGGTTACCGTTGCTATAGACAGTGATTTTGGGTGGCAAACTTTTGGGCATCACATTTCCAAATCTAGCAAAGGAAGTCCTCGGACTAGTTCTTCTGCTTCTGTATGTATTTCTGCAAATTAGGATTTTTGTCTCTATTTCGTATGAAGACAGTTATAATCCATTAAACAACACTTGTGTAGATCGTTGACCTTCAGGTGTCCAGAAGTTCATGCCACAGTCAGCGCCAGTGATTTGCCACATTTTGGGGTTAATTCAGTCAGAGTTTGAGTTCCACATGACCAAGACTGGTCATGACTACAGCATCCCCTGCCATGTCAGAAAAAAGAGTTTTTTTTACAACTAAAAACTAACTACTGACCTGTCCTCCCCCCCCCCCCGGTTTTCTCATTAACTAAAAATCACTAAAGCTTCTAACCTATTACTAACAATAAGAAGAAACGGACTACTGAACGAATGGACAAACCGGCAAGCATTTATACATAAGAAGTATGCAGGGATGTAAGTCACTCTGAAGTGATTCTAGCAGGGCCTTCAAGAGGAATTCTATAAGGCTGGAAGAAGTTGTTTTGGGGCCCTTCCTTCACACACGCACTAACATGCATACACTGCACAAACAACCTCAACTTTAAGTCATCGTGTTTTCATCTGTTACATTTGCTTTGCACAAGAAACTCCAGGCTTCAGTGTGATGCACCGGTAAAACACATTTATAGTTATTTCTGATGGATCAGATATCTATTTCTTAATAATATAATTGCCTGCGTTGAGAAACAAGTGGAGCAGATATGGACAGTGAACAAACAAGGTAAGACTTTGGCCATACAGCAGTTATTTGGGCCTTTGCCTCACCAGTGGGCTGTTTAGCTCAATGGTCAAAAGCAATGCTATGTTAAAATGGCTACCTATTGGTCAAAGGTTTGAATCCAACAGCGGCCCATGTTCTTTGATTCTTTATTCTATTTATGCTGTCTAGGCCAAATGATACATTCACTGTGTATCAATGAAAGGTCCTTTTAAATAGAGTTTCAAAGTAATAAAACACATATCTATTTGTAATATATATATGTAGATGAAAATGACAATTACAAGGTGAAGAGAAAAACTCAAGAGATATGTGTTACAACTCAAAGTTTTTTATTATTATTCTGTTGGTGTCATTTGATGCATTTCAACAGGGGTCAACCATCTTTTTTAGAGAAAAAATATTTGTGGTGGTTCACAGAGAAAAATTTGCTGTTTACATGCTCGATGCTGAAGAGGAGAATGTGAATATTTCTGTGTATAGTTGTTTGGTTGGAGATGTAACACCTATCTCTTGAATTTTTCTCTTCACCTTCCAATTGTCATTTTCATGTACATTCTGTAGGATCACTTCACATCCACAATACATGCATAAATATATATATATTTGAACATACATTGTTGAAAATAAGAGACAATTGTTTATGAATTTTTCAAGTTTGTATACAAACTTTTTATTAATATCATCGAAGTTGGTGGTTTGAGATCTTTCGGCCATCATTGGTACAGTCATTATCAAAAAAATGTGATAGTGATGTTTGAAGAGTAATAAGTATCAT